>CM032066.1:11237876-11657009 GCA_018831715.1 Matsumurasca onukii | reverse complement strand
TTACATCATGATTCAAAAGATGATACATTGGTTTAAGTAGCATAGCAGTTGGGTATAAACTTAGAATAAATGTTTACAAGGTCTAGAAAGAATCTTAGTTGAGTCACGTCAGCTGGTTTAGGTGAATTCAAAATTGATGTTGTTATTTCTTCGCTCTGTTGGATACCCGACTTCCAGGCGATAGCCTAGAAAACCCAATCTTGTCTGAAAGAATTCATTTTTATCTGGATTTATTTTTACCCCATGATCCATTAACATTTTTAGAACAGCATTCACATTTTCTTTCATTTTCTGACAATTTTAAGCATAGATAAGGATGTCATCTATGTAACAAACTGTTTGCTTAAGCCCTATTAAAATTTGGTCCATGGTTGCTTGAAACAACGTCCCCTGCCACTTGTAGATGCCATTTACAAAGGATCATCAATTGCATTTTTCAGTTTCCATTTTGATTTCTCAAAATCCACCGTGGATCGGACAGTTTTACAAACCATCAGTACTCTCATTGGTATTACTCAAAATGAGCTTGATTGAAAAAGTTATATTTAGGCCCACCAATAGTTATTTTTGTTTGCAGTTTACAATGTTTAGTTTTATTGTTGTATTGGTCATTCTTGCAACATAAATGTGTAATATAGTTGTACTAAAACACAGCACAATTATATTTTCATTTTATGTACAACAAACTATTACAATTTTCTTTATTGAGGGCAAGCAAGATAGTGAAAAATTAACATCTTTGACAGATGTACAGTTTTTATTACAATAAGAACATTTTAATGTCACAGAATATCATCAACACAATTCAAAAAGATCTAATTGAATAACGATGTGCGGTTCTGATAAAGGTAATCTGAAACGGTTTTTGTTATAGTTCATTTTTGAAAACGCAGACTTACACGTATATGTTGAACCGAACATTGTGCAAAGGTGAACAGCCAATTGCCAAAATTCGGGGTATTTTTCCTTGCTCACAAACTATAGCCAAATCTGGTCACAAATTTGACTACATTTATCCTTCAAACTGATGTCCTCTTGAAACTCCGTCATCTCAATTTGCAAAGCAGCTTTGTTTGGTGAAAATCTGCGCTGCTTCATTTGACCATTTACCCGTTGGGCTTTAAAGAAAAGCAATTGTATAGTACTTAAACAAAATGTCTAATCTTTCCAAAAACAGAAAATCTAGTTTCAATCTCATCTCTCAACTCTTTCAAAGGTCTTTTAAATGGTTCGATGTCAATACCGCCAGTTTTGCCACACATACATTTGAGGATTGCGAAGTGCAACTGTTCTTCAGTGATATCTTCATACCAAATACCAATCTTTTTTGAAAACTCCTAACTTCGGATAGTATCAACTGTGAAGTGAAAGTGGGTGCATTAGAGAGCTCTTTTAAAAGAGGCTTGCAGTGCGCCAGACGCTCTTCCTTAGGGTAGGAACACACAAACAGCGATTAGGAGCGTAGCGTAGCGGAGCGGGGCGATTGAGAGCGCAGCCGAGCGGGGCGTTTTGGAGCGTTTGACATCGCACACATACAGCGACTGGCAGCAGCGTTCGGAAGCGTCTTATCTCAGTCTCATGATGGTGCTATCCAAGTACGCACGTACATTGTTGCTATGCGAGAACACGTGGCTAAAATGGGCCTTGCATTGTCCGTGCCTCCCGATCGGAGTGGGTACACGAGGTGAACGAAGGAAGGGTACAACATGGAGAATATATTTATTCCCCATTTTAAAGAAGCATGAATCAAGATTTACGCAATACATGCGTGTGTCCACCTGGACATTTGAATATATTCTTTCTAAGGTGTTTAAGGATTTAGAGAAGCAGAAAACCAATTGGAGAGAACCTATATGTGCTGAAGAAAGACTCGTTATAACTATAAGGCAAGACCACTTAATTTTCATTTACATTTGTAACCTAACCTTTGTTTATCATAATTATGCAACTTGCTATTTTGGATACGTAGTTTTCAAAAAGAACCTATTTTTCTCTAACCTATCGACCTCTTCTGCTCATCGTAGTGCGTAGTGCATGCAAAATACAAACATTGTTTACGTTAAAAAAACCTCCAACAGTCACTTTTTATCGGAGTTAGGCCACTCTCGACTAGGGAGAAGTAAAATACCTCACTTTTCTCGCTTGATCTCCGATCAACTAATCTAAGATTGACAGATGATTGAAAAAACCTATTCCAAAATTTAATCTGAGAGGCTAATCTCAGATTAAATAATCTTGGATTAAACTTGGAATTGAAAAAAACTGTCCTAATTCTACCAAACTAACAGTTAACTTTTTCAATCCTTATTCCAAACTCTGGTTGCAAATATGTAGTTTCAAATTTTATCTACAACCCAATGCAAAATTGTGTAACTTATACCGTCAACATTAGTTTACGTAATTTATATTTGAAATTCATAAAACAGTAAAGGTTTAAAGAATACAGGTGTAAAATAATTAAACAAAGACTGATATTATTATCGTTTTTTAAGTAATAAGTATTTACAAAAACATAATACTCGTAGTTACATGAAGATGAATATATATAAAACCAAAAAACATAATCAAAAATGATATACAAACATTATATACGATTAGTTACAAAGATTACAATATAAAATGCCTCAAGGAAAATCATCATAACTGAAGGTATTAAACCCAGAGGAGCGCGAGGATCCTGGTTGAGATTCGTTGTGTTGAGGTGAAGTCTCATTGATCAATACTTCAATGAGCTTATTTCTTACGCGTAGCTTCTGTAAAGGGGGTAAGGCCTTCAGGTGTGGCAGTAAGCACATAAGGAAGTGGTAATCTTCTGAGTCTTCAATTGGTGGCTTACTCCGGTTGCCTAGCAAGTCTAACTTCTTTTCCTCCAACAGTAACATCTTCTTGGCGACCGACTCCTGGATAGTTTCCTTCCTTTTGCAAGGTTGTAACCAATTCGAGTATTTCGTCGGCTTTGCTGCTTGACGTGCCGTACCTTCTGTTGATGAACCCCCAAGGTCACTTTCGTTGTCTTCTAGCGTACGTCGGTAGAATTGTCTAGGTCCAAATTAATCGTAGCCCATTCACTTTCTTTCCATTAGTTTCACTCCTTCTACTTATATTTCCACTCATTTTGGACGTGGTAACTTCCTCCTTTAATATTTAAGTTCATTGCAATGTTTGTTCTTTAAAGTTGTAATTTCCGAAATTAGTTTATCAATTTGACAATTAAAAGTTTTATTTTATTCTAAAACAAAATTGTTGTTAATCGGTAAATTTGTACTAACACTCTGTACCTTCTCTGGATCAGAAGACTCATTAGTTTCAAAATGATTTTCCGGATCAAACCTAGGTTTCTTAGGACTTAAATAGTCCAGTCTTTCTAGTTTACCTAATGTAATTCCTACCTCTTCTTTGTTGTAACACATCGTTATTTGCAACGTTCATTCTAAATTTATGTACGATTGTAATGTCTAATGCAATTTTTTGTCTGGCAATAAAGTATTTTCTTATCTGATGATATTCTTACCTTCTATAGAATCGGTTTTTAAGTCATACTCGAGGTTTCTTTTTGATAGACATTTCGTCTATCAGTAAAATGGACATTTTCTCCCACTTTGACATTCCCCGTATTTTTTCTCGGACAAGTCAAGGACTTCCTCACAAATTTCGGGCGGATTTTTACTTTGCCCAGCCATCGAGCAATAGTCGACGCACATGGCAATGAAAAGCCGTCGCTTCTAATGTGGTCGTACGAAGCTGGTGACTTAAATCGCAGCGCCAAAACTTGCTTCTTTTCGTCTTCGCTCCATTTGACTTTTGAACCGGAATGTATCAGTTGCATCTGTACAAATTTTGCAACCTTTTCCGGAAGGTGGTCATTTAAAGAATTTATCATTTCTGTTTTCGATACTTTTCGTTTTTTTCTCTTGTTGCAGTCGTTTCACTTGTTTCGCCAAATTTCTTGATTTATTACTTGACATTTGTAGCCGTTTTAATATTTTATTTGTTGATGGGGTCAATGCTTTTTTATGGGGAGTTGGTTTCCTGGATTTCGTTGGTTCAACTTTTTATATTGTTGGGTGTTGGGACATTCATTGGAAAATAGAGATTTTTTACACACTGGACTTTTAACTACGTCGTTTGGTGCATCAGCTGGAGGGTCATTAAAACTACTAGGGGTTGGTTAACCTTCTCGTCATCCGAGTCCGTTATGTACATAGTTGGCACGGCGTTCTTTTTCAATCTCGTTTTCATCGTGCTGAAAAAGGACTCGTCACTGAAGTGCCCCTGACATACAACTCGTCTTCCTAATATTTTTTCTGCTACATCAAGTAGGGAACCATTGGCACAATTGGTTATCCACTGCTCACAAATTGAAGGGAAATTGGAAAAGGTGGGTGTTTGGACTATTTAACTTGGTTTTTGCATCCTATAAACCAACACGTATGTTTACCTTTTTTATCACTATGTGCAGCCATATTGTAGCCTGAAATGAAAAAAAAAACATTACATATTTGCATTGAATGGTTCGCTACTGTACACGTTGATTTATACAGTGGGACCATTAATAGCTTTCCAACATGGCTAAACTAATCATGTTTATTAATGTAAAATTTATTTTAAAAGGCTAGAAAGAGGGTTACCGTAAACCCTTGCAAGTGGTTGGTTTTACCGTTAGGCTGCACCAGTTGAAAGAAAGTATGGTTTTTAGCCAGTTGATATGTACGTGGTGTCGTGTGTTCATCTGGGGAAGCATAGATCTATTGATGCTGCTTCATATAAACACTTTAACATTTACTTTCGTCATCAAATTAATTCTGTACTTCTGAACTAAAAAATGGATTTTCCATAAAAACATAGGACTCGAAATGCAATAATTGAAATTTTATTTTAAAACCGAACTCTTTTTTTTCTTTTTATATGCCCTATCCCATTTGAACGCCGTTCGGGCTCTATTCGGCCCTCTGTTAAGTTTGTGGTGTAACTTTTCGAGAACAAAGGCGATTAGTCATTTATTTTCGTCATATATACGGTCATCGAAAAAGGTGTACGGGATTTGAAAGTGAAATGAAAATTTTAATATAATTGTTAGAATTTTGATTTTTACATCAAAATACACAGCAAATCTTAATTTTTTTATGTATTTAAAAACGTTTCAATGTAAGCTCTCCCCGTTAGGCGGGTATAGTGTTACTAAGGTATTTCCCTACATAACCAAGTGCTGCAAATGTTAATTACGTTGTCTTCTTCCTCAGGTAATTTGCACACGGCATACATCTGCTCCATCTAAAAAGTTACATATGGTTTGTTAACTAAGGCTAAGTACTAAAATTAAGCCTCTCTATTGTTCATCTAAAAGTGGTAAATATCCCACCAAACTACCACAGACTTCGGTTATGTAATAAACGTCCTGTTGGAGCCGGTAGAGTATTATACAATAAACTGCCTGACAACGTTAAAAGTTATTTTTCAAACCAATTCAAAATCATCCTTATAAATTATCTTGCCCGAAATTTGTTTTATACAACGAGAGAGTTTATAGATGGTTAAAAGTTGCATAACTCAATTGTTTAATTATGCCTAAGTCTTAAGGTGCATTGTCACTGGTGCGGCTGGAACGTCTATCGTTCAACGTCAGTCTTTGGACGGTTATCGCTCGGAGATTATCGTTGTAGTGGTTGTTGTCACTGGTGCGATTTTCTCACGGTAGTCGGTAGCTCAGTTGCTTCTTGACTGTCGGTAAGTGAACTGTTCCATGATGAATTAAAAACAATCTTTTTAAGTTCTTTCTTGATTGAAGATATAAAAGATGAAGAAACTTTAGAAATGATGAACAGCTATACACCACGACTTAGCATGCATAATATATAAAAACAAGAAGAGAAGAAGGATACTACAAAATATTAATAAATAATCATTTGAAAGCTGATGAGGGAATGTTTTTGAGTTCTTCAGACTTTCTAAACTCCAGTTTAAGTTTGTGTTTAGTTTGTTTAGTTGCTGTAATCAAAGTTATTTCTCCAGTGCTTAAACTACAGTCACATGGTACTGTGACTTCTAGCGCTCCCAATGTATTCTTAGTGCTTGCCTCAAACGTCTTATTTTCATTATACCTGCAATGTAATTTTAGCTCCGCTTTTACATGTGTGAGTACGTAAGTATAGTCGTCGACCTTATTTACCAATGGTGCCTTATCTGTAACACACGAGAATACACAATCTTCCGTTAGCTCCTGTATTGTTGCTCCTATAAACATCTTTCTCGGACAAAGCGATCCAGAAATTACATCACCTGCGTATCTTGGTACATAACACAGTGGGTTCCCCGAAAATGGCTGACAATCACGTACATTCGTTCCTTGAATTGTCATTATGCGTCCCGCGTCCACTGCTATAAAATTAACCTCATTTTAATAGTACATGTATTATTCTTCCAGGCAAAAGGTACGGGAACTGGTTCGTACAGCTTCCATTGGGATCCTTTCCTACGGATCGGTATGCGCAGATTGATCAATATTTTCTGACCTGAAATCACACAGTCAGCTATTTCGATTTTTAATAATTTTGTCGCTTCCTCTACTGGTATTGCAAGCTCGTATCCATCTTCTCCAATCGAACCGGACAATGCTGTCTCGTTTTAGCTTATCTAAAGTAACAACAGAATTAAGAATTTTCCTCTCCCTACACTGACTTTGAATTTCGAGTCGAGTGAGTAGTTGTATCGTCTGTAACTGCCTAATCACCTGATGTGCACTAATCTGCAACAAAGTAAAGCTCTTATGGTTGTTTGATTGTTCCGCTACAAATTCGTTCTTCTGAAATCGTTCAATTACTCTGGAAAGGTTTACTAGGAATACTAGGTTTACTAGGGTTCAATTACTAGGAAAGGTTTTTCATTATTAATAATCTGTGAAAATGCGGCCTCTACCTGACTACTGTAATTTCTCATATCTAAATTAATATTATCAATTTCAGCGAAAGCTTCCGCCAGCTGCTCCTGTAGTCCCTGTTCAAACTTAGACATAGCGTTCTCATTAGCAATCAAAGGTCTGAGCTGTCTGCTAGTAGTTACTCCACAACACCAGTGAGCGAATTTAACTAAAAAAATTCACACTTCTTTTGAATTTTTTAGTCTGTAAATTATTTATTACATTAGTAGTTTCCATCTCCAAACTGGAGTTGAGCCAGTTGAGTTTACTTCCCGCTAGTTTATCTGCCTGAAAAATCCATGACATTAAAGTACACTGTGGATCATTAGTAGTACCATTACAAAAACCATTTACTCTGGGTAGAGTCAAATACGCAGTATCCACACTTGGCAATGTGCTCCTGTACACCAATGGAACTGACGACTCATACAAAACCGCTTGATCCACTAATTTCCAATAAACCCCTGAAGTTACCGATATCGGTACCGTATTCAAAGCACTAGTTCCTAAACAAATACAAGTTAAACATAATAAATACCGTATAATGAAATCCTGGAGAATATCCATCCTTCTCGTCTCCGTAGCCATGGTTTGTCACGATCTTCCACTGAATACAAACTGCACCAAATCCACTGTACACTGCCTAACAAGGCAATACCGCTGAGGACAATGAGCTCGACGACCCGTGTCACTGGACTTTGTCCGTCAATACCGCTGACCACACTTCCGCAGCTTGTGTGATAAGGCTTGAATATTTCTTTAAAATCTGGTTAAGGCTTGATGCTCGCATTGTCCACCTTGTGGGGCAAAGTGGGCGAAGTCCAGTACGGCGAGTGGGGCCAGTTTTGTCACTGCCTAATATAGTTTTGAAAATATCCATCCGCTTTGGAGATTCTCTAATAGTGTTTATTAGATCTTTTGCCAGATTCATTATATCCCTCATACAGGAAAGTTGGCGTAAACTGTCTTCTACAGCCAAACTCAAACTGTGGGCTGCGCAGTGTACGGTACGTAAAGTGCTTGGGGTTGAATTTCTTTGATAAGAGTTTGCAGCCCCTTAAATCTTCCCTTCATCTGGGCTGCACCGTCATAACATTGACCTCTAAGATTTTCTAGAGATAAACCAAACCGAGCTAGAATGTCTTTCACTATGTCGAACAGAGTTTTTGCCTCAGTATTTGGAGCTGCATAAAAACCTAGAAAGTCCTCGCAAATATCAAAATTTTCATTAACTGTACGGATGCAAAAAGTAACTTGTTCTTGGACGGATATATCCCTTGTCTCATCAACCATTATTCCAAAGTAATTACAACCTTTTATCTCTTGAATCACAGAGCGTAAGACTGACTGACCTAGAATGCCTATGATCTCATTTTGTACATCATGGGACGTCCATTTATAACCTGACCGTCCTAACCATTCTGCTAGGTCTGGCCTATCCTCTTTGCGCAAATTTAATAATTGCCAGAAATTGGAGCTTATGTCATCATGACCTCTAATAGCAATACCTTGACGGCAAAGAAATTTTACGGTTGTAAAAATACACAACATGGCAGAGCGGGCAAGTTTCATGTCTTTATTAAGTTGGTCATCTAACAAAACTGCTACATTTTGTTTAGCAAACATTTTCATAGCGCTTTCTTTAGGAGAGTGAGAATTTTCGTGAGATTTAAACCTTTCCCGGGCGTTTTTCCAATTGGAAAACCCTACTGTTGTAAAAGCGTCCTCTTTTTTTGAACTGAATGTCACGAGAGATTTAGCTTCAGCTTCTTTGCAAATTTTACAAAATACTTTATCTATTTGAGAGTTCCACTCTATCCAAGAGTGAGCTAAAAGCCAAGACTTTTGAAATGTTCTTTTTTTACCTATCTTGTTTCCAACTGATGACACCACCACCGGTGTTAAAGAAGGTGGAGAAGTGGTTGCAGACGTCGACGGCACGGAAGATGATGAAGGGTCTGCTTCTTCACTATCCTTATGGGATTGGTCCACTTCCAAGCGTGGTTTTTTAAACTAAAAACCTCTCCATGGGCAATAGTTTTTAGACCACAAATAGTTTTTTAACACTCAACAAATAGACCACAAAACCTAATGTCAATATTAGGATTAAATAAGTAAAATCACTTAACTGAACACTGTCAGAAGCTGACACCCACTACAATACACTGGCGCTACATGCCTACAGCACTGCGTCTGACTAGACTTTACCCGTAGGTAAATGCTCCTCTCAAATGCGCAACTCCATTTGCGCACACGGACCGAACGTACCCGAACAGATCCGAAGTCAATTTGATCAATTTTAGAAACAAATATTAAATTTATAATTGATATATTTGTAGGCCTACCTAATTCATGTATACTACTGTAAAAGGGTGATATCCCGTATAAAAAAATGAGCTCATCATCCATTAGCCTTTCATTTAGCCTTATATTGCTTATATTAAATTATTAAACCCGGGCTTGGCCGGGAACAATTTGAATTAAAATAGTCTTAACTGTACGTACTTGTACATATTGAGAAAATAAAGTATCTTATGTATTAAACAATTGTTAATAAGACCTATGCTTCCATCCACAAAGCTGCACCATGAGTTAGGAAAACTGGTTGTTAGTGAGAAATGTTGATAATGTAATTTCTTATACTGTTTTGAACTGTCACAATCAGCATGTGTAGGACCAGAAGTGTGAGAGGATGAGTAAAAGGAAAATTCAAATCATCTGATGGAGTATAGTCCATTCTTTCCAAAATTCGTTTTACAATTTGTTCCAAGGGGTTTCACCTTTTCTAATTAGACTTTTAAGAAAAAATAAATAGTTTTCAAACCTAAATGCTGACCAACTATCCAACGGACCAAATGTTTCTGCACTCCCAGATAAATGAATAAGATTGTGAAAATTATGGATTAAATACTGCTGGCCATAGACATGTTTGAACATTTTGAGAACACGAGACAAAAGATCATCAGCATAATCCTTGTGCTGAAGAAAAAACTTAGGACTAAAGAGAATTGTCATACAAATATGCAGGTGCAAGAAATTATCATACAAATTTTCATTTTCTAATCCTAAACAATGTTTCAATACAAGAGGGCAAGTATAAAAAAACGTTACAACGTTCACTAATGAATTTGACCCCATTATGTTCCCAAAATGCGACAAATTTAAAATTAATAAACACTTACCTTTATGTATTTTTTGATGATCCAAGTTGGTATTTGGCCCTTTCCGGCCTGGTAAGGTTTGTTTTGAAGAGTTTTGTTTCAGGTTGTCTTCGAACAACCGCCGCACTCCGACCCGACCCGTTATGTTCATCGTAACGCACTCCGCACTATTTCGGCCATTTCCGCACTTGAATAAGGTTTTCTTACTTCCTAATTGATTTAGTGATTATTAGTTATAAAAGTAATTGATTTATATACATATTATACATACCAACCAACCATACACTGTCAACTTAGTTTCGACGTTGATGCCACTGGTCAAAGCACTGTATTTCACACAGTCCCGGTTTTTCTGAACACATTGCGTACTCGTACGTAGTATACTTTTTCCTTCCTTGGATGGAACATTGACGGCATTTCTTTTGAGTAGTTCTGTTTGATCTGGGCCTCTTTTTCGTTATCTTTGAGATTGAGTGACCTCCGGGCCGTCCAAGTGGACGCGCTGGGGCTGGAAGTCTGGCAGCAATGCGTTGACTACGGGTTGAGTGAATGTGAATAGGGGCATTTTTCTTCTTTGGTCGGTAATAATAGTTTCATGGAAAAGGTAATGTGAGTTGACCATGAGCATTTGGAAAATATATAGAAACATCTTTTTGTACCACCTCAGGGTTTTTCTCTCGAGAGGGTAGTAATATTGCATCTGGTCGGAGCGATCTACACCTTTCGTTAATGCATTATACTTGATAATGGGCAAAGGTTTCGTAGACTTGTTGTTTATTATAATGGCCATATTGTTCTCGTGCTCTGTTGAGATGTATTGCACCACCATTTGTCCTTTCATTTCCTACCATCAATCCCTCACTGTATCTAGCAATAGTTTCACCACTCCGTAAATTTGCACTTTATAATTTCTGAAGGGATGGTATCAACACGCATAGTTTCAACAATATGGTGGCGGCAGTAGTTTTGCTGCTAAGGGGATGATGTTGTAGAAATTA
This sequence comes from Matsumurasca onukii, assembly GCA_018831715.1. Classification (NCBI taxonomy): domain Eukaryota; kingdom Metazoa; phylum Arthropoda; class Insecta; order Hemiptera; family Cicadellidae; genus Matsumurasca; species Matsumurasca onukii. The sequence continues at coordinate 11,645,937 of CM032066.1, read as the reverse complement.
TCCATGTACAAACTATGGCCACAATTTAGTTTTTCCCTCATAAGGTTCAAAACTACATTAGCAGAATGGCCCTTACCTCCCAAATTGTCCATCGCTCCACAATATATCATAAATTTCAAACAAAACTTGTGGTGTATTATTGTATATTTCATGTTTTGTCACGATCCTTTTGGATCTGCAATTAGCAACACCCAAAAGCACCGCTAGAGGCGTAACTCAACTATGACTCGCTTAAGAGCATTAATCTACTGTTCGCTTCTTCGACTATTGCCTTAAAACTAAACTAGACAAGCCCTACCCGGTGCTGGACAGCCAGTGATCCCAGTGACTGTCTTAATCCAAAGATTCCCGAGCTTACTCATGAAGGGAGACAAACTGTACCGAAATGAAAGGTAGAAAACTGACAAGATTTAACGTGTTTAACGTTGGGTCTCGCAAGTAAGTCAAACTAAACCAAAAATAGAAATGAGAAGTTAACTCAAACTAACTCAAAATTTATCAGAAAAGAAAAGGATAAAGATTCCGCGTAAATCAAAAGAAAGGTGGGGGCTCCTAGCCTCAACCAAAACGTCCAACAAAGAAAAAGGGGAAGGCGACACTTACCCTTCCACAGATGCTCGTGACCCCAGCGCCTCCGGCTACGGTCACACCAACCACTAACCCCGCGGTAACGAGCTCCCGAGTATTTAAACAAGCGCAAGTGCGAACATGAACCGAGATCATTGAACTGTCCATCTCCACACTCCACTATGAATTCTCGCTAACAAATTTATTAGAATCCCTACAACCCCCTCTTTTATGTTAGGCTACCCCATCGACTAAAAAAACCCGAACATTAAAAATTACATTATATGCATAAGGCAACAAAACATTAATATAAATAAATATTAATTCTACAAAAATTCTACAACTATTCACTCGAGTTAGGATCCGAAGGGCTATTGACGGTTTAGGTGGAGTTGTGGAGTACTGCAGTCGTAGGCTCAGACTGTATAGCTTGAACCCACCGTACAGCAGCGCACACGTTGTTATACCCAGCCAAAAATAAATAAATATATAATTATATACAGTACAAAGTGTTCACAAATGATTAGTACAACTTTGAATATTCACACACCTGTAATTTTTGAACATATGGCTGTCAAATACGGTTCATTTTGTGAGCCATATGATCAAGTTTTTTTACGATATAATTGTTGTCATGTTTGTTTATACTTTTACTATTTTCATAACCTAAAAGCAAAAATGTTAAGTGATCAAGAAAAGGCTAAATGTGTACTGTGGTTTGCGGAGACCCATTCTTTAACACAAGTGTGTCGAAATTTTCAGACTTTTTTCAACAGACAACCTCCATTAAGAAGCAACATTTTACAGTGGGTAAAAAAATTCAATGAGACTGGTAGTGTGAAAAAAGGCAAGACTACAGGAAGACCATGCGTCCTTCAATATAGGCTTCAACATATTGAAGCTTCTTTTGAAAGGAGTCCTAAAAGTACATACGTAGTGCTAGCCGTGAGTTACATATTTCAAAATCAACAGTTCATAAGATTCTGAGAAAGCGGCTGAAGTACTATCCTTATAAATTACAACTTTGCAACATTTTAAACCCAATGCGCCGCCTCGAGTTTGCATCAGACATGCTGGCTCGCCAAAATGAAGATTTACGTTTCTAAAACGCATTTGCTTTAGCGATGAAGCCACTTTTCATGAATGTAAGAAAGTGAATAGACATAACTGTATAATATGGGAGACAAAATCCTCAAGAAGTGATTGAAAATGAGCGGGATTCACCGAAACTAAACGTTTGGTGTGGAATCATGATTGACAAAGTTGTTGGCCCTTTTTTCTACGCTGAAAAAACTGTGACAGGAGCTGTTTACCAAGATATGTTGGAACTGTCATTCTACAGTTACAAGATATTCCAAACATCTAGCAGATGGCGCACATCCTCACTGGTCATTAGATGTGCGGGATTGTTTGGATGAAAATTTTCCTGAACGTTGGATTGGACGAGATAGACCGATAGGATGGCCAGCTCGTTCTCCAGATCTGACACCCTTCGATTTCTTCCGGTGGAGCTTTATAAAGAATGCGGTTTATCATACTAAAATACGCTCCTTGAATGTGCTGAAAGAAAAATTTTTAAATGCATTAGTTGTAATGCAGATGTCACGAGAAATGTTGGAAAACACTAGGATGAATCTTTATCATCGCCTTGACATCGTACGAGCATCTCGTGGAAGCCATGTAGAGATATACTAACCACATTAAAAAACGTTGCTAATTCCTTTATAGGTATATAATGTCAAGTTAACATAATTCTTAATAATAAACATGCTATTGTCTATCAAAGTTGTACTAATCATTTGTGGACAATCTGTATATCAAGGAGGCCACGTCTCCTGAACTACCCACCAAGAGGCGGGCAGCTCTACTGGCTCGAAAACAGAGGCAGAGATGTTGTTGTGTATAAAAAAGGACGGGGAGTATATATTCCAATTAACATCTAGGACGTTACGGAAACATTAATTAAAGGGATGTACGGAAACATTGGCCAAAGAGGTCCAGGAAAGGGGGAGTACGTGTGAGAATCTAAGGAGTACTCCATACGGAATACATGGGAACATCCTATCCACAAGGGTTCTCGTATAATCCCGCAAGGAACACTCACATGGGACGGTAACCTCCTCACCGCCAACCGTAACCACGGGAACAGGAGTGGAGGTATTAGGCCATACCAAGGAAATGTTGAGGGAAGGGTTGGTGATGACGAAGGAGTCTGAAGTGACTTGCGTGACGATGACACCTCTGTGCGACGGCCGGCAGACAAACGGGCAGGCAGAACGAAGGCGGTCTTAGCATCCGCTGTGCGCACTCCGACGAGAAAGAAGAACCAGCTCCCTGCCGAGGAACCCTGCATATCCCAAAAGTCTTGGCGCTGCAGTCCTCCCTCTGTGACGCGGAGATCACTCTGATCTCGGAGCCCGATGTCGCCACAAACGTGGGGTCCTGAACCAGGTTGCAGGTGTAGTTCCTCCAGGCCAGCGGTGCAGGGACGTACTCGAACAGCCGCCAACTTCTCCCCAACCTCCGAAACGGAACCTTCAACGTGATCACGAACCTCTGCGGCGTCACCTTGCAGGACGTAATCAGAAGTCCGTAGAACGCAGAAACATCCGCGGTGGGTATAGCCACCTCGTAGCCATCTTTTGACATGTTCTGCGACAAAGGCTGGAGATCTCGTCGCAGGACACCTTCTGGGACCATGGCCACTGGCAGTAGGTTGGCCCTGCAGAGCTGGTGCGCATCTTCGCTGAAACTCAGAAACTGGGCTTGGTAAATCTGGGATTGTAGCCGGACGACGTAGGACACAAGGATCTTGTAATGCTAATCCTTCTTTGACTTTCCGACGCGCACAGCCTTTTCTTGCCATGTAACGACTCCAGATTTGGAATTGAAGTCGTGTGTGTACCTGTAATGAACGTGAACAGCCTGGTCGGTCGAACTTCCCCCGATCGAATGGACGTCTTTAAGTGACTCCGACGGTTCTTCTGGAAGCTCGCATATTAAGTTGAGTCGATCTTCTCGAAGAAAGTTGTGTAGGACACACGTTGCCAACACAAGTTTTCTTGGTGTCATCTGCATAACCTTCGTAGATCCTAAACCTATTACTTAAGATCCTAAGCCGTCCTCGCTTGTATTTCTTGCTATACTAAGCCTGTAGTTGTAGACCTTTTGGCTTTTAAGATCCCTAAGCCGTCCTCGCTTGTATTTCTTGCTATACTAAGCCTGTAGTTGTAGACCTTTTGGCTTTTATCTCCCACGCCACTGTCCTGTGGGAAAGGTCGCATCAGGTTCTTCATGAACGGAACGCATCGTTACCAATGAACACATATGGTACAGGCGTCAGTGTTCCTGGCTGTGGACGGTCAGCAGGAAGATCGAGTTGGTCAGCTTGCAATGTTCTTCCAAATGTGCTGTTTGCAAAGATTCCACCATCACTGTGTTTACCCATCGAGCCCACATGGTGCATCTACTCAAGTTGGTGCAAAACTTTTTAACTCATTGCCAGTGGATATAAAATTGAAAATAACCAAAATTTGTTCAAAACACGATTAAAAACTATTTAGTAACTCATGCATTTTACGATATAGCTGAGTTTCTAAACCAAATAAACCATTTGAATCCAAATAGGCAATAGCAATAGTTTACCTTTTTCCAGGGAGTGAGTAAATGTGCGAATGAATGACATGCCTGCGTGCATGTGTGAATGAATTACAACATGTTGTTTTTGTTAGTGTTTTTTGTAAACACACATATATTGTATGTAAATTGCAAATAAATTTATTTTATTTATCTACGTAAACAAATTTGTAATTTGCATCAAACAATGCTAAAAGGACAACTGAAAAGGTTTTTCTATAATTGAAGAAGAGCGATCCACTGCAGGCAGATTTCTCAAAAACTACATGTTAGCCATCAAAGGCACCTAGGCAGTTGGGAAAATTCCACTTGGCTTCATATTCGTCAGCAATTCTTTCCACATCTTTGTTTGGCAGAGGCATATGCAGGGTCTGGAGTCGTGTCCACAATGCCTTGCAGCACTCATACACAATGTTTCGAACTGTTGTTTCTCCGAGGCGGTAGCTAAAGGATATAGTTCAAAACGTATCTCTAGTCGACAAAAACCTGAAAAAATAATAATCCATTAATATTTTGCCACAAACGTCGAAAAGAGGCTATAGTAAGTTTTGAAAATAACTTGATAATGGGGCAAAATTTATAAAAATATCAGAGAGTTAGGGCTTAGAAGGATTATAAATGCAAGGGCAGTAGCTTCAAAAAACGAGAGTTCCAAGTTCCAAAGAAGTAATGAACTTCTGTATTCTGTGAGAAGCACAACAGACAATTTTGAGGTGGAGAAAATGAATTTGTATTTCACAATAAATCATGTAATAAAGTCTTTTTGAGAAATTGAAACTGTGTATTTATTTAATTATTAATTTTTCATAAAGTTCCCATTATCATTATAAAACTCAAAACACATGATAAGTGGGTGAAAACAATCTCTAATATAAATTATTTTCACTATAGCAGTCCATAAAGCTGTTTCTATGATAAAAATAATTGTAATAATTCTGTGATTTTAGTGAAGTATTGAAATTTTAATTGTAATGCGCTAGCAATGTGTTAAATATAGACTTTTTCCTTGTTGCATTATGATAACCTATCATAGAGACAACTCTTTTTCAATATAGCATTAGAAAGAAAAACAAAATAAATATTTAGCCCACCCTAGTGTACAAGTGTGCATAAAGTGCAGGTGTTTGTTGTGTAGATGTTGGTGAAGGTATGAGCCTGCAAGAGAACAATATTGTTCGTCCTCTGAACTCTCTTTATCTCCAGCGATTCCACCCATCGAGTAGTCAAAATCCTCTGAATTTTGTTGAACTGTTTGAATTTTGTTGAGATTTTTTCCGTTTGTTTTTTACAGTATCCTCTTCTGATGAGGTCATTGTTCTTTTACCCTTTGTTAGACGGATGTTGTTCATCATTCCTCTGTCATAGTTGTCTAGAAAATTATGCAAAACAATTTAATTAATAAATTTAGCTTAAAACTTGTAAGATAACTTTAAATTTTGTATGACTTGGTTTAAGGGGTAAATTTACTTAACAAGGGACTTTAGGAAAAAGGAACTTAATTAGTTGGAGTTATATAACTGGTTAGGTATTTAAGATTAACAAGAAGAAATACTAAGACACAATCGTTAATCGTATGTCGTTGAGGTTAAGTGGTAGAAAGGGCTTTTAAGTCCTAACTTCGCCTTTTTGTTAAACCAAATAAAGACGATTTATTATTATTATTAATCAATGAAATATTATTACAATAAATTGTGGCAGGTGTTAGAGAGTTAAGTTTAAAGACAATGTGCTTTATTGGCCCCAAAGGAGATAAATAGACTTTCTTAGTTGGCATTATTTAAAATACATTACTTTATTTAAATCTAATACATGTGACACCAGTATTATGATCAATGTTAAACGATTTCTGTGTACCTGTGCATGACCATACAGTATACTGGACAGTTAACATATTGTATTGGTTTGCGAAACATTTAAAAGAAATAATATTAAAACAAGACTATGAAAAAGAGTCAAACTTATGAAGAATTAGTCAGGCAAACTGTGCCTCTGTTTCTGTTCTCAAATATATGATTTCGATCTCGAGTCTTTCCCAAGTGGATGGGTCTGGGTCCCGGCTCGACTTGGCAAGTGCTATGGTACTTTTGATACCGACATCAGGATAGTAGCAGGGGGTGCTGTCTATCAACCAGCTGTTGGGTACAAGACCGAAAGTGTTGTCATCAGTCCTTCTAATCAAGGTCCACAACTGCAACAGTATAACAGCTATATTGTATAGTAGGCTATATATTTCACTGACTAGCAAACATTGCCAAAACCAAAATATGTTTTTAACTAGTTATTTTTTCACTACTTTAATTAAGATGCAGTATTTAAAGCAGCATGACACATTATTTCCTTTAGAGACATTCATTATATTTGAATTAGTCGTGTTAAATCTGCTGATTCTAGTTGTATATAGCATCCTTGTAAAGAAAAGAAGCTACGCTTCTAAAAATAGATAAAGTTAAAATCTCAAAAGTAAAATATGCACTGAAGGTAGAAGGTTAGAAAATAATTATATTTTGCTCAAATAAAATGGTTATTTTCGTTTGCTCAAATAAATTATTTCAAAAACTTAAGTTTACATTATTATTGCTGATGCGTTCCCCATCATTTACCAATATTTCTTTGTACTAAGCTCTATCTTTTCCTGCCAATGTATGCAATAATGGGAAAATATGACTAATGAGGTAGACATATGAACTATTTTGTTATACTGCCAACTGGCCACTTGCACCATAAGGAAAGCTTTTCCCTCTATAAATTCCTAATTTTGAGCTTGTTATTTCTTCTCTGTCTCACAAGATAGAATAGAAACTTGTTTTATCAATAAACGTCTTGCCAATGACTACCATGGCTTGATTCTCCTTGCAGTATGCAATAATGTGCACCTGGATTATATCTCCATTTTCTGAACCACAAAACTGATCTTTTGTGAATTGTGTGGAAATTTTTAAATTGGGAAATTAAACATTATGATACTGTGTATTGCTACAGAAAGCAAGCAAAGGTCCGTCTTGGTGTAACGATAGTTGCGGATAAGTTGGTAACGTTTTTAATTGGGTCAGTGTCAAGATGAGATTTTTCAGCAAACCTTCGTATTATTTGCTCAAGACATTTACTTCTTCCTCTCAACAGTTTTTTAATCTTTTGCAAGAAATTTTTAGAAAGCCTGGATCCTTTAGAGGACTTTGTTCCTGAACTCCATATAAATAACAAAGTACTCATAACTCCTAGGCCTACTAGATGCATGTAATCCAAAACGAAGGAATCCACAACATTTATTTTTGGTATTTCTATGAGGGGTGTGTTTCCAGTTTGGTAGAGTGTGTCTGATTTGTGTAAAAAGTCATCATGCTGCGTCTTTTTCTCACTGTTTAGTTGGTCAAATATTCTTGTATAGTCAACCGTTTCTCCACTAACTTCACATTTTGTGCATGAATGGAAACCACCATGCTCATTGATTCCCATAACAAAACGTTTTGCTGGTGCATCCATACAAAATCCAGCAATTTTCAGAGGTAAGTTTTTGTTTTGAATTATCGCCTCATTTTCACTAAGGGGTTTTGCTTCACTAACAAAAGTGGCCGAATAAACAGAGACATTACTGGACATTTCCAAACCATAATATATACCCACAGGAAATACTTTGTTCCTCAACTCTGGTATATTCAAAACTGATATTAGAATAGGATATAGCTCTCCTGGCAGCTTTTGTATGGTGGTAAGCCATCAATGTTGACCAACAATGATAGTTGAGATAGTGTGTAAAGGAACATTTTAAGTTGTTTTTTAAATAGAAATTCAATTCCTATGTGTATATATTCTCCGGGAGCTACAGACATTTTATTTAAAGATCTTGGTGTTTTGAGAAGGGTTCTACTACTTTTTGGCACATGAGAAGAACCAGGATGTTCTTGAAGCCCCAACAACAGTGTGTAACGAGGTAAATTTTGTAGGGGGTCAAATTTATCGGACCAAATAATATTTCCGTTGTTTAACGTGGTGTGAGCGAAACGGTTGGCTTGACAGTCACGACACTAGTGCTGTGGCGACCGGTGAGTGTTGCGGGAAGCTAGAAGGGAGGGCGCCCTCCTTTTCAACCAGTTCACTCGACACTCGCCTCGTGGTCCCGCTGCAGTAAACGTCGTAATATTCCTGTTCTCTCTCGCGTGCTAAGGCAAGTACCGTACCAGTCTTAGACGTTAGTTCGATTATTTTCATTTACACTTTTAATTATTAGCATACGATTCATTTTACCATCTCTTCGTAGTTATTATCTTATTCGCGTTTTTTTCACATTCACTAAAATCGTACTGTTAGCCTGGTTCGCCGGAGGGACGAACTGCGTACCGTAGGTGTACTGTTCGTAGGTTTTCCTGAGCTAAGTTAAGTCCTACTACAAGTAAAATTGTAGTAGGATACGCTGACACGCCTTTAACTTCGGCGTAAGTGAATCACCGGCCGCCGCGTGTTAGTGCCTGCTCGGTCCCGACCGCGGCGTCACCCCAGGGCTAACAGTAATAATTCCATAAATCCGACCAATTTAAAAAATCACACAACCATACATTTCATAGCACGTTTCTAAATTCACCGAACCTCGCGACTATAAATTCATCTTACCGTTACGGCGTTCGAGCCCCGGAGGTACTCGTCCCTTCCGATTTCCGAAAAATGAAATCTTTAGTTTCGTTGTACAGAAACCCCAATTTTAGTTTATCGCGCGTCGTCATATGAGGATAAGTAAAAGTACAAGCTCAGTTTGAAGTACTTGAAAAGAAACATCAAGAACTTCTATCATTGGATAAACAGATCTATGATGTTTTTCATCAGAACAAAATGACATAACAATGTATGACATAACAAAATCAGATGAGTACTCCACCTTATTTAATGAAACTAAAATTAAGGTAAATAAGATGGTAAAGTGTACGTTCGATGATTTAGATAGTAACATATCTACTAAATCAAATAGTACAGGGGGTAACCATGTGGAAGTAATGCAACAAAGAAAGTTTAGGTTACCTACTTATAGAATTCAAAAAGTTTGATGGAAATCTTATCAATTGGTTTCAGTTTTGAGCTCAGTTTAGTAAAATACACTGTGACAATGACCTTGCAGAGGATGACAAATTCCAATATTTGTTGCAAGCAATAGAGCCAAGAACTAGGGCCTACGACTTGGTAAGTAGCTTACCTCCGACCAGTACTAATTATGAAAAAGCTGTGGATAGTTTGAAGAGTAGATTTGGGAAAGAGGATCTTTTAGTAGCTGTAGATGCGTTCAAAACTCATGTTTTGAGATACCTGAAGAAGACTGGAAAAAATTCTACGAAAACTGGTTTCGGCGCATGCAAAAGTGTAGATCTTCAAGGGAATATTTTGAAAAGCAATAAAATCACTTTCAATGAAAAAAATTCTATATTTAATGTTAGGCTCAAAATATAAATAGTGACCCTCGTATGATAACATATGCCTATAGCCAGTTATTTCATTAAACCAAAGTACTACATCCTCGACCTTAAGAAATACTATTTCAAGTTATAACCCTATTATCACCTTTTGTCATAGTCGATATTTCCACGCCTTTTCTTTATTTTGTAAAGTGGACCAGGCACTTGTATTAATACGATCGTGCCTGGGCTAGGCCTACTGGGGAAACCACTATAAAAAAAACGCATCATGCTCCTACCCCATGGGACTTTTTGGGTCTCTAGGGTGATGTGGAAAGGCCTTTGTTACACAACTGTTGTATGCAGGGTATCTCATAAGTCAAGAGCCAATCAGATCCACCACTGTGTGTGGCCATAATTATAGATAATATCTAGATAACATTTGTTCCAAGAACTTTTCAAACCCTATTTGTTCGTATCAGAAATTATTTCAAAATTATTTGCGGAAATTCATTTTGATTTCCTTGTGTATAGTTGCAATAAATTCTATAGATAGTACAAAGAACTTGTATTAAAATTTCACATTATTGAGAAGTATAGTTTCAACCTTCTAAAGTAATTGCCACCAAACCATCATACGTATTTTAAATCATGTATACAACCAGTTGTGTAATGAAGGCATTAGAGCAATGATTGCTCTAAACGGGAGGGTTTAGAGCTGGATGACTTGAAGACTGAACTGACGACGGGAGAGTTTAGAGATGACTTGAAGACTGGTGGACTTTATTTATTTATTTTATAGCCATTGGCTCATCTAGTGCATAGACTTTACAAAAAAGAGGTTATAATAAAAATTCATAAATATAAAAATTATTAAGACAAGTTCACAGATAAATTTAAATAGAATCTTACAAAAAGTGATTGATGCTCTAATAAGACTTTATTACTAAAAAGGTTTTAATGTTCGTTTAAATTTCATGATGCTGTCTTCTTTCTTGATGATAAATGGTATCTTCTTGTAAATTTTTAAAATGTTGTAATATGTTTGATTTTTATAAAAGCTTGTATTGAATTTTGATATTACTAAATTTTGTGAATTTCTTAAATTATGTTAATTTTGAAAATTTTGACCGGTTTTGAATTTAAATTGATTTTTTTTATACAATACTGCACATTCTAGGATATAAATTGAAAACAATGTTAATAAGTTGTAACTTTTGAAGTAAGGTTTGCAGCTTTTTCTTCGTTTTGGATTCAAAAAATTTCTGATGGCCTTTTTTGTAAAATAAAAAGATACTTCGTCCTGAAATTTGTGTGGCCCCATTTTGGTATTCCTTAGTTAAAATGTGAATACATAAGTGCATCTATCTATACTATTAGTATTTCGGTTAGGGTTGTCCGGAGTGTTGAGATCTCGGAATCTGGCTGGGGTAATTCAGTTTTTTTTAATAGAAATGGTCCTTAGTGTGCGGAGGGTGGAGGAAAAGAATAAAATTATCTAGATTTTTTATTTCAATGGGGTTTTTGAGGTCCCCAATCCCCCATGTTATATTTCTTTTTTTAGTGAATATTTATTAGTACTGTAAATATCAACGGATATGTTTGAAACTCGACACATAGTTGTATACTATTAACCCAAAGACCCCTACTGATTTTGGAGTTCGGGGGCAAAATATATGGATTTGGGGTTGAAGGGGCAAATAAAAGAAATCATAAAAATTGATGTGGGGTATCCAAAAAAAGGGAATATTATGCTGATTTCAAAAATTTATTGGTTGTCTATTAAATTGGTTGGTGTGGAAGGGGGGTTAAAAAGTGGGGGTAAAACATTAAAAATTCTTAAAAATGGCACGACATTTAACAATTAAATATTGTAAAAATTTGTCCAAAGCAAATAAACCATGATATTTTAAAATTTAATAAGAATTTCCTTGTTTATAACTACGTAGTACTTTTTACGTAGAGGCTCATCCTCACGCACAGGAATTTTCCTATGTGAGGATTATTTTATGCGTAAATAATAATGTACAAATGTACATTTATTTTAAACTTGTGCAAAAACAAATGTATTATTCTATGTATGTATTTTACAAAATAAAGATATTTTGAATTGAATTGAATTGAGATAGGCCGGCGGGGTGGCCGAGTTTTACAAAGCGGGCACCGAGGCCGTAGGCCGAGGTGCTTGGCTCGCGAACGAAGCGAGCGAGTGTGCCAGGGGGTCTGGGGGCGAACCCCCCAGCTGGCGCAGCTAGTAGTAATTATTAATGTTTATTTGTAGGGAGTTGTATGATGATAAACTTTGAAGTATAAATATGCCAGTTGATACCTTTTTTATTTTCTTCCTAAATGATTTGTAAATTTTAAATTTTGATCAACGAAATGACTACAAAATTAATTTCTTTTACTATAGGAAAATCAAAGCCATATTTTTGGAGACTGGATAAATAGTTTGAACTATAGAAAATGTAAAGTTTAGATGTTATTGAAAATTCCACTATTAGAGATTAAAATATGTTGAGTTTGAATTCATTGTTTGCAAACCAATCCATTAAACTTGAAATTTCTTGATATGTGTCAATTTCTAGTTGATATTTTCGTAGGGCGGGAGATTACCACTGAAGTGACTTGAAGACTGAACTGAAGCCGGGAGGGTTGAGAGCCGGAGGATTTGAAGACTGAACTGAAGACGGGAGAGTTTAGAGATGGAGGACTTGAAGACTGAACTGAAGACGGGAGAGTTTAGAGATGGAGGACTTGAAGACTGAACTATAGAAGGCGTGTTTTGCTTTGTAATATTTGACAATTTTTAGGACTATATGAGAGCTGTTGAATTAGTTGACCAATTGGTTGATTGCTGATTTAGGCGCATAAGGCTGCTTATTGTTTTACACTTCAATTATCTTTATCTGTAGTGCTCTAGAGTGTATACAAACTTCACATTCGAATTTAAAACTCTCCGATGCTATTTCTGATAGTGTGTCCTTCCCAAGGTATTTTAAGCACGTATTATGGACCCAACGTTTGCAAGTTTCACACATGGTCCAAAAGGCACATTTCAATAACTCTCCTTTGCCACAGTACAAACATACGTCTGTCATCGTGCTCGATTGTTCAAGGCATAACACTTTTAGGTTGTTTTTATATTCTTCCACATCAAAATCGTTTAATCTTTGATCCCCTTTTAAAAAAGATTCTACAAAACGAATCACATATACTCCACAACTTACGTTATCTTTTTGTACTGGTCCCTTGCCTCTTACGTAAGTCCAGTTGTTTGCATCACTTAGTTCTGAATTATACTGTGTTTTGTGTAGGTGATTGAGAAATTCCCTAAACCTTTGATGGCCAGTCAACAAATCATCTGGGTAGTTTGCCAATGGGTTATAGAATATACACCGTCTGTTCCTTAAGTCACCAATAATTACACAATAATGGTCGCAACCAGGGACTAGGTAAGGCATTATTATTAAGTCGTAGTGCTTGAGGTTGTTAAAATATGCACACAGTAGCTGCAGCTGTAACGGATTTTTCTCTGAGTAGGGTCCAGGACAATTCAGTGTTTACGAACTTTATAACTTTCTTTTTGCCGCTTGATTTTACGATAGATATTATGCATGCATCTACTGCACGTTGTCTCAGTTCTTGTTTACCTGTTAATGTTAAATAATCTTGGTTAAAAAGGTAAAATACTCTGGTCGGTGTCATATTTTTATAAATGGAAACGACAAATTCGTGCTTATTACCAGCTATGTAATAATCAGGATTACTGAATAATCCGTTTGGCATTGCGTCTTTGTGTGGATATTCTATGGTCATGCTTACTCTGAATTTGGGCCTCCCTTCGACATCGACACTTGATTTTACTGGGGCATCATCGTGATCAGTATTTTCTGTTACTAAAGGATTGGATTGTTTAAGGGACGTTTCTTTTAAAAGTGTTTTACTAACCGATAACCTTAACATTTTAGTTGGTATTTTGCAGTCATGATTATCAAAATAACTAATTGATGAATGTCGCCTTTTTTTAGACCAACTTTCTTCTATACCCGGGTCGTCAATATCTTCTGAATTTTGGTAGTCGATTTCTCGGTTAACCTCGCGTTCACCAACTTGTTGTTCTATCATTGTCGCCAATTTATTGGATGCTTCGTTGATTTCTAACTTTTCTACAACCTGAGGTTCGCCAATATTATCTTCATTCGCAGTTTGTGTGTCGCTATCTGGTACATCGAGATTCTTGATTTGTTTATTGGGTTTCATGTATCTACTTAATTTAGTCTTTCTCCTTTTTTCTTGTTGTATTCAGCAATGTTAATGTTGACATTTCTCAGTGCCACATTTACGTTTTCTTGCATTATTTTAATGAACCGGCCTAGTTTCAAATGTGTTTCTTTCTTCAACAAGCGTTCTTTCACTATTTTAAAATAATTCTCCACGTTTGCGTTTGCAAACCTACCAGTCATGTCATTTGACGTAGGATGTAAATCTATCATGAGTCCACTCCATAATGGTAATAAAGGCATGATGTGGGTGTTTATATAGTCAAGAAAACTAGGACAGTAAAATTTATTCACTCCACAGTGTTGTTCTTTTTCTACCAATCTACATTTTTCCAATTTTACACAAACCTGACTCACCAAGTCATTCATTCTTTTTTTGAAAGGGCTGTCAATTTTTGATCCTCCTGGGACATATTGCAGAATATTTTCTTCGACTTCTTTATTTTCATCATGTTCTTTAAAGTCTTCGTCAGCTATGGTACCCAAAACCACGCCGAGAGCCTCTCTAGTTACAGTAAATATTCTTTCGCTTAACAACACCGCTGCAAAAGACTCGTAAATTATATCCACAGTCTGAACTGAAGTACACATTATCAAAGCAGCCATAGTTCCCATCAAAAATCTCCGAACTTCCTTATTCGCAACATTGATCGCAGCCATTTTGTTACTTAAAAATTTCATGAAATGCGCACAGCAAATATGGACCGTCACTATATGTTTGAAGTTATTTTTGTCAATTGTATTATTTATTATGTCGTAACAAAGTTTTAAGTACTGTAACAAGCTCATGTCGTTCCATGCTTTAACTATACCTGTTATTATTGCCCAGCTCCAATCGCTTACTACTCTTTTCACTAACGGCCAATTCTTTACGTTCTTTTCCATGCAGAAATGTTTATAACTGAACAAAAAGTTGTGAATGTTTGGTATTTTATGAGATTCTGAAATAAATTCTGCAATGGGAACAACCTCGGAATTTACATTTATTACCAAAGCATAATACAGTATGCCCTTTCCTTGAGACAGCGTTACCTTTCTTACTACTGTCCCGGTGGCATCAAAGTACGATACAAGCACTTCTCTAGTCGAAATCAAGTTTCTTTGCGGTACACTGTAAAGATGTATTTCTAAAGGATTGGCTGTTACTTGCCGTACATACTTTTCACTTTCGGGAAGTACGCTTTCTGCTTTCATTAACATTACGACGTCAATCAAGTCATCACAGTGCAAATCATCCTCTTTGAATGCTTCGGACCTACATTTTCTCAAAGTTAAAAGAGTACTTACAGACTGGTAATTACATTCCAGTCTTGCTTCTTCGTTCATCTTAGATATCTCTTTGTTTTGTATAGTTTTTGCATCATTTAACTTTAGCAAGGTTTTGAACTCCTTTCGAACGACTCCTCTCATTTGATAGGCTTGTGGCTTTCCGTCATGTACTGCCTTTAAAGGTCCTTTACTGTAAATTGTAACACTAAGTTTTTTAGTTAAAGAAGCGACTAATTTATATTGTTTGCAACTTTTGTCTAGTTCGAAAATACCGCTGTCTGATTTATTCCCATCGTCCTTTCTTTTTTCGTTAGTACAACAATTAGCGTACATAACGTATTTATTTTGTTTAGTGTGTCTGCTTCTTTTGAAACGAAGTCTGCAGTATATTTGAAGTTGGTCGATTATTTCCTTTCTTATCCATACTCTTATGAGATCACCAAAATCTTTCTCTCCAAATGTGAACAAATGTTTGTCTCCGATCAAAGTTCCTTCGAATCTGGCATACTGATACTGATTCCTTATGCTGCTGCGTGGACTTTTGTACTTCCTCTCATCAGCGGCGTCTGTTCTTTCGTCGTGTGGCATTTTTGAAGGTTTGTCATCAAACTCGATCGAAGAACATGAGTTATTTATACTATCTTTACTGTCAACAATGTCACTTTCATCACTTTTAGAACAGTTGGCAGTATTTTCGCTTGATGTTGAGTATGTAGTACTGCGGTTCTCTTTGAGGAAGCTATTTGATAAGTTAGCGGTAACGTTTTCTGTCGTTTTTATTTCCGACACATAGTTTACTTTGGATATAGTCAAACTAGTAATGAATTTGTTGTAGTGATCCCTGCATTTTTTCTTAGATTTTGTAGTCCTTTCTTTGCTTTTTGACTTTGTGGTTGCCCATCCTGCTTGCATGCAAAGCTTATCAACAAGTAAATCAAAAATATGTTTTTCGTTTTTTACAATATAACTAGTTGTAACGTTTTCTCCAAACTCTTCACAAATCAATGTTACAATGTCACGGGTGAACTGGCCATATCCGTATGCTTCACTCTGTAACTCCGTATGTTTAGTTTGTGCTAGTAGATTTGATTTAATTCCCATGAAGTCTTCACTGTATAACCTTTTCAATGTCAGTTGGTTTCTTTTAGATTGGTCATAAAAAATTTCCATCGAAGCCTTTTTGTACGCATCAACCGCAGTCTTACTCCCTTTCGTCATATCTTTCCATGCGTAACCATTTCTGTTTAGAAACTCTTGAAATTTCTCGCAAATATCCTCTTTTGCCATATTGTTTTGAGGTTTGTTTGTACCATTTTTTATGCTGTCTTCATTATCGCTTTCAGTTTTTTCCATTTCCAGATCTACCTTAACCTCTGTCAAAAATGAAGCAGAGATTGTTTTTACTTTTTCGGGTTCTACATCGAATTGTGATTGTTCCAGAGGCAGTTCAATGTTTAAAGTAGGTTTATCATGGTTGATTTTGGTTAAAATATCATAATGTGCCCTCGCTTCGTGGAATAGAAAGTGGTGGGTTGTAACTTCTTCATGAGCCGATGGGCCATCATACGTAATCGATGCTAGAAACCTAAGTGGAATAGTGTTGGGGGATGATCCTTGAGTAGGTTCATACACTGTCACCTTGCGGCTGTAGAGTTTGCAGAAGACAACTATTTCGTTTCCCGTACCGAATTCCCGTAATGCAACATTTCCCATTGCGTATTTGTAAAACTCGGGAGTGGTAAACTGTTTACCACCATAACTAGTTTCTTTTATACTAATTTCGTATTCCTCCCAATTTTGAACAACATCATTTACTATTTCCAACCTTATCTTGTCATGGTGGTCTTGTGTCCCCCAGAGACATTGACTCATGGCTCTAAATAAGCAGTGGCCATCACCCGTCATGTAGGTAAACTCGAATCTATCCTGAAAACATAAGCAATCTTTTTAGCCCGAAAATGTGGCATGTTTTTATGTTAACATCTTTAATCAACATCATCATTAGATTCTCCCCGTATATAGTGAAGCGCGGGTGAACAAAGGTATAAGGCTTATACACTTAAAAAATGTGTTCTGATAATGAAACGCAGTAGTTGAGGAAAAATGTGAGTGTAAGTATCAAATTAAAACATAAACTCCCTTTGGAATAATTTTTAATTTGAGAGCTCAAGGTGCTGTACCTATGGTTGAGCGCTAAAATTTAAACACATTATTCCGCTGGATTCTCGTTTTTTATATGACTTTATCAGTAATAATTTCAAGTGTCTTTAATTGCCGGGACTTCAAGTTAATTTTAACGTACTTTTTATATATTATTCTCCCGTTTCCAATTTATTTTCTATTTTGTTGAATTTTGTTTGTATTGTGGTTAATTTGGTTTATTATTGGCAACTTATAATTACTTTTTATTAGTGTTGCCTTTGTATATTATTTCCTATTGACGACCTAATTTTATGATTCATTTATTTGGTTTTGTTTGGGCTGGGCATTTGAATGTGGTTTTTCAATTCACTTTGTCAATAGGTTCAAATTTAAGTATAAAGAAATATCTAAGTTGCTTTAATTAAATTTATCGTTTTTTGACGAGTTATTAAACACTGAAGTGAAACAAAATATTTTTAAACAAGTCAGATTCTGATGAAGTCAAATGGATTTGTAAATAAACTGGCACAATTATTTCTGAACTCACGTATTTCAGGATAAACCTTTACTGATTCAACATCTGAAACATGCATATGAATACAGGTTAACATAAACTGTCAAGAGCTGTCCGGCTATTCCTTAGTCATAAAAGGATTATCAAAACTAATAATTAAATCAGGACCCTTTAAAAATATGAAAAGTATATAAACTTGTTAAGCCATAAACCGAGGATTATGTTCATAGATAAGGGTGAGCTTTCAGTGGACGGGATCAGGGAGGTTAAAGAGACAAAGACAAAGCGAGCAATGGGCTGGAAATCTTGCTGGCATCATGGCAAATCAAAGTCAGCGGGGCTTGAGCGCCGGTGCCGGCTTGGTTTATATTAAATGTTTAGTTGTTTTTGTTTGTCATGCTGAGTCGGTTTAATATAGCCTACTTCATGTAAATAGAATGCAACACATTACTGTCAGTATAGCGACTCTTTACGCTTCCCAATCCGTACACACAGTCCTTAGGCTATTAAATGTTATGGAAAAAATGTAGCCGAAATGTAGGCTACACTCAGATTGCATAGGATACTTGGTCAGACTTGTACACAAAAACTTCGATATTAGGAAAACTATGAGCAAAACAGATCCATTGGGTTAACAACGGGGTTTACTTCTTATCTGAACACCCAATTAGTTGTATTGTAGACCTGTGAAATGTTCGACTTGACGAAACACCACGAGTGCGCAGGTAGGTAGGTAGTTACTAATCCTCAATTCCACTAAATGTTATGGTTGCGTGGTTTTCCGAAACACCACTTGACGAAATGCCACAGCACGCCAGTTGACACGCATCCCTCAAAGCTACCGCAAACGGTGGGAGGAGGGGTGAGGCGTCGGCCGTAGTTTTGAACAATTAACATAAAACTATTGAAGTAAATACTTTCCACCATGTCTTGATATCTCTATAGTTTTTAACCCCTATGTACAAACAAAGCAAATTGAAACAACAAACATAATAGTTTAGAGTTTGCAGCTTTCAACTCGTTTTAAATATTAAGACAGGGTTAGGGTCTTTGAACTTTACTACGTTTTTTGGTCAGAAGTGGTTTTTGTGCAAAGCCGGTTGTTTATAGACGAATTTTCATAGTTTTTGTTCCATTCTTTTCGTCTTGTCGAGGCGGTTCGTCTGGTATATAATAAATGTTGATATTTGATAGGTTTTAACAGTGGAAAACTGTTACGACGCTTCAACTTAAATGATCTACAACGGCATTCTGTATGAACAAATTAATAATTTTTGATTAAAAAAAAACTCAACCCTATATATTCGAATAAAATATAAAAATACCCCCAACTGGCCTAGGAACATTCGATAAAAATTAAAATGGCCGTACACACTATAATACTGTTGCATTCCATGCAGCTTGACGAGCTGATTCCAAAAATATATAATTTGTTATGTTTATCGTTCGTGGAGCTTAATAATGAACAAGTAAAGTTAGCCGTCGGCATGACATCGCCCATCGTAAACACGAAATTCACAGGGCTTATAGAGGGTGCCGAGTGGGTTAATAAATACCATATAAGATGGGGGAAAAGTACATTTTCTTGTGTAGAATTAACCGGGGAAAACGAAAATCGCGTCCGTTTTTCCCCATGACTTGTCGTTAACTCACAGGGTATAACTCACATTGTATATTATGTAAATAAAGAAACAGTACAGTGATAAACATACTTACAAAGGCATAGAAGACAACATAGAAATTTTAGTTTTTGAAAGAAGCGGCAAACTAATGAACTGTAAGAAAGACTTGCACATTTACCCAAATAATTTGAAAGATCCGGGAAATATAATGAATTTTACCCTTGTGACACAAGAAACCCAATTTTCGGCGAAATATACATATGTTTACTCTACAATTTAAATACTAGCTTTAATTTTATTTTCCCATATGGATGATACCTTTTTTATGTTAATACTTAGAAAATAATAATAATTAATTTGTATTCTACTGTTGTCTGTTTATATGTTTAAGACGAGAGGTTTTATCATGTAAATATTTTTACTAATACTGTACTTTTTAATTTGCATTTGTATCGATGGCACTAAGAAAATGGCTTGACCGGCGAAACTAGTTGTGCAAATAAAATGCTTACAGGGTACTGTGTTACAATTAATATTCTAATGTTAGAAAATAATATTTTGTTTGTTGTTACTCGCCGAGATGATGACTTCATGGTCGAAACCGGTCGCGCCAATATACAAATATGTTGACAGGGTGCTATGGTTCTTTTATTTCTACATTATATAGCCTAATTACAGTAACCCTCAGTGAGTTAATGTTAATTAGCAAGTTAATAAGTTTTGTCTCACTTAAAAGAAGTTGATCGAAATATCTTTATTTTTACTTTGAAACTTATTAGGATTTACAGTAGCGCTAGTAGCCACGAATGCTATGCTATAATAATATTGAGTACTTTAATTCCAAACAACTGTACAATAACAGTTTGAAAATAATCGTTAGAAAAATTAGAGGTAGTGGTGTCAGGAAGATACTTTGCGGAAGCGGTGGATGGAGAGGAAAACGAGCGATTACCGGGAATTCCGTGTAGCCGTGTTCTACTAGCTGTCTTCGCCGGCTATCCAAAGTCGGGTCGCAACGCGCATTGTGGAATTGTTACGTTTTTTACATACGTAAATTTGTTTACATTGTTAATTGACAATTGCAATGATTACACATGGTCCCATTGATAAATTAATTGTTATTTCATCGCTAATTTGAAGGAATTTCCAGTATCATGAAACGCTTCCTCGTTACTATAAATCATTATTCACGAATAGGAGTAAAATTCGTCACACTATTTTAACTAGTCAATATTTGCAATTACTAACAATAAACAAAACAACCAATTAGTAACAATAAACATAACAAATAATAACAATAAATTAGTATTGGGACCATGAGTATTCATTGCAATTCTCACGTAACAATGTAAACAAATTTGAATTACAACAATACAACAGCTGAAGAAATTAATCAGCTGATATAACACAGCAGATAAAGTGCGCAAAAACATAACCATGACAACTAGTTTTTCTTTTCCATGTTATATTCTTATTTTTGTTTGTTTTTTGAGCTTTTTACCTAGAACAAAAACTTTATTAGAATTTGTCTCTTAATTTAGGTACCAAACAGGAGGTCAAACGACCGTATAAACTACTAAAATACAAGCAAAATCTAGGATAAAATTGGTTTTTTGTTATAGCCCTTAAACGAATAAAGATACTAAGTAATGTTTAATAATAACATGTTGATATTAAACATGTTTATATCAGCAAAGCATGCGCCACGACATGGCGGTCTTTTCAGATCGTGTAAGGAATTCGGATAAAGTGAATGTAAAGATTACAACTGGATATGTTAATTTTATAGAATAAAAAAACATTTTATCGTAAAACTCACCGTTTATTCGCTATTTAAGGTATAACGCCAAAAAATCCGTTAGAATACTATAAAACAGCCACCGTTTTAAAGTGATCAGTTAGATCATGCTGGTAATTTTTTCTCTAAATGGTCTTACTAAGATACAAATGTATGCTAAGTTTGAGTCAAATCCGATAAGTAGTGTGGGAGATCATAAATAATTAGTGACAAATATAAAATGGCAAATATCTGGTTAACTAAGCGTTTTTCGGAAAAAAGGTTATCTAATTTATATGGCCTCTTTGTTTCCGACCTCTCCGTGGTGAGCTATTTGTCTGCGTACCATTGAGTTTCCATCTTGTAAGATGGAACTATTCTTTCAAAGCGAAAACTTGACGATACACACATTAAAATATTACCAAAATTATAATGCATATTTACCTGTTCAAAGGTGTACACGTCTTGAAGTGGCATGTTGAAAACCGCTGTAGACCGATATCACCAGGAAACAGAACTCCGCACTGAATAATATGCACTATATACTAAGTAAAAATAAACAAACACACCCAAACTTAAAGGGAAACAACAATAAAAGTTAAGATAATTAAATTAAATGTAGTTAATTAAGTAACTAGGTAGTATAAAATTAAAAATTAAAACTTAGTTTGGGTATGTTTATGTTATTTGAAAGTGTAAAATAAATGCAAAGAAATCAGTTTATGGGAGCACTATAACTGCTGGTGCAGTAGAAGCTAACGACAAACAAACAAACAATATCGCCTAAGAACAGGCTTATATCGTTTGATCGAAGATTAGCAAAAATATCGAAAAGGCGTGGAGTAGTGTGTTCACTGTAGCACGACAATATCGATACTGAGGTTGAGTCTGGTCTAAGTAGTGTTTAAAAAAACCGTTGCAACGTATTTTTGTGTGCATTCCTAGAATTATTTCTAACGGTTGGAAATATATTTAGGTTCCCCTCCCTCCCCAACCCCCCTCGATGACTTTTATTGTCTAATTCAACTAGAGGCTCAGTCAAGAAATATTACACAGTCAGTAGTTAGTTTATATTACGGACGTTATCTATCGTTATTGAGTGAACAAAAAACCTCAACGTTTTGGGATTAGAAATAGTATCCCACCTTTAGGTGAAAATTAACTTAGAACATAACCACCAACATTAGGAAATAGGATAGCCTAAAGCCGGGTTTACACCGGAGTTAATAACAGAAAGTTAGCTAACTTTTGTTATTAACCGGCAGTTATTAACAAAAGTTAGTAACAGAGAGTTATTAACAAATTATTTTGTACTTCATTCAGTTTGTTATGTTAGTAACATTTTTAGTAACTCCACTATCTTTAATCAACGCTCAGCCACAAAAAAGCCAACAAAAGGGGGTCCAAAGGAAAAGTTTGAAAATTCACATAATCTGAGGTGCATTTTAAGGCTCATTGGGTCTATAGTTTTCATTCAATAAAAAAATAAGTATCAGAAGTAGCTTGGTACACTTCACGCTTATTTCCCGGCAATATATACATTTTCCCGGTGCAATTGCACTGTCGCAGAGGACCGTCTTACGCCCGCAGTTTGTACCAATCCTAGTTTGAAGTCCGTGACCCTTCCCGATCGCCGCTTTACGCCCGCAATACGTTCCGAGAGCCGTTTAGGCTCGGTTCGTTCCGATCGCGAGTTTACACCTGCGAAACGTTCCGATCGCCTTTTTAAACACCACAATACATTCGAAGAGCCGTTTATTGACCGCAACACTTTACGATCCCTGTCATTCCTAAGGATATATCCCCTTGATCCCTCTCGTACCTACGCCACTGCTAAGGTGTGACGGAAGCGTCAAGAATTTCCTCCGCATGACCAGCTGTGATGTTGAGTGGTTGATCGGAATGGTAGGGCACAGAATGTGGAAACAGGACACCAACTTCAGAAAAGCCATTCCAGTAAAAGAAAGATTAGTGGTCACCTTGCGGTTTTAGCTACAGGTGACTCATTTACAAGTTTAGAGTATTTAATTAAAATATTACCAAAATTATAATGCATATTTACCTGTTCAAAGGTGTACACGTCTTGAAGTGGCATGTTGAAAACCGCTGTAGACCGATATCACCAGGAAACAGAACTCCGCACTGAATAATATGCACTATATACTAAGTCAAAATAAACAAACACACCCAAACTTAAAGGGAAACAACAATAAAAAGTTAAGATAATTAAATTAAATGTAGTTAATTAAGTAACTAGGTAGTATAAAATTAAAAATTAAAACTTAGTTTGGGTATGTTTATGTTATTTGAAAGTGTAAAATAAATGCAAAGGAATCAGTTTATGGGAGCACTATAACTGCTGGTGCAGTAGAAGCTAACGACAAACAAACAAACAATATCGCCCAAGAACAGGCTTATATCGTTTGATCGAAGATTAGCAAAAATATCGAAAAGGCGTGGAGTAGTGTGTTCACTGTAGCACGACAATATCGATACTGAAGTTGAGTCTGGTCTAAGTAGTGTTTAAAAAAACCGTTGCAACGTATTTTTGTGTGCATTCCTAGAATTATTTCTAACGGTTGGAAATATATTTAGGTTCCCCTCCCTCCCCAACCCCTCGATGACTTTTCTTGTCTAATTCAACTAGAGGCTCAGTCAAAAAATATTACACAGTCAGTAGTTAGTTTATATTACGGACGTTATCTATCGTTATTGAGTGAACAAAAACCTCAACGTTTTGGGATTAGAAATAGTATCCCACCTTTAGGTGAAAATTAACTTAGAACATAACCACCAACATTAGGAAATAAGATAGCCTAAAGCCGGTTTACACGGAGTTAATAACAGAAAGTTAGCTAACTTTTGTTATTAACCGGCAGTTATTAACAAAAGTTAGTAACAGAGAGTTATTAACAAATTATTTTGTACTTCATTCAGTTTGTTATGTTAGTAACATTTTTAGTAACTCCGCTATCTTTAATCAACGCTCAGCCAGAAAAAAGCCAACAAAAGGGGGTCCAAAGGAAAAGTTTGAAAATTCAGAATGGTAGGGCACAGAATGTGGAAACAGGACACCAACTTCAGAAAAGCCATTCCAGTAAAAGAAAGATTAGTGGTCACCTTGCGGTTTTTAGCTACAGGGGACTCACTTACAAGTTTAGAGTATTTAATTAAAATATCGAAATCAACAATTTCATTGATAGTTCCACAAGTACTAGATTATTCTTACACCATTTTAAGATGAAGAAACCCGGCAGTTTTTGGTGTAACTGTACATTACAATACAAAAAGTATAACTAGTTTAATTACGCCTTGACAATTGAAGAATCAAATATGTAAAAACATTTTTTAACTTTAAAGTCATTTTACGTAGAGTAAAAAAGACGTTATGTTTTTATGAAGTATTTATTTTATAGTAAATTTAATTTTCTTTCATGTGGTATCACCTTTTTTGTCATTAACACAATCAAAGCTTCACTGTCACATTAACAGTTCAAAGTCGGTTAGTTCAAAAAATCACAAAATACGCCATTACAGCTAAACGGTTGAAGTTAGGTATAGGCATATAGGTACTTTTTTGGTCAATTTCAACGTGTAGAATCCACTGTTAAAATTAATGCACTCAGTAGAGACTCACCCTGTATATTGTATTTGAGCGTTTACTATAATTGTAGTATGTCCTTACCTTGCACTAATTCATTTAGATATACAAAACATAATAGTTTCAAATATATAAACAGGCAAGGTAAGTATTTTAAATGTTTGAAAAGCTCTTACATGATTTCTAGGCTCGTCCATATGGGGAGTCGGTTGCGGGTTTTGACTGACAAACCTGTGAAGCAGTGTCTCCACAGGCGCGGCGTTGTTAAGTTCGTGCATCGCTCGAGCTCCCCAACCACTCCCGGTTGAACACCACGCCCAACTACTAGATAATACAGGTTTTAAATTAAATTTTTTATTTTACAAATTAAATCTTTTAATAGAAAGATAAACAGGCTCAACTACAGTATTCAGTATGTTTTCAATACAGTGTAGAGAACCTGACCTAATTGTTCATTTCAAAAATGTTTAATTCCATACATTATTTTATATTATTATTTTTCAAATAGCTTTACACTTTTACGATTGTAATTGGAAAAAAGGTACAGCCTTGGATTGATTATCTTCGGTTATTTTTATTGTATGATGAGATGTAACAGTACAAGTTCGATTAGTCTGAACGATCTTTACCAGTGCAAAATTGAACTTATGTACAAGGTTAGTTCAATGAAGCCTTATTAAAAATCTACAGAATACCACCCTTCACATGAAACAAAGTTTTATAGTACATTTAATTTTTCTTCCTAATATTATTTAGCATAGCTATAATTCCTTTATGGTAGGGAGGGGGGTAAGTCCGAAATTTCTAATGGGCCCCCCTATAAAGTGACTCCTCGATTCAAAGGTCTTTAACCCATTCTATACTAAGGATTCCCTGGGGATCTTAGCTTCCTAACCCAGCTAACAACATAAAAGCTGGAGTTTGGACATAACTCAAGGCCTAAAACCAGAGATTTGCAAAAGGGTATTGACAATGAAAAATGATTCCTTAAATAAATTATAATCAAATTTAAGAATAGCATAATTATTCATTATTGCTAAAAGACAAAATAAATATAAAAAAATAGGGAAATATACAAACGATTCAGCTATTCAAAATCTCAACTAAGAAATCAAAACACTATCCCATATTGTAACAAACCTAAAAGTTTGGAAAAGTTACAGTCGGAGCAAGAACTCTCAGATATCAAGCAACATCAATCCAAAATTATGTTTCCCAAACAACCGTCAAAAAGAAATTTCTCTACAAATCCTAAACATCTCAAAAACCTCTCATGTACAGTTTGTAGAAATCACAATCATAATACTCGAAATTGTTGGAACAATCCGAACTAACCTCCTCAAAACTACTTTTAAAATCTCAATCCCCAAGATATCATAAAGACAAGCACTCCATTTTTCGCAACAACTGCAAAATAAATAATCACTTAATCGAAAACTGTTTTTATCTAAAGCATAGTCAACCATGTAAGCGTCAAAAGCCTAGTTCAACCACCCTCTTTTCAAGTAATTCTTTGTCTATACCCCATAATTCAAACTTGCAAATGCAGTCCGCTGACATCTCAAAACATTACGATAGTAACTTTACAACTATTTCTGAAACAAAATATAAAATACCAAAAGCAAGACATTTAAATCAACATCATAACTTCAAAAACTTGCCCTCACATAATTACGGAATACGTGCCAGAGAAATCCCAAAAGTTAATCAGTAAAAGCTAACATCCAACCAAACTAAAAATATAAAATGAAAACAAGAATGCGACTGTACTCAACAGCTTATCAGTACGTCTCGCACATGACCTTGAAACAGTGAGGGAGCACATTGCAAGCCGGCGCCCGGGTAAAACGGGGTTTCCTGCGTAGACGGGCTGACATGCCACGGCCAATTTGATTTCGTTGATGTTCAGGTTACTTGCGCGCCAAATTCAAAATAAACTGGTTTTAAACACAACCGGCCTTTATACTTCGAGCACTATAGCGGCCATCCGATACTCACTGTCGATATCATTTTAATGAATTCTTACACGTAAATATCTATCTTATCCATTGTACTACTCGAACTTGTTGTACCTCCCGCGAGCAGCGAGTACTCACGCGTTAAAGTTTGGAGCTAATTAGTGGAATGAATGAAGAAACTAATCCTATTTCCTTCTGTAAATACGGGAAGTTTAAAATATTATTAAATATGTTTTTAACGAGCCCGCCCTTCAAAGGAAATTCTCCCAACATAAACAAAAATAAGAAGAAAATGTAAATACTTTGTAAATAAAATTTAAATTTAAGTTTTGACTAGCTAGTTAGACACCGATGAGTAATGAGTAAATAATCTGTGGATGATACTAAAATAAAGTGGTTATCTAAATAATCAAACTAATGTGTCATAGGAATAAATAAACGGTTGTATAAATATTTACTTCTGAGTCCCTTAAATATTTCATACAAAAAATTAATCAAAAGTAGGGTTGACCCAATTTTAATCAACAACATGATCTCGGAGGGCTGGAGCAAGGTGAGCCATAGAGTGAGATGCTAGCTGTCGCAGTGTGTGCTCTGCAAGGTCTTCCAGGGCTCGTTGAGAAGAAAGAAGAAAAATGACTTGTTGTTAAAAAAAAAAAATGTTTAGTTTGTTGAATTTAGACTATATTTTTTATTGTGCAAAACATATATTATGCATGTAGAAATGAAAATTTGTTTTGTTAGAGTGGGGAAAATTATGTAACGTAGTTAGCACTTTAAATCAAATCATATTTCAAATATTTTGTAAGTGTATTAAATATAGTACTTCAGTTTTGTAAATACTGCGGAATTGTGGGAGCTATGCTCTGATTGGCTCTATGAAGCCATGTGCAAAAAAAAGGGCAACACAGAACCCTCGTGCTGCTATTCTTGTTCCCGATGGCGAGTCAAATGCAGCGAATGATGAAATATCCTACAAATTGTAGTAAGTAAAATTATTTATATAATGTATTCATATTTAATAAAAATGTTGTTTTAAATCAATTTATCATCAGTTTAATTGTTGTAAGAAAAGCTTATAAAAATGTTGAATACCTAAAGTCATTTTAAATTACAATAGTTAATACCGTAACTTTTTTGAAATTTAAATCAAAAATTAATAGTTATTAATAGTTTTTTTTTTATTAATAATTTCCATGTAACGAAAGGATAATTTTAAATGTATTTGCATAAACAAGGTTTCCATAGTTATTTTTATGTTACAGGGTTCACGACTTAGCACAAATCATTGAAAATATTTTCACCCCATACTTTGCAGGTTTGTTTTGATATACTGACGAAAGGAGCATCTTCCGCGGAAACTTGCAAGCATCTCGTCAATAGTAACAAATTCGCTTACCACGTAATTTTCTTGGCACTTGGTAACGAATTGATCGAAGACGCTTCTAACTGGAACCAATTTGTCCGTTGCTTTTCTGTGGTCTCTTGTTCTAATCTCTTCAAACCTGAGACTACGCAGAAGTAGTTTGAGGAACATAGCAAGTCTAAAAAACTCGATGCCTTCTCCATCACTTCCCCAAAGATCTTCCAAGTTGAGCCTGGCTGCTTTGTATGTACCAGCCAAATACAAGAGACCAATCACACATTTTATCTCTTGAGGCGTCGTATTTTGGCAGTCTCTTTCTCTTGAATAGTGGGATTTGTTTTTATCAAGCCATACATTAGTACAATCAGTTATTTCTGCTATCATGTTATTCGTAAAAAACAATTTCCAAATGTCTAAGATCACTATTGTACAGGTTTAATATTAAATATAAGCAAGCATGGGACCACTCACAGCTCTAGTCCCAATTTTGTTTCCAATGGCATGAGACAAACCAAATTAGTTATAAGCAATAAAAAGGTGAATGAAACTATACAACAAGAAAATTGGGCTTCTCTTCTTAATCCCCTAAACCCTGAAGAAATATATAATGAGCTAACCCATAAATTTGATAACATTTACCTTAAAAGTACAATTGAAATTAAAGAATTAGACGACTCAAAAAATTCTTTGATACCATGGCTTAATAATGAACTAAAAGCTCTAATAGACTATAAACTTTATCTTTGGAAACAATGGAAGAGAGATAGGTTCAACATACTCAAAAAACAACGCTTCAAAACAGCTAGAAATAATTTAACCTACTCCATGAGAAAGGCTAAGCAAAACTACTTCACTCAATTACTTTTAGAGAATATGAAAAACACAAAAATGTGTTGGGATATTATCAATCAGTTTACTAATAAAGTAAAAAAAACCATCTAACCTTTGAAAATATAACAAAAAGTTTTAAACTTCAAAACAAACAACAGATTATTGATAAATCTAACCAATTTAAGGAGTATTTTAAAACTGCAATAGACAGCATTAACACAGAATTAGCTGGAGAAACCTTTGATATCTCTGATCGAATGCATAGGGGTAATTATGATGTAAAAGACTTCCTAAGTATGAACATTCAAAACATTAATGAACATAATATGAAAAAAGCTGTGACCAGAATCAATGCTAAATCATCCCCAGGACCTGATAAAATTAGGCCTCAGGATATAAAAAATCATTTAGATAGATTAGGACCAACTATCACTCATTTAATAAATAGAATTATGGTTACAGGAAATATACCCATTCAATTAAAAGTTACCTCACTAAGACCAATATTTAAAAAAGGGTATAAAAAAGCCTTGCCTGTTATAGGTCTATAGGTTCAATTTCAGTAATAATGAAAATACTAGAACACTATATATGTGAACAATTGAAGCTCTACTTAACAGAAACCCAAATTATTAATAATGCTCAATATGGTTTTATGCCAAAGAAATCGACAATAGATCTACTTGAATTAATGAATAATGATATACAGAATGCTTTGAATAAAAATAATTTTTTAATTGCTGTAGCAACTGATCTTACCAAGGCCTTTGATCTAGTAGACTATAAAATATTGCTGCAGAAACTGGTAAACATTGGTATAGGAGGCCCATTACTAAAATTTTTTCAGGATTACTTCAGCAATAGGATATTAAAGGTGAATATAGGATCGTACACCAGTAATAACTATGACCAAAGATGTGGATTCAAGGTAGTATATTATCTCCAATACTATTTAACATATACGTCAACGATTTAGCTAGTGTTAAGTTTAATAGTAGGTTACTGCAATATGCTGATGATAACTTATTTTATATCGTGCATAGGAACCTAGATCTGGCTATGAGATATATGCAAAGTGATTTAGACTTAATGGTGAAATATTTTTCAATAATACAATCAAATTGAACACAGAAAAAGCAAAAACAATAATTTTTAAAAATCCAAGAATTAATTATAACATAAATACTCATCATGCTCTAATTTGTCACTCTCATAACTGTTTTCTTGATCCCACCAGATGTGATTGTAAGAAACTTGTATTTGATCATAATATTAAGCATCTGGGTATTATTTATATATTTAGATAATCTGGCAAAGTTTACTGACTTGGTAAGACACTTTAACAATGATGATTTTAGAGTATTAGAAAATATTGATTACAATTTGAGAAGAAGGTTATATACAGTAAATAGACAGTCTAACAGCTATTGGAAACGCACTTTAGAATACAGGATCCCAACGTTGTTAAATGAACTACCTGAAGTTCTACGAAACGTAACAAATCAAACTAAATTCAGTAAAGAGCTGAAAACTCACTATTTAAACTTTCCAGAATAGCACGTCATACAAAGGCCTATTATAATAAAACAAACACAGGGACTCACCTTGACTTTCCAGTACCCCATTAGGCCTAGAACTGACAACCTACAGAACTTGAATACAATAATTTTGATATGCATAGCTAGTATATTTCCAAATGAGGGAAATATGATACACAACTTATGTCACAATGGTATTTACACTACACAGATCACACAAAACACAGAACAAATAGGCTAGACCAAGGGCACAAACACTGACATAAATAACAATGACACGTAAGGACATAAGGAGAATAAAATTATCATTACAGAACATTAAGAATTAGGTCAACACGTTTTTATTAGGTCACTTCGTTTAATTTATTTTTTAAATATATATAGTCTATCAAAAAAGCAAGAAACTAGACTGGTTATGGAGAAGGAGTTTATAATAGATAACCTCAAAATGCTGTATAATGACATGCGGTGTAATTGAGGTGTTTTTGTTTTTCTGCTCTGCGTTAGGCAAAGCAGTGGAGTCAGGTGCATGCACCAACACCTACAAAGTAAACTTTACATTGACATTTAGATGCAGTAGTATAATTAAAACCAATTAGACAAATTAATATATAATTCGTTGATATTTCATATTTTATGTATAGGTTAAGTAATGTTATAGTGTATATATATATATTATTTGAAGGCAGAAATAGTTGGGCCGGATGGTGTAGTGGTGAGCATAACTGCCCGGCAAGCAGGAGACAAATCCCGGTTCGGTCTAAATATTTTTGTCTTCAAATGTATTCAGTAATAAATTAGCTATTTAGCGTTTATACAAATTAAGATCTATAATAAGTCATTTGACACAGTATTTAAATTCTGTTTGTAATATTTCCAGCTTGTTGATTTAAAGTCACTATTTGACAGTCACATGTTTCGGATAAACATTCAGATTTTAGTACTTATTTGAAGGCAGAAATAGTTGGGCCGGATGGTGTAGTGGTGAGCATAACTGCCCGGCAAGCAGGAGACCCGGGTTCAAATCTCGGTTCGGTCTAAATATTTTTGTCTTCAAATGTATTCACTAATAAATTAGCTATTTAGCGTGTATACAAATTAAGATATATATATATTTTATTTATTTAAATGTTTATTCAAATAATTAATAATTAACAATATATATATTGTATTTATTTAAATGTTTATTCATGGTTAAGATTATTTAAATGTGAAAACAGGCTTCTGTGAAATGTACCTTAGGCCGATATATTTGATGAACTGTGATTCTTATGTTCTAAGTGTACTGTTTTCTATTAATTAATACTTATTTACTTTTTAACCTAATTTTTTGCTTAATATGTTATATTAAATTTGATCAGCCATAATTCAGTATTAAAAAATGTTTGTTTGGGATGGTATTGCGATTATGGATTGACGGGCTGATTAAGAGGCTGGTAAGAGATTAAAAATCATACTATTTATTCCAGTTGTTGTTATTCTTAATTGTACTATACCTCACTATTTATTATTGTTATTACTACTATTATTATTACTATTATTTAATAATGTATTATATTTCTATTATTTGTTATTACTTTACTAAATTTTATCATTATTATTAAATTACTCTAATTTATTCATATTAATCTATTCAACTGTATTAAAATAGCTTATAAGTAGAGATAAAAATAATACTGTAGTTGACTAATTATTATAATGTTACTATTTATTCAAATATATGTTAAAAGAATGAGTAAATATTTATAGTTCTCCCCTCAAATAGCCTATGCTAGAGGGGTAAGAAACACACTGTATTGTATTATATTTAAATTTCTATGCAAATAAACTATTTGAAATGAAATGAAACAGTTTTGTGAAATACATGCATTGATTTAAAGTGACATATTTAGTGGCCTTCATTTTTCCTCTCGTGTAGTCTTCATGAGAGGTGTAGAAAAGTACAGGCTGGACTTGGATCAACTCAATTAGGTGTTCCATACTCAAGTCGTACAAAATACTGGAGAGCCAGCGCAGGCACAAGCAGTGTGCAGGGAAACTGTATCTCAACTACAACGCCGCGGAGGACTGACAGAGGCAGCAGCTGGGCTGCGCAGTCACTGCGTGCAGCCTCTGCTCAATGTGCGGTACGCCATATAAACCTGTGTATTACAAAGCTAGACGTGCCCATCTGCACCTCGCCTCGCTCCAATGTGCGGCGGGCCTAAGAGTGGTTTACCAGAATCATGAATTTGAGGTTCTAAGGCTTTTGTCTTCAGATACGTCATAAATGGGATCAGTGCAATAGCCAGCGATCCCATTTAGGGGTCTGGGTTAGGAAAAAAGTCGAGTGTCAACTTTTCGGTAAACAACGCTGGTTAAAGAGGTCCAAACCTTTGTTTAAAGTTAAAGCGACGTGGCGGAAACCGGCCCCGATTGTGTTTGTTGATAGGCTGGATACTCTTACTCTGATCTGCAGTATCAGCCAGACCTAACGACTAAAGCAATATAGTTACGCCTACTCACCTTGACCCATGTTAAATCGGACAACTGTTATGATATAAAGTAACACAAAATTTTGCACGTTGAGATGAACAACACCAGAAACCACTACATTCAAAATACAATTTAGGGGCTAGGGCATAATTTTCACTTTTTTTCAAGAAACGAAGTAAAAGAACATCAAAGAAACATAAATAAGTAGAAACAAAATATGATCATTCATTGACTTGATACTATCATAACTCGCGCTTGCTGCTATCGAGTTTAACTTATTGGTATTGTGGGGAAACCATTGATTTTAAATGTTTAAAATCGTTGGTTGGTTAAAATCGTTGGATAATTTTTCGTTAGCTTTAACCCTAACTTCCGCATTTATCAGTAGGCCGATAAACATTGTTTTATACGGGAAAATCAGAAAAATTCACTTAATAATTAATTAATTAGTCAAGTACTTTTATCTCATTTTATATAAACTTGTGCAAAATGTTTACTGTTGAACACCATTTCCCAGTACTGTACAAGGTTCTTCCAAGAATGCTCAGTGCTGAGCTCGCCGTGTTCAGAATCGTTTCCGGTTTAGATATGAGTAACCTACTGGGGCAGTTCCTGCAGGGAACAAACCTTTTCGTACACCATTTTTACACATTCTAAAGCATTTCTCGATTTTGAAATTTGTACTTAAGTACCACGTTGATGTCTAGGGTAACGGATAAATAACAACTACAGCATTTTGGGTAGTTCACTAACGGCCGTGGAGACCGGAGTCTGGATAGGTGAGGATCTTGTTGTAGACTGACGGTCGATGGCTTGGCTAGGGGTAGACATGGTGGGGAATGGCGTGGGTCTGTTTCTTCTTTTTACTAAATAGCTCCCCGCCACTATTATGAACTTTCAAACAACTACATTATATCGGTCTGTTCAGCGCTAGCACTAAGGTCTTGCATTTTCTTCTTTCAAATTTATAAAAATTTAAAAACCAATCCCAATTCTAAGATTTGATAAGTTGATTTGAATTAATACAATTACGGGATTTGACAAATCACTAATTAAAATGTCTCTTGCTTCATAACACACTGTTCGATTGCTTCCATAGACAGTGCATTCAGCTTCAGACAAAATCTTGATCCACATTTACAGGACTGTACAGACAAAGTCAATCAAGAGTTCCAATGCCACTAACAAAATATTGACTTGTCGTATGATGCACCTGAGATTACCAGATGATGTGGCACTTACAGAGGTGGTGGTCTTCGAGCCCCGCAATGTCTTCAGCAGCTCTTCCCTGGTAATGCGTAGAGCTTCCTGGCGAAGGGCACCGTACGGGTTAGAGGTAGCAGGTGTAGAAGGAGGGAGATTCACTTGTGGAGCGGGGAGAACCAATTGTGGAGTGGGGAAACCCAATTGTGGAGTGGGGAAAACCATTAGTAATTGAACCACTGAGTGGAACAAGGGAATATCTCCCTTAGGAACAATTTTTCAGGAACCTAAAAAACTGCATAGCAACTGTTGTTGACTACATACAACAAAACATTGCATATGAAAAATGTTCATCTATCCATGACAAATTATTATACAATGTATAATAATTAAAAAAAAATCATGATCATCATGTCATGATGATTAAAACATTTTTTTTCTTAGCCCCGCAAGAATTTTTTACTGTTTTAAAAGTTATTCCCTTTTTCCACTTATCCAGTGAAAATTTAGGTTTTATTATTTTTTAAATCTTGTAATCAAATATTTTAATATATGAATGTTGTTAAGGGTAAGGTTCATCAAAAACTAACTAAAAAGAATTTCAAATACAAATTTATTGATACAAAATATATATTGTGTCAATCTTTACAAAATGCTTTTTAGTGGTTTATGTGGTTGTAAAACATCTTTTTCGTCGTCTTCTCTACCTTCTTTGGTCTTCCATGCTAAAATATTTGTATAAAACTCCCTTTTGTCTTCTGGGATGTACTTTACTATTTGTTTTACATCATTTAGTTTTTTTTTATTAATTCCAACGGAACCATCATAAGCGTTGATTGTAGGAAGGGCCAAACTTGTAGGATTTATTTTCAACAGTTTAAAAACCTCCTCCTGCAAACCATCAATAAACTCGCATGCACTGACGTATCCTTTGTTCTGTGAGTTGTATTTTATTTGTCTGTACTTACTGATTGAAAATGGAGTTTTCTTATTTTGTAGAGAGTTACTTGTTTTCTTAAAATATTGGGGCCACCAATCTTTAAAGTTCAAAATGTCACCATTGGTCACCTGATAAACAACAAAAGGACTGTCTTTTTTTCTAGCACTGGCTATCATCTCGTTGTATTGAGAAGGTAGGTAATCACGGTCATGCCTTCTAACGGCACGTTTAACGCAAGCAAAATTGCGGTCGCACGCCAAAAAGCTGTGTCCTCGTATTGGAAAGTACTGGCAAATATTATTAAACTTTTCTGTAACTGTCAATGCCGAAAGAAATCTCGTCAAGGTATGGTTACGGTTCTGTCCCCCACAAGCATCATTAAAAACATGAAGCTAACTGACATACTCTGACAGGAAGTTGGTTATGTAGTGGCTTAAGAAACTACATACTTCGTCAGGTCCTTTATTACCTTCACCCTCGTGGTAAGTGTAAAATACTGATGTGTTGTCGGAAAGGTTATGCACACAAAATACATATAACCATAATGTTCGGAGGTAAAACATCTCCTGAACTGGAAGAAATGGCAATGGAAGATTCTGCATGTAGTCAAATACCAATGCAGAGGTATTTCTATCTTCTTTACACAAGTTTGTAATTTCTTGCATTTTACTATAGAATTTTTTGGCTCTTCTTTTGTGAACCAATAACTCAGCAACAGCCACCAGTTTTGCGTTGTCATTTAGGAAAGGAGACTTAATTTTGGTATTTAAATCTTCGCAAGTGCTGCAAACATCTACTTGTGGTCGGCCAAATCTGTAGCTATAGTTTTGCCGAAAATATTTTAAGTAGTATTCATACTTCACATCCTTTTCCAAATCGGGATATTTCTTTAAAAACAGTTCATGCATCTTACTTACATTCAAATCACTATCGAGATAAGACACTTGAACAGTTTTGTATTTGGACACTTTTACAGGGAACTCACTTATATGGGAGTCAATTTTTGCAATAATTTGTGCATCTTTAACATTTCCCCTATTTCCATGTTTCCCTCTATTATCATCAGGAGTTTTACTTTGAGCAACTAATGTTGACAGCCGGAAGACAACCTTGTTTGAAATAGTATGAAGGCTAAGAAATGCCTTGTGGCATACTTTTACCCTGTCACTGTCCTTCATAGCAAAATAGTGAAAAGATGAAGTTTTCTTTTTTAGGCTATCATCAGTAGCACTTTTTTGTTTTATATCAAAGCGCTCTATTAGGCCCATTAAAAACGTATCCTGTTCGTTTTTTGAACCCCGCGAATAAAGTTTCATAATGATGTCAGCTTTATCCTCCTGATTAAACTCTGCGGTACAGTTATCTTTACATCGACGATCCGGCCCAGTAGATCTTGCTGGTACAACATTACCTTTTTTGTTGACGTATTCTTTTCCTTCTCTTCTAGCTATTTTCCTTTCCCCTTTTTTGTGTTCAGATTTGTTAAGATAATTTTGTCTCTTAGGCGCAGGCATCTCTTCATCGGAGCTGATCATGTTTGAAAATAGGCTAAAGCCTAGGGCTATTACAGATTAAACCTAACCTAAAAATCAGCCTAGATTTGAAAGTTTCAATATCAATGCAAAACAAAGTCACAGTAAATGTTTTAAAACATCACTTAGTTACTAAACACGTTTACAAAGCTAACTAAACTTTAACCACTAGAAGTTTCCATTAAAAAGCACCACAAAGAAATCCAAAAACACTGCAAAATAATGTATTGTGATTGTAAACAAACAAACTACAATATTGCACAGCACTCCACAGACAGCAGCTGCTTGCAACTCAAGGACACTGGCGCTGTGTTGAGTGGAAGAAGGGAACTACTCCTTGACTTATTCCCTTGTTCCACTCACCGCCGGACAAACATGTGATTTTATCAGGTTAAAACTAACTAAAATATTCCCTTTTCCACTCAGTAAATGTGTCTAAATTAAAGGAAAAATTTGGCTATCTCAGTTTGTTATACTGTTTAAATTGAGTTATTCCCTTTTTCCACTCAGTGGTTCAATTACAAGTAATAGAAGTAACATATTCTCAAACAATTATATGGACAGGTTACATAAATTTACCTTACCCAAGGACCAGGTTCAATTAATCAAATTTGGTGGCTATAAAATAATATTATATTTAAAAAAACAGGAATAGAAGATTACAAAAAGAAATATAGTCAAAATGCTAACTAAAGTACACAATATAAAAATGACAAATAATATAAATAATGCCCTAAACAATCCCTGACTACAATAGTCACAGTCAAAATCAATATTGTTGCAATAACCGACAACAATACCTATCAGTATACCCTTTAGGGTTAAAAATACCTACTTAAATAAAAGAACACACATATAAAATTACATAAATACTTAGCTAAAGAAATGTTAACTACAATAGTCAAAGTCAAGTCAAAACATATTAAATTTAAAACTGAAAGTAAAATATATAATACCCTATGCAAGCCTTTACGTTTACTCATAGTCACACAAAAAATATATTTAAAATGGAATGAGAAGTGCATATTTAAAATGTTCAGTGAAATTATTGGTCACATTTTAAAAATAACTATTACTTAGACGACAATGAACAATAGTGAATATTTTATTTATTTTTTTTTTTTTGTAGTTTTTCGCCTCTGAGCTAGAGAGGGATGTGATGAATTGCCTTAATTTCGATCCCGTTGATGAGCTGCCCAGCCTTATTTGGCTCAGACGAGCACTTATTTGGCCAAGAGTCCTTGTTCTCAAAGCTGGTTCTGATTGTATAGCATCCAGCACTTGCTTCTGAGATGCTCTTAGTTTTGGATTCCTGATTATTTTATAAAACTGCCGCACAACAGCGTTGTCCTCTTCTGCTGACCATTGTCGTCTGCTGAATTTTGCCATTTTTGATACATTTGGTTTCTTAGTTGGCGGTATGTACTCTTCATCACTGGTGCAGATGACAGTTTCGTGGATGATGATGGTTCTTCAGGTTGGTACACTTCGGGAGGATCGCCGGGGTTTTCTTCTTTGTCTTCTCCTTCCTTTGGCTAAACTACTGTTGAAGTTACCTCCTGACTTGTTGATGGCCTCACAACTGTAGACGATGGTGCATGACCCCCCCATTTGCTGAAGCAAAGGAACTCCATATCCTTGGATTAATCTGGAGGCAAGATTCCCTCTGTAATACTGTTTGCTTATAGCTTCAGAGTGACTAAGACCCTCTCTGAAAATGGTCTCTATGTTTAGGTCCTTCTCAGTCATGAGCTGAGCCACAGTGCCTATTAAGTGGCATATAGCCCGGACAGCAAAATTACTTTTGTCCTTTAACGGAAGATTCTTCTTTGCCCACTGAATCGCTTGGTCGACCTTCTATGGCTGATTGACACCATTCGAATGGATAAACACTCTGCTTCGTTTAAAAGAGAACATTTCTTGAACTTTCAGAATGGTCTCTACATCCTCCCTCATTTTTTCAGTGAGGATTATGGCAGTCGATTCACTGCTTTTGCCTTACGAAAAAATGCAACAAACCTTGGAAAAATCCTCAACGACCCCTGGTGACATTTCCAAGGTCCGACCAACTCTTTCACACAGCTCTTGATTTTTTCTTAGAGCTAGAAAGTCCGATATGGTCAACTTTTGTAGATCACAAGAACGATGTCGGCTTGTTACGTACATGTCAAGGATTGTCAAACGTACAAGTACGTCGTAGTAGCCTACTGTGGGGCAAGTTAGAACATCTGCAATTGCAGTTTCAAATTTTCATGGCAGTATTTAAACGTTGTGGTGAGGTCTTCAGGATCCGCACCTGTGATGACCTTACCATGACGGTTTTCTTTAATTTGATTTTCTGGGAGTTTCCCAAAAGACCTAGCCCACTTGCTCGTTTACTCCTCTTTGAAATATTGTAGGTCTTTCACCTTTTTATCTCTTTCTTCACCTTCAAAATTTGTCCTTGCTTCAGACAGTAAAATGTCGACACACAACCCAATCGGATTTCTTAACCTTCTATTGTTAGATGTCTTTTCTACTGTTGAGGTGTAATAATCCGTGTTTGACAGTTGGTATACTGCCTGTATCATAGTTTTAAATTTTTTGCAAGTAAAACAATCTGATAGTTGTTGTATGGAACTATCCAGTGATTTCATTGTAGTTAGTATTCTAGATAGATCTTTAACACCTAACCGAAAATAATCTTTTTTCCCTATATCGGTTTCTGCTCCAGGCATCCTCTCCGCAGCAAATTTCACTATAAGGGGATCATGAAGAGCCTGTTTTCCTAGATCTGACATCTTAATACTTTTGTACATGAGCTGTTGGGCTCTTTGGAGATTTGGGTCGTCCATTGTGTCCGTTAGGGGCACTACAAAAGATGCTTGTTTAGATGAGGTTGTCTGAACCAGCGGCTCAACGTGACTAGTTGAGGGCTCTGCTTCAGTAGTACTTTGAATTGGTGGGGTTACATCTGGAAGTTTGATATGAGGTTGAACATTTTGAGAGCAGGTTTTATAGTGATGACGAAAATTGCTGTGGCTGTAACCTCCTAGGCAAAATTTGCAAATAACCGTTTCACTATCGTGTTTGGTTCTTCGACATGACATTGCTTTGTCTGATCCTTCCTTCATCATATATTTATATCTTCCCAATTTCCTTAAACTCAATGTTATTTTTAATATCTCACTTCTTTTGGACTTTGTTTTTTTCAACCACTGAAGATTTTTTAGTTTCCTCATCAAAATGGAGATCTATTAAATGACGTATAAAGTTTTTATTCATACTTGATCCGCAGTATGGATAGACTGTGATTTGTTCACTTGATTTCTCTTCTAAACTCTGCACCTAAAAAAAAAAGAATATACACATTCTTTAAATATAAGTACCCGTTAATTCATAAAGAACCATTGTGAATTATAGAGATAGTATCATCTTTAAAAATAATTAGATGGAGATTCGGGTAAATATTGGGAATAAAGTAACATTTCTCGCATCTCCTGCTATTTCCTTGGGATCTCCTCTAGGAGTTGGGCTGCCACGAGAATGAGGGAAGGCCTGCTATCACCACAATCCAAGACACATTCACTAAACACAACACAAATATGAGTTGATAACGACGTGGTGTGCTCTCCGCAATATGTGATGTTAGTTCGTGGTTTTGGTTTTATTTCATTTATTCTTCCAACTGGTAAGCTATTTTACAATATTTGACAGTAAAGCCTGTTTCTCGCATCTCCTGCTCTTTCCTTGGGATCTCCTCTAGCAGTTGTGCTGCCACGAGAATGAGGGAAGGCCTGCTATCACTACAATCCAAGACACATCCACTAAACACAACATAAATATGAGTTAATGGCGACATGGTGTGCTCTTCGCTATATTTGATTTAAGTGCGTGGTTTTGTTTTTTTTTCATTTATTATTCCAACGGGTAAGCTAGTTTACAATATTTGACAGTAAAGCCTTTGACCTGTTTCTCGTATCTCCTGCTCTTTCCTTGGGATCTCCTCAAGGAGTTGGGCTGCCACGAGAATGAGGGAAGGCCTGCTATCACTACAATCCAAGACACATTCACTAAACACAACCAAAATATGAGTTGATGGCGACATAGTGTACTCTCTTCAATATCTGATTTAAGTGCGTGGTTTGGTTTTATTTCATTTATTCTTCCAACGGGTAAGCTATAGTGCTGGTTTAGTAGTCTATATGGTAATAGTAGTTTTTCTCCAGAAATGGCAGGACAAGTCTGTTTCTTCTTTTTACTAAATAGCTCTCCGCCACTATTATGAATTTTCAAACAACTACATTATATCGGTCTGTTCAGCGCTAGCAGTAAGGTCTTGCATTTTCTTTTTCCGAATTCATAAAAATTTAAATACCACTCCCAATTCTAAGATTTGATAAGTTGATTTGAGTTAATACAATTACGGGATTTGACAAATCACTAATTAAAATGTCTCTTGCTTCATAACACACTGTTCGATTGCTTCCATAGACAGTGCATTCAGCTTCAGACAAAATCTTGATCCACATTTACAGGACTGTACAGACAAAGTCAATCAAGAGTTCCAATGCCACTAACAAAATATTGACTTGTCGTATGATGCACCTGAGATTACCAGATGATGTGGCACTTACAGAGGTGGTGGTCTTCGAGCTCGCAATGTCTTCAGCAGCTCTTCCCTGGTGATGCGTAGAGCTTCCTGGCGAAGGGCACCGTACGGGTTAGAGGTCACAGGTGTAGAAGGAGGGAGATTCACTTGTGGAGCGGGGAGAACCAATTGTGGAGTGGGGAAACCCAATTGCGGAGTGGAGAGAACCAATTGTGGAGTGGGGCGAACCAATTGTGGAGTGGGGAAAACCAATTGTGGAGTGGTGAGGGGTGGATTTCCAGATGTATATTGTAGTCGCCCACGATGACGATGGTGGTCCTGCGTTTGAGCTTAGAACATACATATTTCAGACATTGGTCAAGTTGATCAAGGAAATTAGCCACTTCACTTGCAGGGGATCTGTTAACAGAAAGCACAATGGTTGAGTAGTCTGTCAGCTTAACTGCTGCGACCTCTAAAGTAAGTTCAGTACAGAATGCATTTAATTCAATGGGTTTTGTCTTGTGTTTCCTGTGTACGTAAACACGTCGTTCTTGTGTGTAGAGCGGCAGAAGCTATT
This sequence comes from Matsumurasca onukii, assembly GCA_018831715.1. NCBI lineage: Eukaryota > Metazoa > Arthropoda > Insecta > Hemiptera > Cicadellidae > Matsumurasca > Matsumurasca onukii. The sequence goes on along the minus strand of CM032066.1, from coordinate 11,604,158 downwards.
TGCAAGTTGCAGGTTATTTTGTTCAGTGAATAGTCCTAGGCTAGCTTCGTCAGGGGTTATCCAGTGTTCAGACATACCTAGGACATCACAGCAAACTTCTTCAATCAACAGATTTACTAACTCAGTTTTATTTCTGAGACATTGGACATTTAGTGATACTACTTTGAGATTAGCTAGCTCCCCCTTGTTAGCACAGTTTGTAGCTTTGTCACTTATAGGCCTAGATCCATTAACTTGTAGGCTATTTCCTATATTATTAACATCCTGTGTATATCCTAAATCTAATCTACTATTTACTGTTAGGCTAGGAGTGGTTTCTAGGTCTATGCTACTTGTGGCTATTGGGGTGGAAACCAATAGAACGGGTGGAAACGTTCGTCCGTCTTTCGATGTCATCATGGTTTCCCTTGTGCCTACCCGCTTATGGGGGCTCATTTTCGGGGGTGCAGTCTTCCTCCGGTTCAGGACCTCCCATCTCTTGTTCCAGTGCCTCATCGCGTAGCGAAAGACAAGAAGACGAATCGCCGGCATTCAAATGGTAGACGCGGTCCGTGATCATCTCATCCGCACCAGCGATATTGGGGACATCTGTAAGTGGCGTTGCTGGGAATGGCTTCAAGGTGATGGACCTATGGTTGACTTCAGTAGTAGAGAGATCAATTGTCACCACTGGGTACGCGGGTGGTGATTGGGGGTGCCCCGTTCCCAATTCACCTCCACGTACCTGGGGTTCGTAGAACTCAAAATCTTCGTTCTGAAATCTACCTTTCTTTAAAACGTATTCCACCACCTTGCTTGCGGACTTAGTGGATATCTTGATGGAGTCTATATTTTTAATTCTGGAGAGGATGTCGGCATACGCACACACCATCGCCCCGCAGGAATGTGTGTTCATTTTGCTTCGGTGTTTGAGTCGGAGTTTCTTCAAGGGTCCACGTGTCCTCAAGGAACGGTCTGCCTTCGTGGTGGGCATACGCTTCCAGGAACTTCAGGACTTCTCTCATCTTGTCGATGCGTTTCAGGTGGACCGGGTCGTACGCCGTTATTTGCAGTCTCTTCGGCCGGACAACGATTAGGGCTCAGTGACCCTGAGATCCAATGTGCGGAAAATGAACGGGGACGAAAATCATATCCTTTGCCAAGAGGTGAATTCCAATACGGGGGAAAGAATCTGGGGTGGCCTTTGTCTCATCTGGTTGGCGTACAATTCCGAACTGACGCACCAGACGCTTGGCAAGTGGTCGTAAGCAACGCATCTTCTCTCCACTATACGCAAAAAACCCATTTATAACGCGGCCAGTGACAAGTTTCGTGGGTTCCATTCATTGGAGATCTTCCACGGACAAGTGCAAGCGAGGTCTGAGTGGTCTCATAATAGAGTGTGAGATAGTTGCGAGGAGACAGGTTCGAAAGCAAGTCAGGACAAGCAGCGGAAGAAAGCGGGATAGGGCCTTCAGTGGTCTTCAGTAATCATCTGAAAGCAGAACAACGGGTTAGCCGAATGAACAGCAAGCTATGTTTCCTACTACTCTAACATTTAAGTTGAAAACAGTAGTTATCGTCACCGTCTCGTCGCAAGGTCAGAATGATAAGAATTATTGTCGCGCGTGGAATGGTTTCATATCTTTTACGTGGATTGTGTGTACACTACCGTCATCGAGATCCTTGAGGTCGTACAGGTTTGTAACGATACGCTTTACTACTTCGCAAGGCCCTTTGAACTTAGGAGCGAGTTTACCTACAACACCCTCGGCCGCGGAGAGAGAGAGAGAGTGTGTGAACTCGCCTCAAAATCAAGTCCCGGGATCAAAGCGTACTTTCCTACGCCGCAAACTATAATAGCGGGACTGTCGTAGAAACGCGCTTTTCAGATTTTTACTTTTTCACTTTTCGTACAGTTTGCGAAAAGCCTCTTTGCGCTCAGCGTGAACAACCTCCAACGGGGGTTCGGAGGGGCAGTCAGAAGCGTCGAACAAAGGACCGTGAAGGGCCTTAGGGAGCCTCAGTTCGCGTCCTGTACAAAGCATGGCCGGGGTAAAGCCGATAGAATCATGCACGGCGGTATTCAGAGCAAATGAGACTCCTGAGGTACACCAGGACCGACTGGAAAATGACAGAATGAAGCATGCTTCACAAAGAACCACTGACACACCGGACGAATGGAAGGCTCTAATTGCCGCCAATACCAGCAGAATGGCCTCGCAAAGAGCAAATGAGACTCAAGGTAAATCAGGATCTACTGGAAAATACTTGGCAGCTGTATAAGATTATCTATTGAAAGAATGCCTACATTAGTTGTGTGTTGTGCTGTTTTACATAACGTATTGAAGGTTTTAAATGACGTTTTGGACAATGACCCGAATGTGGAAGTTAACGTGGAAATGGATGATGAGATAGAAGAAGGTGACCAGCAACATGAAAATCCTGTTACAAAGGCACGTGGAAAACGAAAACGTTTGGAGCTGATGGCCCTTACATAAGTACTAAACAGCCATTTATACTGAAGAAGAAGAATGATAAGCAAACCATTTCAAAAAACTTTCGTAGTCAGTCCATTCACCCAAGGGTGAACGGATCTTGGCCTTCATCAAACACCATTCACCGCGATCATCTTCAATCAGCTCCACTTCCGTATCAACTTTATCAAGCACTTGCGGCATCTCGAAAGATGCTTTATCAACTTCCACAAGTTCGCTGAACTCACTGACATCTAGTCCATCTTTGTAACTCCATCTGCTGCAGTAATACCACACGCTGAATTTGCGGTGTTGACAATTCTGCGGTTTCTTCCGTTTCCTATTGCTGTAGGATTTTAACGCATTTTCGAGTATAAGACAAATTCTTGGCTGAACTTGAAGTATTTGTAGTGGTGGGCAAAACTATTATGCTGTCCCTTTTCTCCTCGGCCATTTCAGTAGTCTTTGGTACACAACCCGCTACTGCTACACTTCCTGGTACTTTTTGGAAAACAGGGTTTTCGTCATGGGTTAGTAAAATTAATAAATCTTTTTCCCATGCTTTAAGAACAATTTTTCTATTTCCAGTGGTGTTTTTGTCAGTTTTTATTTTAAATTAGTTTTCATATTGTTTAGCATTTTTGTTAGTTGAGCTACTGAAAACAATTTTCCACTCGCTTGAGAAAATTCCTCAGAAATCTTTTCCCATGCTTTTTTCTTTGCTGCAACAACACTAGGAATTTTTGATTTCTCCAATTCAACAGCGTTCTCGCTTAAAAGTCTGACAAATAAGCCACGACTCACCGATGATTTTCCATTTTCATGGTCAGAGGACTCGTCACTGGAAGACATCACTACTATTCACAAACAATATTCCACAAACACCAAAAACGAGGTAGTAAAAGTAAATGTGAACTGAGCAGAGCTGATATGTGTGTCCACCTGTAAACTAGCAGTGAATGCACTTGTCTCTTGTTCCAGGCGACGGGTACTAACTTGTCATGAACCAGGTGACAACATGAAAGAAGCATCAACTACACCTGGTAGTATCTCCTATGTTAGTAACTGCTTTGGGTTTTATAGAATAACCCTAGTACTTACTACCTAGTAGTAGCATTTGTTTATTCACATGGTTCAGAGGAAAAGCTACTACTACATAGTATTAACTTTCTAGTACTTACTACTTTTTTTAACTTCACTGAATATTTGTTGCTTTTTATCCTGATTCAAGATCAGTTTGTTTTCCCTATACCAGGTATCAGCGTGCTCGATGACTTCTCTTTTTTTGTCACAGTTATTTGAGCCTAAAGCAAAAATTACATCATCAACAAACATTATGGACTTAGCAACTACATTAACATCTAAATCATTTATCATGACTATAAATAAAAAGGACTGATCCCTGTGGTACCCCATATTTAACTTCAGCAAAATAAGAGTAAGATTGGTTGCAAAAAACACTTTGTACACGATTACTGAGGTATGATTAAAACAAAGAAAATTCTTTGTAAAACTAAGTAGACATAAACAAACAACATAGAAATTCAAAAAGTGCACTATTGAATTTAGTGTGATCAGTAATGCGTCTGAACTAAATGGTTCAACAGAGGAAACTCTTGAATTACAAATTACCCAATCTCTTGCTAATGAAATTGGCAGTGATATTTTTAAAGAAAACAATGATTTAAAACAAGCTTTGCATGATTCCTTGATCAATAACATTTTTCTTGAAAATGAACTTGAAGATAAGGTAATGGAAATCCAGGAAGAAATACTAAGTTTGAACAAACAAAACAAAAAAACAAAATCTAAATATCTGTCCAAAATAGAATACAGTAGAACTTGGTTATTACGGCATCGGCTGTAACGTCAACTTTTGAACAGACCGGCCAAAATTAAACATACTATATGTTAGAAAACCCTATTATATCGTCAACAAAATATTAGGTCGCTCGGCTATAGCGTCAACAGTTTTGAGATACTCAGTTTGCAAAAGTTGCACAAGATAGTGTGTTTACAATATGTCCCGAGATTCACAGAAACTATGAGTAGGAACAACGGACAAACCAAATAGGTCACACTCCGGGTGTTAAGCTGTTGACCATGTGCAACTCTTTTGTTTACAGCGACTCGGGGACGGCCGGGGCTGCCCAGCATACCTTTGTCTGACCCTTCCCACCCCACCCCTACAAAGGTGATTGACTGTGGTGACACAGTATTGATTTGTTTTGATACTTACGACAGATCATCAGTCACACTGCTACCTACCTACGATTGAACATCGTGCGTGTTGACAGTTATAAATTTGTGCAATGGCAAGTCGTGGCGTCAAACGGAAGGCGCTTCCTATAAGTGAAAAAGTGCGGGTGATCAGAGCGGTAGAAGGTGGAAGAAAAATCGCTGATGTGTGTCGTGAGTTCGGCCTGGTAAACTCTACCGTTAATTTTAAAAAATAAAGAAAAGGTTTTAACCGCGCTTAAGGAAGACAGAGAAAACGTTAAGAAAATAAGAAAGTTCGAACACGGTGATGTGGATACAGCGTTACTTAAATGGTTTAATCAATGTCGCAGCGCTAACATTCCTATTAGTGGACCAATTCTCAAAGAGAAAGCAACCGAATTTGGACAATTGTTCGGTTCTAATTTCACCTGTTCTAACGGCTGGCTTGATTGTTTTGAAGCCAGACATTTAATCTCTTTTGCCAAGATTTGTGGCGAAGCAAAGAGTGTTGATCAAAATGGTACAAGCAAATGGATGCAGGAAACGTGGCCAACTCTAAGAGAAGGTTACAAGGATGAAGACATTTTCAACGGAGATGAAACAGGAATTTTCTTCAAGTTAACTCCAGACAGGACATTCCAGTTTAAAAATGAAAAGTGTGTTGGTGGAAAGCTGTCCAAGCAGAGAATAACGGCTTTCGTTTGTACAAACATGACAGGAACCGAAAAAAGAAAGCTCTTAGTGATCGAAAAGATTTTGCGTCCTCAGTGTTTTAAAAACGTAAAAAACAGCTAGTGAACTACACTGCCAACAAAAAGCTTGGATGACTTCTGTGATCTTTGAAGAAGAGTTAAGAAAGTGGGATCAACAGTTATCTTTGAAAAAAAAAGAAAAATTCTTCTTCTTGTTAACAATTGTGCAGCACACTCAAAATTAAATATAACCAACATCAATCTCGTTTTTCCCCCTGCCAATTGTACGAGTGTTCTTCAGCCCATGGACTAAGGCGTCATAAGAAGTTTTAAGTGTCACTACCGGAAATTCCTGTTGAAGACAATTATTTTTAGCATGAACACAGCACAGCCCGTAAACATCACAATCTTGGATGCCACAGAATTCCTGGACAACGCCTGGAGGAGTGTCACACCAATGACGATTTCTAAGTGCTTCCACAAAGCTCAGTTGAAATTTATAGCATCTCTTGAATATTATGACAAAGATGACGAACTGCCTCTTTCAACGTGGATTTCACAGTTTAATGTTGACCAGACCAACGTTGAAGACATTGATTCAAACGCTTCAGTAGACGATCAAGTAGAAACATTCCAAATGTTGAGTGATATAGAGATCGTCGCAGATGTTCAGAACAAGGACGCTGAAGATAGTCCTGATGATGATGCTGACACAGAAGACTTCGATGGTCGGCTTTGTCCGTCCGTACAAGAAGCAATGAAGGCTGCTGAGACTCTCTCCCGGTTCTTCTGCTTCAGAGAAACAACTGCTTCGACACTCAGTGGGGTTCAAGAAGTTTGCAGCACGACAGAGATGATTTATTATTCAGAAAGAACTTGTCAAAAGAAGATAACAGATTTTGTTCGCCAGTAAGTTTTTTATACAGTAGCAAATTATCTTTTTATTTCATTTGACTAGCATTTGTTTTTGTTATACTTTTATTTATTTATTTATTTAATTTACATGCTGTAAAACAGATAATATCCAATTACATTACAGCAGTTCATTATATGTTAACTTGACATAATGTGGTGAAAATAATAAGTCCAAAATATAACACAAACAAATTGAACCATACATAAAAAATAAAAAAAATTTACTTGAAGAAAGATGTAATAAGTCAGACAAACGCAACTTTAAAAATAATTAATTACATATAAAACGCATGAAAATAGACGAGATCTAGGATTATTTAAAAAGTTGCGTTGTCATTATAATTCATTTTACATCTCGAAATTAAATTTTCTACAAGTTCTGTAAACAATATTGTGTTTATTGAACATTTAACATAGTAAATCTAACAAATAAAGGAACTTGTTCGGACCAAGTTTCATGTATTTCGTCACATATCTTAAAAAATTACTGTAGCTACAGGTCTGGAAATGGTTTTAGTCAATTTTTAGTTCATTTTACATAGTACGCTAAATTGTACATCTTAATTAACAGCCAACAATACGTAGGGCTTACAGAGGGGAACTGATATTCAGACGAAATCTTCACCCTGTAACTTGGTAACTATTTTCGGACCTATGTTAATTAAACTTTTTCTCTTGATGTGAGGAATCATGCCCTGACTTATGCATTTCATGAACACCCTGTATAAATACATAAATAGTTAACATATACAGGTGTAATAAATAAATTAATAACTTAACAATATAATTGGGATAGTATCATACATTCGAAAATATATAGTTTGCTCCATATTCTTCAAAATAACGTGTACGTTATCTAAGCTCACTCCCCCGGACCCAGGCACCCGAGTGTTCCTGGGCTGGACGCCAACACAGATGCTGCCTTTAATAAAAAAGACAACCGGCTTTTCGCCAGCCCGTACTGATCTCGAGTAACCAAGGACCGGAGAAGCGAACACAAAGGAAACGCAAAACCTTTGTAAAGACATATAGTGCACTCTTACAGGATCCTGAGGCATTGTTGTTTAAATTTTCCTAACGTGTTGAAAAAGTATCCACATCGGAGGGGAGAATATTGTAAAGCCGCATCATAGTGTTTAATGAAAAGAATAGGTGTGAGGAGGTTCGAGAGAAGTTAACATTGAAGAGCATTTGAGACCTGTTATAAAAGGCTGGGCAATAAAGATTTATTTTTGATAAGCAATGTGAGTCATCTATATCGTTCCTAACCAGTTTAAAAAGAAATACTAAATGTGTTACCTTTCTCCTCTTTTCAAGGCTATCAATCTGGAAAATCCTCAAGAGTTCATCATATGGAATATCATAAGTAAAATGTCCAGTCAATTTAAAATATAAAAATCGTAAAAACCTTTTCTGGACCTTTTCACTTAAGTTTATATTATTTGCATAGTGTGGTTTCTATATGATGCTTGAGTACTCCAATAACGACCTCACCAAAGAGAAATAAAGAAGTTTTAATGTTCTTATGGAGTTAAAAATGCGAGGCTATCTTATTATGAAACCAAGATTCTTAAGTGCTCTATTTACTAATAAAAATATATGTCGATTGAAATTTAGTGCAGGGTCTAAAAACAAACCCAGGTCCTTAAACTCCTCAACTCTTTCTAATTTTTCACCATTAATAAAATAATCAAAAGCCATCAACACCTTTTTTCTAGTAAATGACATTACCTTACATTTTTTTATAGTAAAATAAATTTTGTTATTAAAACTCCAGTCGACTATAGCATTTATATCCTCCTGTAAGATCCAGGAATCAAATCCATCCTGTATTGCTCTAAACAGTTTCAGGTCATCTGCGTACAGCAGTACCTGAGAGTGTTTAACACAGTCCACTATATCATTAAAAATATATTGAATAAACAAGGGCCTAAATTTGACCCCTGTGGTACGCCCGATGTTACCTGGTATCTATCTGATTTGAAATCTTTATACGAAACATATTGATATCTATTTAAAAAATACGAGTGAAAAATGTAACTAATGCATAAGAGAATCCAATGTTGTGTAACTTTTCCAAAATTATGTAGTAATCAACTTTATCAAATGCCTTAGTTAGATCTGTGAAAATTACATCTACTTGAGATTTTTTGTCAAGCTCTGACGAAACATACTCTGTAAAATTTATCATATCTGTAACTATTGACTTTTTGCTGTAAATCCATGCTACCTCTCAGATATAATGGGTTTTACAAAAAAATTAATTTTATTGCACAATATAATTTCAAATATCTTGGCTGGAACGGACAAAATCGCAACAGGGCGATAATTTGAAATTTGTTTGGGGTCACCGCTCTTAAATATAGGAATTACTCGAGTCAACTTAAAATTATCAGGAAATGTACTATTTTTCAAACATAAGTTAAAAATAAAGCAAAGAGGCTAAGTTAGGATGTCTTCACATCCTTTAAAAATAAATGAAGGTATTTTATCAGGTCCAAAAGATCGTTTGGGCTTGAGGTGGTATAACTCACGACTATACCATACTGGATATTTATTTACCTTATGGCCTTTTTTTGGACACCAATCATTAAAGACCTTATAGATAGCTTTATAAAACAACTCCACGGCCATATTTGGGTTATCAGTCCTTCTAAAACCACCAATCAGTATCCCTCAAGCTCTCATATAACCCATATAATTAGCCTTTCTAAAATTATGTTCTGAATCTAGATTCAGCTCACTACTTTTTTTATTCCAGGAACTATAAATGATTTCTCCCTCTAATAATAGTGAAGGGTGATAATTGTCTTCATTAACTAAGGGATTTGAGCAACGTTTAGCTAGACCTAACTGTGGCCAGTTAGAAATTACAAAATCAATACTTGTATCATATTTCAATGTAATGTGTATTTAATGTACATGTAAATTTGAATAAACAGTTTTGTATAAGGTAATAATGGCATTTTCACTGTTCTAACACGGACTCACCTCGTGTGTACAGTTCAGTGACAGTGCGGATCAGTGTAAACAGTGAGCCTTCAGTACATATATGAGTGAGAGAAAAATCAACCATTTTTTTCCGTCTACACCTAGATCAGCAAAACGTGTCCGTTCCTCGTCATCACCCAAGGGCAGCTTATGAACAGTCTCAGTGATCTATTGGACCAAAAATTAGCTAATCTTGCAACAAAGGAGGATTTGGCTCGTCTAAATGAAAAGATTGAGAACTTGCAGGATAAAAATAGTGCTCTGAAAGAAGAAATCGCTTGTTTAAAAAGAAAAAGTAGTATTGTGGAGTCTAGACTAGTGGACTTAGAGTCAAGATCTAAGCGTAACAATCTTATTTTTAAGGGGCTAAAAGTAGCAGATAGGGCGACGGGGCAGGACTGTTGTCACGCTGTGCAGACGTTCTGCAAGCAAGTGCTAGGCTGTGACGAGAAGCTCTATGTGAACCGTGCACACACGCTAGGCAGAAGCAAGGCAATAATCGCACATCTACCAGACGACCGGGACATACAATAAATCATGTCTCGTGTGAACACCCTGAAAAACACCGGCTACATTGTTCACCGGGACTACCCAGTAGAGATACGGGAGAAGCGGGCCAAGCTGGCGAAGGTCCGAGCTGAGGTGGAGCGCGTCACAGGGTGGCGGAAAATGCCGTTGGTGTTCGACCACTTGATCATCGAGGGCTGTCGGTTACCGTGGGATGAGAAGCTGAGGGCTGGAGCAATGGACGGAAGCCGGCGACTGACAGAGCTGATTAAGCGAGACTTCTCCCAGTTCCTAAGCGAACTCCAAGAGGAAAGGGGACAAAGTGATGTCAGCAGCGAACCATCAGCACACGAGGAGGCAGCAGCACCCGGAGGTGGCAGCGGTGGAGGACAAGGGCCAAGCAGAGGCGGCGACACCACCAGGCGCTGAAGAGGCGCAGCCAATCTCTCCCCCAGGACCAGGACTCAAGGACATCGGACCAGGGCTTCCCCAACGGACTCGGAGCGGCAAAAAAAATCATAATTCATCAAGTTTGAGTTTTTGTGTGTAAATTATATACATTTTTTAAACGTTTTTGTCAGTTATACCCTACGAATTACGTTTTTGGCCGCCATTTTAAAATGCGTTAATATTTTTCAACAAAACCTTCTCCAATGTTGCCTACGTACATAGACCTTTACAACGGTATACAACACAATAGGGTTTAGTATTTGAAAAAAATTAGATAATCATAATTGACCATTTTCAAAATTTGGGATTTTTTGGTGGGTACTAAGATGTTTGAAATAGCATGTTGTTGTATATCATTGGAAAGCTTACGTCATATAATGTAAAAACCAATAATTATATTTTCGTTTTGAAAAATATTAATGGAAATACAGGGCGTTTCGTAATTATGTTTTATTTGTGGATTTTCAGCCGCCATTTTGTAACGGCTCAACAAAAAACAATTTTTTCTTCATCATTGTCTTTCATGTAAAGATACCTTTAAAATGTTGTACAGCATGACCCCCTTTATATTTGAAAATTTCGAGATTTGAACCCATGACCCTCGGTTTTTGATACGCCCGATACGCTTTTTTCATATTAGAAAAAAGAAAATAATTTTCCTGAATTCTTTGAACTGGTTTAAGTTTGGAATTTTTAGTTCCCCAAGTCGGCCAACCCGTTCTCGAGGTATAAATATGATACGGGTGGTCTAAGACACCCTGTATAAATTAATTATATTAGATAAATAAGACTGAATAACATTAGTAGAATCGGTAAATTCCAAACCGGTTTGATTATGCATTCAACCCAATCAGTGCAAATTCTATATATCGACGGCCGTCCCTTAATTCAATCATCATGTGTGTGTTTTATTATGTGTAATGCTAATCAAAGCTGGTCTATGAGTTTTATATTAGTATTTTGGTTGCTAAATGATGGGCATGGCTCCCCAGCACATTTGCCCATGTAAATTGTAACTGTTGCCGAGTATTTCCCCAAGGGGGAAGGGAAGCCTTCTAGGCACCACGGCGCAAATAATTAAAGCCATTCAATATTATTTTAAAAATTACTCGTACATAATTAACTAGTAATCGCGCTTCTAACGTGTGATGTTTTTTTAGGAAATGCAGCCCTAATAGGACTGTCCTCATTTGACCAAGTGGAAGAATAATGGCGAACGCTGTTCCAATTCCGTTCAGTAACAAAACCCCGTTGACAAATGAAGACTTGACTGTAAATAGGTCAATATAGCAATCACCCAAAAGGTACAGATTCGATAAAGATAACGCACCCATTACGTCTTCTAATGTAAATACATCGTCCGCTAACTTCTCTGTAGAAATGTCACCTGTGAACAAGTGGATTTTGACCGCTTCCCCGACTACAGAAGAAAAGCGAATTCAATTCGTACAAATAAGCGATGCTTAGGCCTATTCAACTCTCCCACAGTAAATAAAATTACAAGAAAACAAAGTGACAAAAAGAAAGTTAGCAAGTCACAGAGCTATTATATTAAAATTAAAGATATAATTATTATATAGATTTAAAAACATTACTAACAATCCAAGTGGCAAATTTAAATCTAAAGATTCGGCGACATTAAATCGAATGCAAATAAGAACAAAGGGGGGAAAACGAAAAGAATTTCCACTTGGAAAAAAGACGAAAAGAATTTTGCTACAGCATTGTATCTGAAATCTCCATCAACTTACCTGTATCTACGTAAAACACTAATTCTACCTGCGAAGTCTAGTATAAACAAATGGTTGTCGTCAAAAAAATGTACAAGACTGGATTCAACTCAGATTTTTTCTTCAAAACTTAAAATTAGAGCGTCGACAATGACCAATATGGAAAAATCATGCGTAGTTATGTTTGATGAAATGGCCATTAAGAAATGTTTGGAATATACCCCTCAGTATGGCCTATTGAAGGATTCCAAGATGTAACTGAAACTGGTTTAAAGCCAGGTCAATCTTAAAGTTAAGTTCAGGTCATCTTATAAAAGAATGCGTTGAACCTTAGCAAAGACGGGGTTTTGCGTGAAAGCTGACGTTTGTGACCAGTGCACATCTAACACACAGACAGCTAGGAGTATCAGAGTAAAAGCCCTTCTGGACATCCACCAACGGAGAAAAGGCCTTTGCGATGTACGACACACCCCACCTAATTAAATCTTTGAGAAATAACCTTTTTACTCATGACTTTCTATGGGATGGAAAACAAGTTATTTTCCAAGATATAAGAACCCTGTATAAAATAGATTCCAGCAGCAAGACGACACGATCAGCGCCTCGGTTAACAGCAGACAACATTAATCCTGGTCCTTTGCAAAAAAAGAAAGTTTCACTGGCAACGCAAGTGTTCAGTCACAAAACAAGTTCAGCACTAACAGCTGCGGTGGCAACTAAACAAATCACGTCGAAAACAGCGTTAAACACAGCTGATTTCTGCCAAGCTATAAATCTTTGTTTGATATTGCACATTGTATATAAATTGTGATTAAATTTTCATATCTAATATCGTATGGTCATTCGTGTTTGTTCATGTAAAGTTATTCGGCTGTTTCTGTTTATTCATTGTAAACCGTAAATTGTAATATTTTCTTGTCGTTAAGTTTATCTTTGTAAATGTTTGTTGTATAATGTATATAAATTGTGATTTAATTTTCATAACTAATTTTGTATGGTCATTTGTGTTTTTTTTTTTAAATTATAGTGTTATGTCAGTTGATTGTCAACCGTAAACTTTAATATTTTCTTGTCCGAAAGACGAGTTTAATAAGTTATGTATTGTAAATAAATTGTGATTTATTTTTATACCTAATTTCATACCTAATTTTCATACCTAATTGTAGCAATAACCTATTGCAAATGTAGAATCCCTCACTAATTTTTGTTTCTCAGGCTGGCTTCCACACTCTGGCTCTGCAGGACCCGGTCTCCCCACTCTCCCTCAGCTCAGATGTTGAAGAGTTTCTCATCATGGATCAGGTGAGCTACTTAGCTACTTCTAAGCTATCTACTAGCCCTATCTTCAATGATTAAACGAACAGTTTATGTTACAAATGACTTATGTTTGTTGTCTTTCATATAAAACCTTTCCCCTTATTTTGTTGATTTTTTTACAATTACAGTGAATACTTCAATAAGAACAAAAGAATCACACTGAATTCTTCTATTACAATAAAATTGAATGATTAATGACATTTCAGATGTAAGCATAGAAACTTAAATAATCGTAGATATTTACAAGTATAGTTTAGTTACAGGTTTCACTAAATCACTATTTGAGATTGTATATAAATTGTGATTAAATTTTCATATCTAATATCGTATGGTCATTCGTGTTTGTTCATGTAAAGTTATTCGGCTGTTTCTGTTTATTCATTGTAAACCGTAAATTGTAATATTTTCTTGTCGTTAAGTTTATCTTTGTAAATGTTTGTTGTATAATGTATATAAATTGTGATTTAATTTTCATAACTAATTTTGTATGGTCATTTGTGTTTTTTTTTTTTTAAATTATAGTGTTATGTCAGTTGATTGTCAACCGTAAACTTTAATATTTTCTTGTCCGAAAGACGAGTTTAATAAGTTATGTATTGTAAATAAATTGTGATTTATTTTATACCTAATTTCATACCTAATTTCATACCTAATTGTAGCAATAACCTATTGCAAATGTAGAATCCCTCACTAATTTTTGTTTCTCAGGCTGGCTTCCACACTCTGGCTCTGCAGGACCCGGTCTCCCCACTCTCCCTCAGCTCAGATGTTGAAGAGTTTCTCATCATGGATCAGGTGAGCTACTTAGCTACTTCTAAGCTATCTACTAGCCCTATCTTCAATGATTAAACGAACAGTTTATGTTACAAATGACTTATGTTTGTTGTCTTTCATATAAAACCTTTCCCCTTATTTTGTTGATTTTTTTACAATTACAGTGAATACTTCAATAAGAACAAAAGAATCACACTGAATTCTTCTATTACAATAAAATTGAATGATTAATGACATTTCAGATGTAAGCATAGAAACTTAAATAATCGTAGATATTTACAAGTATAGTTTAGTTACAGGTTTCACTAAATCACTATTTGAGATTGTATATAAATTGTGATTAAATTTTCATATCTAATACTAACAGGTATTTGTCTAAAGGGTGAGCTGACAGTTGGTGTCGTCTGCTCAAGGGATACTGATCTATGATCATCTGGTACTAAAGTACTGTCACTAACATGATTGCTGCTAGGCTGATTTGGGGCAATGTTAGGTAGTGTCAGATCAGTTGGTTGAATATTTACATTAAAATTGTCAAGACTATAATGGTTGTCGCACTGGTTTCCGGTTGCAAACCAATCAATTGATTGAGATGTCTTTTCCATACAAAATTTTCACCTAACCTAATTAAGTATGTTACTGGACCTAGTATTTTCATTATGTGACCTGGAACCCATATGATAGATTTTTAAACGATAGCCACGAACTAATACTGGTTGTCCAATTATTAGTTCTCGAGTTTTGTCACTACTTCTGAAATCTCCATCTGAAATCTCCATCAACTTACCTGTATCTACGTAAAACACTAATTCTACCTGCGAAGTCTAGTATAAACAAATGGTTGTCGTCAAAAAAATGTACAAGACTGGATTCAACTCAGATTTTTTCTTCAAAACTTAAAATTAGAGCGTCGACAATGACCAATATGGAAAAATCATGCGTAGTTATGTTTGATGAAATGGCCATTAAGAAATGTTTGGAATATACCCCTCAGTATGGCCTATTGAAGGATTCAAGATGTAACTGAAACTGGTTTAAAGCCAGGTCAATCTTAAAGTTAAGTTCAGGTCATCTTATAAAAGAATGCGTTGAACCTTAGCAAAGACGGGTTTTGCGTGAAAGCTGACGTTGTGACCAGTGCACATCTAACACACAGACAGCTAGGAGTATCAGAGTAAAAGCCCTTCTGGACATCCACCAACAGAGAAAAGGCCTTTGCGATGTACGACACACCCCACCTAATTAAATCTTTGAGAAATAACCTTTTTACTCATGACTTTCTATGGGATGGAAAACAAGTTATTTTCCAAGATATAAGAACCCTGTATAAAATAGATTCCAGCAGCAAGACAACACGATCAGCGCCTCGGTTAACAGCAGACAACATTAATCCTGGTCCTTTGCAAAAAAAGAAAGTTTCACTGGCAACGCAAGTGTTCAGTCACAAAACAAGTTCAGCACTAACAGCTGCGGTGGCAACTAAACAAATCACGTTGAAAACAGCGTTAAACACAGCTGATTTCTGCCAAGCTATAAATCTTTGTTTGATATTGCACATTGTATATAAATTGTGATTAAATTTTCATATCTAATATCGTATGGTCATTCGTGTTTGTTCATGTAAAGTTATTCGGCTGTTTCTGTTTATTCATTGTAAACCGTAAATTGTAATATTTTCTTGTCGTTAAGTTTATCTTTGTAAATGTTTGTTGTATAATGTATATAAATTGTGATTTAATTTTCATAACTAATTTTGTATGGTCATTTGTTTTTTTTTTTAATTATAGTGTTATGTCAGTTGATTGTCAACCGTAAACTTTAATATTTTCTTGTCCGAAAGACGAGTTTAATAAGTTATGTATTGTAAATAAATTGTGATTTATTTTATACCTAATTTCATACCTAATTTCATACCTAATTGTAGCAATAACCTATTGCAAATGTAGAATCCCTCACTAATTTTTGTTTCTCAGGCTGGCTTCCACACTCTGGCTCTGCAGGACCCGGTCTCCCCACTCCCTCAGCTCAGATGTTGAAGAGTTTCTCATCATGGATCAGGTGAGCTACTTAGCTACTTCTAAGCTATCTACTAGCCCTATCTTCAATGATTAAACGAACAGTTTATGTTACAAATGACTTATGTTTGTTGTCTTTCATATAAAACCTTTCCCCTTATTTTGTTGATTTTTTTACAATTACAGTGAATACTTCAATAAGAACAAAAGAATCACACTGAATTCTTCTATTACAATAAAATTGAATGATTAATGACATTTCAGATGTAAGCATAGAAACTTAAATAATCGTAGATATTTACAAGTATAGTTTAGTTACAGGTTTCACTAAATCACTATTTGAGATGCCGACCAAATTGTTTTCCGATACGTTTTGGATATCTACTACTAACAGGTATTTGTCTAAAGGGTGAGCTGACAGTTGGTGTCGTCTGCTCAAGGGATACTGATCTATGATCATCTGGTACTAAAGTACTGTCACTAACATGATTGCTGCTAGGCTGATTTGGGGCAATGTTAGGTAATGTCAGATCAGTTGGTTGAATATTTACATTAAAATTGTCAAGACTATAATGGTTGTCGCACTGGTTTCCGGTTGCAAACCAATCAATTGATTGAGATGTCTTTTCCATACAAAATTTTCACCTAACCTAATTAAGTATGTTACTGGACCTAGTATTTTCATTATGTGACCTGGAACCCATATGATAG
Organism: Matsumurasca onukii; assembly: GCA_018831715.1. Lineage (NCBI taxonomy): Eukaryota > Metazoa > Arthropoda > Insecta > Hemiptera > Cicadellidae > Matsumurasca > Matsumurasca onukii. Next base: position 11,587,380 of record CM032066.1, on the reverse strand, counting down.
ATTTTTAAACGATAGCCACGAACTAATACTGGTTGTCCAATTATTAGTTCTCGAGTTTTGTCACTACTTCTGTAGTTTGTCATTTGTTTTTCTTGATTGGTCTGAACTGTGACAGAAGGTCTCGATAAATCAAATCTGGTGTGTAATTCTCTCTTAAACATCAACTTAGCAGGTGCTTCATTGGTTGTACTGTGAACAGCATTACGATAAACTAAAGAGATTTACTTAGTGCAATATCTGTGTTTTCTTTTTCTCCTAAGGCATATTTTAGTCTTTTCTTTACAGTCTGAACAGCTCTCTCCACCTGACCATTGCTGGCTGTATGGTGCAGAACGAATATGTTTTACACCATTTGACTACAGAAACTCCGCGAACTCTAAAGATTGAAAGGAGGACCAATGTCTGAAACAACGCATTCGACTAAACCAAACCTCGCGATCAAGTTTCTCAATTTTGGTATGGTTTGGTGTGCAGAAGTGGAACTTAATGGTTCGACTTCGAGTCATTCGCTGTGGGCGTCAACAATGATTAGGTAGAGCTATGTCAAAAGGACCCAAAAAATCTATATGTATGCGCTGCCAAGGAAATTTGGGATACTCCCACGTTGCACGTTCTTGTAGGCATAATAAGTAAGTAGAAACTAGGTGTTCAATATCTTAGTCAATTGAAGGCCACCATAGATTAGAACGAGCAATTGATTTAATCTTGACGATTCCAAGATGACCTGTGTAAAGCTCATTTAACATATTTTGTGCTCTGAAAACTTTGGGAATTACCACGCGATAAACATGAGAACGCCTTGCTCTACTGTTAGCTCATTTTGCCTCCGAGATTACATCGACAGATCAGAGTTATTTTCACCAGATGGTCTGACCACCCAAACATAACGTATCTAAGCACTCTACTCAATTCTGGGTCTTTTTGAGTTGCAACCTTGACATCTTTACAGTTGATTGGTATTTAATTTTCCCTCAAACTTTGCAAGTGATAACCAACGTAAATTATGTTGTTACCTTTATCAACACTTTCAAGAACTGAAGCTAACTCATGTACATTTAGTGGTAACGTAGAAAGTCCACATGTTGGTCCATTATTCTCAGTGTTTATGTACTCTCTCATCATTTAAATGCCAAGTTGAACATATGGAAAGCTGTCCGAACCATTCTCTTCAAAGGAAGGTGTAAGACAGGGATGCTGCTGTGCCTATCTTTTCATCATGGTGCTGGACAGAGTTTTGCAGGAAGCAGAAAGAATGAGAAGAAGAGGAATCCAAAGGGGTCTACAAGGAAGGTTTCGAAGATTTAGACTACGCTGATGATATATGTCTCCTTGCCCAAAGGATGACAGACTTCAGAGGGAAAACAAAGGACTTAGTTGAATCAGCGAGTAGAGTAGGGCTGCAGGTTAACACAAAGAAAACAAAGATCATGACAGTTAACCCAGTCGGAGCTGGAGAGGACACTTTGGAAACGGTGGAGCAGTGGTTCCAATATTTGGGAAGTATAGTGTCAGTAAGGGGCGGGTCGGACGAAGACGTAGAGGCCAGGATAAGAAAGGCAAAAGGGCCTTTTGCCCAGTTGAGGGAAGACTGGCAATCTAGGGGGCTATTGACTAACACTAAACTGCGCCTCTTCAATTCAAATGTGAAGTCAGTACTTTGTACATGAAACCTGGAAAGTAACTAAAACAATTACACAAAAGTTACAAGTCTTTGTCAATAAGTCCTTAAGAAGAATACTAAATATAAGATGGCCGGACAGAATCTCAAACGAAGAGCTGTGGAGGAAAACAGGACAGAGACCTATAGAAATTGAAATAAAAGCCAGGAAGTGGAGATGGATTGCCACACCCTCAGACAGCCTGAGAACTCAATTACAAAGCAGGTGCTGGAATGGAACCCGCAAGGGCAGCGTAGAAGGGGAAGGCCCAGGAAGACCTGGAGAAATGGAATGCTGGAAGAGGCCAAGCAAGAGGGAAACTCATGGAGAGAGCTCAAAGCACTATCAGGAAACAGAGTCCGATGGAGAGCTTTTGTCGAGGCCCTATGCTCCACAGGGAGATACAGGAATAAGTAAGTAAGTATGTACTCTATGTTAAAGTCATAAGATGATAGCAAAACTGCATAACGCTGCAATCGAGAAGCTGCATGCGCTGGTAAACCCGTTTTAGACCCAAAGATAGTAACTAATTGTTTGTGGTCTGTTGCTAAAGTGAATTTGTTACAAAACAAATACTGATTCCATTTGAATTCCATTATTGAAACCAAACACGATAGCAGTCGCTTCTTTGTCAATTACACAGAATTTCAGTTCGCTCGAGATCAACATCTTAGAAGCTTAACCTATTGGTTTTTCAGTACCATTAATTTGTACTTGAGTGAGTACACTTCCTAATCCATAAATAACCTCCTCGTTTCTCTGAAGTCGGTTAAAAAGAAGCATCTGTATACATTCTTAGCCTCTTGAAGGACATTAACACATATGTGTACATTAAAATTCCAGTTTTCCAAATGCTGTTACAAATTTCATCTAGGTCTTTTGCACCAAGAACACAAATGTGAACGTTATACTTTAGAATGTTGGTAGAACTGTTGCAAAGTTTGTTTTTTTTCTGTTTTTGTAGTGACAATAATCATAATAACAGCAATAGTACATGTGGTAGCCTAGGTTACGAAACACCTTTTTGGAAGCATTGCCTCGATTACCTGGTAAGTCTAATTAATAACTATACGAATTTTAGTTTTTACATTTGTATTACTTAGCAAAGCCATTACTATACTAAGAAAAACAATTATGTTTGAACATAAGTGACAAGACAAGTGCCAGACTTTGTACGTCTCACTAACAATCAGAACATGATCCTTACTCAGCAGAACCGCAGAAGGTGTCATGTGTGTAAGAATAAAACAACTAAAGCCTGCCAAAATGTGGAGTCCCACTGCACGAAAAGTGCTTTCAAGAGTTTGTGGACAAATTATCGTAAGAGGAATACTCTTTAGACAAGATCTGCCTCTGAGCAATAAAATAAAAGAGAACATCATGAATCCAAATCTACATATATTTGAAACAACCAGAAGATTGAAGAATGTGTCTTACCTTGACATGACATCAGTGATAAGTCTAGGTTTTACTAATGCTGGAATACATGTGAATAAAACTGGAAAAAGGATTATAGGAAATAGAATACAAAAGGAGATCAGGAAAAATTACATTACTCTGGAACCTCAAATAAACACAGAACAATCTTCTCTATTAAACACGCTAGCATCGACAATCAATGAAAAAATTGAAATTAAAGAAGAAAATATAAGTGAAACAATCAATAAATACAGAAATGATTCTATTATAGCCACTCCATATCGGCTGATGTTGGTGATGATAGGCACATGTCAGCGGGTGTTGCTGTGGTTTTTGGCAGCCAATTTGGCAAACCAACTAAAGCTCATCGAATCAAGTCACATTTAACATATCAACAAAACAAGAATGAAGCTGGAGTGTGTGGGCTCATTACAAAGCCAAAATACTTTCAGAAACCAACACCACTGGATTACGAAATTGCATTCCATCAGTTTACTGAGGACTTTAAAAAGAGGGGATTTAAACACCTCATCTGTTCTCCCATGGGCTGTGTTAGGGATAACGTAGAACCAAACTTCTTTATAACTAACCTGGAAAAATTTCAAAGAACTACTGGCGCAAATGTCACCGTTATATCCTATGACAAAAACGCAAACAGAAAACTCTTCAGCGGACTAAAACCTAATGATTTCCTCCAGGAGCTGAAGAACTTAGTTGAACACAAAATGCAGTCAACAACACACCTGAGAAAATACAAGGCCAACATTTCAACATCATCTTCCATGGCGAGTGGAGAAAGCTATAAACTTGAAGAAGACGACTCAACACTTTCTTTCCATGGTTGGGACTTGAGTGATATAAGAAGAATCAATTGGTCAGATAATATCCAAGCAAGAGATGGTTTAAATAATTCAACACAGACATTGGTCTCCTTCCCCAGGTACAAAGAATAATAATAATACCCTACCCTTTCTCCTTTAAACTTCTCCTTCAATCTCCCACCGGATGTCATGTGAATAAGTAATCCAATGGCTAATATAAATAATAGTTCAGGTACTATAATTTAAAAAAAAAAAAAAGTAATTTCTATTTCCAGAACAAACCTTTAAAAAATATAGTAAGTGGTCCGGGTTCAATAAATTCTTATAAAGTCCTAATCTTACATCAAAATATTCAACACTAGCCTTCTAGACTCGACAGCTTAAACTAGACCTTGGAAGAGTTAGAGCCTGATTTAGTAGCTTTAAGTGAACATAAGGTTTTAAAGAGTGAAATTGAAAGCGTAAGAGTTGATGGTTACAAAGTATGCACTTACTTCACTAGGGAAAGTTCCAGCTGGGGGGGGGGGTACTGGTTTTAGCAAAAAATAACACTAAAATCTATGACTTTGTAATACCTCAGTGTCAGCTACTGTTAGAAGAAAAGGTTTTTGAATAATGTATGCTCAAATTTAGAATTGATTGCAACTATATTTTCTGGTTTGTTTTTATATGACTCCAATCAAGGGTAATGAACAAATATTTTTAGAAAAGCTAGAATTGCTTCTAAATTGTTTATTAAAATAATAACAGAATAATAATTGTAGGAGATTTTAATGTAAATGTTTTGAACAAGGATGCATTTTATTTTAGTTTTGTTAATCAATTGACAGCTTTTAATGTTAAGTACCTGAGTCTTTTAATGGTTTTGTTATCAATACAGTTAGAGAAACCGTACATCCTCAACAAAATAATCTTTCAAACATATATCATAATACTGAAATAAGCTGCACTAGTCATACTCAAACAACTTTTAAATTTGCTTCAGTAACGGAGGAAGAAGTTCTTAAAACCATCAAGTTATTCAGAAACAAACATTATTCAGGATTTGACGAAATTCCAATATTAATAAGGAGGCAATAGACCATATATTAAAACCTCTGACCCACATAATTAATTCCTCTTTAATGACGGGTTTATTTCCCTACCAATTAAAAATGGCGAAAGTAGTCCCAACCTTTAAGAAAGGCAGTACTGAAGAATTGGGAGGCTATAGACCATTGTATCTGTTACCAGCTTTCTCAAAAATTTATGAAAAAATTGTTTACAGCCAATTAATAAAGTATATTTAGTAAAAGAAAAGATCTTGAGTGATAAAATATCTTGAAGAAAATGAACTACTTGACGACCAACAACACGGTTTCAGATCGGGTAGGTCAACAGTAACGGCAGGAGTTAAATTTGTACAAACCATCATTGACGCGATCTATTAGAGACAGAAAAGAAAATGTAATTGGCATATCTTTAGATATCTCTAAAGCATTTGGCAGTATTTCCCATGACCGTCTTTTTAAAATCTTACTCAGCCTTGGTATTAGAGGGAAGGAGTTACAATGGTTCAAATCTTATTTAAAAGACCGTTGTCAGTGCGTTGAAATTAAACACCAAACAGTAAATTATATTGAAAGTTATAAATCATCTTTTGGAGAAATTACATAATATGTTTAATAATAACTCTTAAAGGTGTGCACGTCATTTATTCATTTTTTTGTTTTAACGACATATCCCAAAATAGGTGAGAACGTATGCCGTGCTACCACAATCATATCTTCAAAGTGGTTCATAAGGTACCATTAGTAACCCATAGTTCGATGCTGACCTTGACCAGTGACACATAATGTCAGTAACAACAAATATTTAGCATGGCGTTAAGGTGCCGTTACGCGCGCATTGGAGTAACCTGTGTTAATTTATTGATTTTGACAATTTTATGCCAGTGCTATAGTTTAGCATTGTAGTGTACCCAATTTTGTAACAACAAAACAGCTGTGCTACTCTAACATGCACTGGGCTTGCCTCAGTTACCCTAGCAAAGTTCTAATTAAAAACAATCAGGTTGTTTTGATTAATATTTTTAAAACCTTAGTGTACACTATTATGAGTTACTTACAAGTTTATTATAAAACTCTTTCTCCATGAGTTTTTCTTCAATAGCATGAAGATCCTCCGCAGTCTTGAGAGGAAGCTCATACTCAAGAGCCACTTCTAATGTACTATTGGCAAGCGTAGGTTTTTTTTTTTCATTAATGTATTCAACAAACCTCTCTTCCAGCCTCCTGACTTCAAACAGTATCGTATTCATTTTCCTCATTAGATTTCGGTAGTTATCTGAAACAAAAGCACGTACATATAAAAACTTTAAAATTATTCATGTATTTAAAAAGTGATGTAAAAGTAAAGTTAAGTTGTGGCGATTTACTTTTGCGATACACAGTTTGCATGAAGAAAGCTGAGGTATACCTGAATCATCTGCTGTCCGATATTTGTTAGGCGACAGTTTTCTGGCCACGGAGTTTGTTTCTGGTGTTTGGCGAAGTCGTGACGTGTGCAGGAGTAACAATAGGAGTAACAGGTGAAGAAATGATTGGTGAAGGAGTTACAGTACGAATGATAGGTAAAGAAGGAGAACTCGAAGAAGTGTCCGGAAGAGATTGAAATTTTGGAAAAGGTACAGAGCACACTTTTTTTGGAACTATGTTTTGGTCCTCCTCATCATCTGATGACATCTGTCTTTTCGCCCTTTCTTTCCTTTTTCTTTTTTCTTCTTCTTCATTTTCTGTCTCTAAGTCTGAAGTCAACTCAGCTTTATTTAGCTTAATCATGCCAGCTTCATAAGTGTCTGTAATAAGTTAAAACTGATTAAAATGTTGATCTAAAGAACTTCAAACACTTCATGTCATAGCCATTGACTGAATTCTCGAATGGACTATTCCCTAATAAGGAACAATATACAAGTAGGATCTACAAACACCTGAATAGGTAACTTTTTTTAGTAATTACAGCTACAAATATTCAATTTTCAAATTATTCTCTAATGTTTTTTAATGTGATAAGTACAACGACCAAGGCTTTATCTTACTAATTGACCGAGTATCATATAGGGGGTTTGTGTTTACATGGGCGTTTAAGGGATGATTAGGCCAATCTATTTGTATTGATTTACACATGATCTTGATCTCAAACTCATGATTGAACCTACCTGTATTTGCAAAAACTCTTATAATTGGATGTGAAGACCATATATCGGGATCTGCTTTGTGGCACTCTTTTATGGCTTTCTCTATTTTATTTTGGCTAGTATAGGAACAAACATACTCCTTTGACTTTGTCAATCCATTTCATAGGCACTAGCTGGAGTCCATCACTAAATTCAACTACACTCCACGAATTTTTATCCATAGTTTCTAGAATATGCCTGAAAAATACAAAGGCTTTATTAGTTCTAGATAAATATGGAAATTTAATGTCACGTGGTACATAGATGGTAACAGATGTTTTGAACAAATGTATAGTCATTGTCATGTAAACAAAATGTAAATTTATCTTTCGATGTAAATAAACAATATTCTGATTTCTGGTAACTTGCCAATTCAAGACAATTTGTCCTGCTATTGAATAGAAGGTATTTCAGTTTTTTTTAAACTTAAAATAAAGATATGTTATCTAACTTTTTACTATATTTGCAAAGGTTTGGTTCTTCTGTTCTTTTGCAAACCCCTAAAAAATTAAAGTAACAATTTTTATTAGCTGTCCTAATCTTTAAACTGGCTATTAAATTAATATAACAAATAGTAGGCTAGGTACAAACCATATTTTATGAACTATTAAATGCAGTAAGCTTGAATCAGTCTCTTCTGTATAGTGCCCTAGTGTTGACTGAGGGGGACAACAATGTGTTTGTTGCCATATTTTAGACGCCAGGCTTTACACAATACTTGTGATATATTAACACTTATCAAAGGAGTTTCTGCCTCTTGAAAAGTTTGAATTCCGATTGGTTTGGATTCAAATGTGTCTAACCAATAGACACTTCCTGTGCTCTTGTTAATGATTCCAACCAGGTGAATGTCATCAGTTGCTGATAGTTGAACAATATTTTTAACTGTTATTATTGATTTGTCTTTTAAGATTATAGTGTGTGTTATCCTTCTTCTGATTGACATCAAGAAATAATGTTTTTCCTCTGTATACAGCATAACACTTTTTCTCTTTTACAGTTAGTAGATTTTCAGATAGTGGACCATTGAAAGATTCTTTTGTTAAAACTTCATCTATATTATCAACTTTCCTTAGTTGGGTACTTTGACTCTCAATATACCTTTTAGCTAGCTGTTGGAGTATTAACTCGCCTTTTCGAATTTTGTTCTTTAGTTGAAACATGAAACTTTCAAACCTGAAAGTGCTAAAATTATCCAAGACACCATAATTCTTCACATCATTTGTTAGGTGCAGTAGATTGTGAACGTTATGGGAAACATGTTGTTTGCCATAAATCAACTCAAAGATTTCAACAAAATAGTCTAGTAAACCAGCCGCAAAAGACAAATAAGCAGGATCAGTCACATAACACACGGAAGTCAAGATTTTGATAGCGATATGCAATGCTAAAAAATTTAGCATCACATCTTTTGGTAGGAATTTATCTAGAATAATTGGTCCTGTGTACAAAAGAGACTGGCGTAACTCAGTTCCTTTCCAGAATTTCCAATACTTCAAAGGACGGGGTTTCCTTACAAACTCGTGTGGTACTGTTTCTTTTAATTCAACCAGTGCCTGGGAAATTTGTTGAACTGTGGTAGATGACAGTCTGACATGTAGAAGTCCACTTCCCAACCATAACTTTAACAGTTTTTTTACTATACCTAAACAAATGAGATGCAAGTAGTCGAGTGGAACATCAATAATCTTATTGATTCAAATTTGTTTTCTCTAAAATGTTTTTTTTTTCAAATGTGTTTATTGTGTAGGTTGCAAGAGATATTGCATATTTCTATTTTCGTATTCGTAAACCTAATCTTTTGAAAAAAAAATGCCTGTTTGGCAAAACACAGAACTGCGATGAAGTTTTGAATAATATTAATTGGAACCGTTTACCTAAAACTGATTTTGCGAATGCGGACTTAAAAAGTAGGTGTTATGGATGCAATTTTATGTTACTCGGACAATAATTGAGCATTGGGAAAAATAAACCGAACATGGACATATAAACTTTGTGGCAAAGCCGGACCGAACTGCGTAATAGGCCTAATGAAGATCGGCAAAAGGCGTGTAGCAAAAGCTGACTTAATGGTTTAAGAGATCCAAAAAGACTGCCAAAAGAGATTAGATGAAATTAAGAAGAAGGAAGAAAGCTCACGCAATGCTATCCTTAGCAGTACATTCAGCCTCACCTACAACACCTTCTATACCACCATCTCTAGGGACTTCCGTCAAACTACCATCAATAAATCTACGAAAATTCTCTGGAAATTACGAAGATTGGCTACCCTTTTCGGACCTATTTACATCTCTAATTCACGACAACACAAATCTTTCAGACGTAGAAAAGTTCCACGATCTACAGCTATCTGTAGAAGAATAAAAAGTAAAACCGTTTCTCTCGTCTCTTGAAGCATCCTCAAGAAACTACAAAACAGCTTGGGAATTGCTAAAGGAGCGTTACGAAAATAAAAGAATAAATGTAAACAAACACATCGGTTAAATAGTTCAAATTCAACTAATTGAAAAAGAAAAATCTATTTCTCTACGAAGCTTTTTAGACACCTTAAATGAACATACCAGATGTTTAGTCAACTTAGGGCTACCAGTTGATCAATGGGATGCCTTATAACTACACCTGCTAACGCAAAAGCTTGTTAAATTTACTTTAAGACACTGGGAAAACCATAGTATTTCAAAAACCTCCCTACAATGGACAGTTTTACCCAGTTTCTGAAGGAAAGATGTCAAATATTGGAATCACTTAATGACACTAAATCAGACAATCGTGGTGCGGCGGCTGCGGCCAAGCCCACTATACCACAGAAAACATTCTCCTACAACCCCAAGTACGGGGCTCCCCGCAGAGAGCAAGCACACTTTACTCACTTCAGCAGCAGCAGCGTAGCCACAAGGGCCGTCATCTGCTATCTCTGCAGTAACGCAGAGCACAAAATTTTCAGAAGTAACAAGTTCATCACAAAATCACCCGAGGACAGATATAAAACCGTTCAAAAGCTAAAACTTTGAACTAAATGTCTTACCCCAGGACACAATAACGCACAGTGTGTTTCAGGGAATTGTAGGATTTGCAACAAAAAACATAACACTGTTCTTCACAACGATTAATACACATCATCTTTAACCAAACCCACTGAGAACCCCGTAACAATCCAATCAGATACAGCCCAAACAGAACAGTCAAAACCAACATCAAGTAACAATCTAACAGCTACAGTAGCTTTACCTTCGCAGAACTTGAACTCATCACATGTACTCTTACCCACAGCAGTTGTATATGTGATTGACAGCTACGGCGTGAAACAACTGTGTAGAGCACTCTTGGACAGTGGCTCGCAAACAAACTTTATGACCAGTAGAATGGCTCAGCTACTCTGTCTGAAGAAGTCAAACATTATGCACATCAATGGGGTCGGTAGAGTGTACCATACACTCCAGATTCACAAACTATGAGAGTCGCCTTGAGTTTCAGGTAGTACCTGTAATTACGCAGGACGTGCATAGCGTCAACTGCGACGCAACTGGCTGGGAAATCCCCTCATGGGTCTCCTTGGCCGATCCCGACTTTGGAAAAGGGGGAAAGTTGACATGCTTATTGGAGGAGAGATATTCTTTCAACTGTTATGTATAGGACAGTTTCTTCCTGGGATCGGTGCACCAATACTGCAAAAAAACCTTGCTCGGTTGGGTAGCTGGTGGTTTTTTTGTTGGGGCCTATTACGTTTGTGTGGGGGCCAGAACCAGGGTCCCTAAAAAATCTCTTTGCTTTTATCTCTACACTTAAAATACTTTGAGTTAACTGCACTGTCTTGTGACTTCAAGGCGTCAGAGTATGTTTCATGTGGTAATTGTCTTGGGGTTCCGATATTAATGGAATGTTCCGATATTAATGGAAGAAAGTAGTAGAGACGAGGATGTCGTTATTTGTAAAAAAGAAAGCCAAATCCTCAGAACTATAAAGAAACCAAATTAAAAAGGCAAGATTATATGGCAAATCCTACGAAACTCACAAAGGCAAGAAGGTTGAAGAGAAGAAGGTTAAACACCCCTGTAGGTAAGTCATAGTTTTCATTACTAGCTAATGAGAACATAAAAAAATTGGAGTATTAAAATATTATTTTGCAGGAAGTTTGTGATGAGGCTATTACAATGTTTAGGCAAAGACAATATTAGAGTAGATACTTATTATTTATACTAATTACTATTCATACTTTAAACTTTGTAAATAATAGCTACTCATTACATTTTACTTGCTATCTACGTTATTGATCAATAATGCATTTGTCTATTAGATTATTGCATTTATTTCATCATGTTATTATACTAATTCTATTGTGGCTTGTCTATGTTTAACTATTTAGTTATTTATATAATAACATTATTATGTTTAATGTTAGCCGACTCTTTTCACTCTCCTTAAGTTTGAGTATGCCGAATGTGGACAGGCATTCAATAGAAGAAATAGGTTTGTCCTAAATGTGTGAGATTTGAATGAAATTGACCCTTAGAGATTACTTCTGTTCCAACTAAGCATTGAAATTCAGAAGTATAGATTTACATGAAATATTGTGTATACAATTTTTTTAAATCCAGACTTAAGAGTTTTAAATGGTCAGGTGTCATGTTGCAGATGGATTCAACTTCCAAAGACTGTTTCCTATCTGGGGTTGTTGCCTCAGTTGAGGATCTGATAGCGCAGCTGAACAACTGCAGAGCACCCGCCTACACACAAATCAGCGAGCTGCGGCCGAGCAACCCTACTGCATCGTGAGCTTCGAGCGGGCGAAGACATGGATCGGAAACACTATTGATGTTACGATCGAGGGGATGATTGGCGATGATTTCTTTCTTCGAGTTTACCTCTGAGATTCAAACCCATCTTCACAGACCAGAAAATCAACGATTACATGATTGGGCGCGGTGATCAATTGTCACTACTATGGAAGGGCGGGTTAAGTCAAAAATCGAAATTGTATAAAATGTAAATACATTATTGATAGGGTTCCGCGGGGCCCCGAAAATGCCGGGTCGAGTCGCGTCAACTTGTATATAACTTCCTCGTTTCTCGGAAGTCGTGTCGTGTACTGTAGTACCTAAGTGCTTATTTTGTGTGTAAATCTTATGGGAACGGTTTGACATTGTTGTACCCAATGGCAGATCCAAGATGTGTTAGCTAGTGTAAACAATAAATGTATAAACAATAGTTGAAAAATAGATTGTCCGTAGACTACTGTATTGTAACAAAGGCTTTTCAACAGTAACAGTAGCCTATATTTGCGTCTCCATTAATGTACAGATGCTTGATATTTCCATTAAATTCTCAGCATAATACGATGTAAACAGCCAGCTTAATTCTTGTATATTTTATTCCTGAAGTATTGTGCGGGTGAAAGGTTGATATTTAGTTCCACGGAAATCGATTTTGTACTACTCGAGTTATGTAAAATTTCCCTGCACATTATCATTCTTAATTTTAGAATGCATTTTCTAATCATAAATCCATTTAGCAATGAAAAATATTACGAAAAGAACCGTTCGCACTTCGCACAGCTTATTGTCTATTATTAGTCTTATAGCTCTAAAACACGCCCATTTTACACGTCAAGTAATCTAAATAAATAACCTCATCGGCTGCTAAAACGAAAAATTAAAACAACATGTACCTCGCCTTACCGCTTTCGAATGTAAAGAAATAGATAAGACGGTATTGTCCAGGTACGCAGGACGCATTGCGCAGTGAGGAGAGAGGGGTATTCACTGCCAGCTCTAGGCTGCTAAGCAGGGGCCGGCAAGCGCGGAGACCGAAGAGTCGCTCGTAGCCACATCCACTGGATATTACATCCCCCTAACCCATTACCAAAAAAGGCGCACTAACGCTACCTGTCGGTGTCACTGAGAAACACCAATCGTGCCGGTAACGGGAGGACTGAGTGCTCGTGCCGGCTAGACCAACTCTCGCATTATTTCTGGGTACCACAGACCCTTAACATTGCTGATTCAAAAGTTTCAGTACCAAGCGCCGATACGTTCCAACGTAGGGTAGTTCCAGAACTTTTTGACAATACTGTAAAACAAATTAAAGATTTAATTGAACAAGAAAAACCTTCGTTGAACTCAATAACCGTGACCACTAATATGTGGACATCCATTGGTACCCAGTAATTTTTGTGTGTAACTATACAATTTGTCAAGAAATATTTTAGTTTATGGTCTTTCTATCTAACTTGCCACCAGGTCGAAGAAGCCCATTCTGGGATTGTTATCAGTAATGAGGTAGTGAACACTCAGAAGGAATGGGGATTGACCAAAGACAACATCAAAAACCTAACCGTGTACTGTGTAACAGATAACGCAGCAAACATGCGGAGTGATGTAGGCCAGACTTTATTCATCTAACTTGCTTTGCCCATCCACTCAACCCTATGATCAAAGGCACAAAAGAGGAAAGTCAAGGATTTGAACTTTTGCTTTCCAAATGCAGAGCAATAGTTGGGCACTTCCGCCACAGCCCTACAGCAAAGAACAAACCCTAGGACAGACTAAAACAAATGGGCCTACATCCACTTGAGCTGATTCAAGACGTAGAGGCCCGTTGGAACTCAGAGTACATGATGATGAAAAACTTCTTGCACTAATGACTTGAACTAATGCAGCCAAACTGCAAGGTGGACAACCTAACCTCAACAGAATGGGTGCTATTCCAAATGGATGGGTCTTCCCAAAATCAACCAGCCTAATAATACCCATAATTCATGGCTTGGAAGAAAAATGAATTTGGTGGTAGAGGGAAAACGAGGTGGAATCAAGGTAGCGAGAACTGTAGTAAAATGCTTAAACGCTAGGTTCCCCTTGTGCAAGGAGCAGGAAATCGATCAAGCATATATGTTTGTTGACCCCAGATTCAAATACTGGGGTAACTGTACCAAGGACATACGTGTTCCATTAGCCTTCTGATTTTGGTACACAAACCTCATAATGTAGGCTATAAGAGTATAAAAAGGCTAGCCTAGGCTATTATAAAACTGATTACTTCAATGAAGTGTTAAAATACTCGTACTGTTCTTTGTTTACGTTACTTGCCAAGAAGTGTTCCATTTTAGCCTACTATAGATCTTGGTACACAAACCTCATAACCTATAGGCCTAAGTCTAAAAAAGCTAGTCTAGGCTATTGTTATAAAATTGATTACTTCAATAAAGTGTTAAAATACTATTGTTTGCTTACATTACTTGCTTGCTTACATTACTGAACCAAGGACATAAGTGTTACATTAGCCTTCTATAGATTTTGGTACACAATCCTCATAACCTATAAGTCTAAACAAGCTAGCCTGGGCTATTACTATGAAATTTTGATTACTTCAATAAGTGTTAGGCCTAACTTATTTATATCTTACCCACATTTCATGCCTGATTAGTTGAAAATATAACTTCCTTATTCTGCTGAGTGCCAATAAATTTGTATTGTACCTGCTGGTTTTATCCCCAGATAAAACGTGTCAATATAAAATAAATCTTGAAAGGACACACCTATATGGAAGCGGACACCATCCTTGAGAGAAAGCAAAAGAACCTCAGTAGCCTAACCATCCTCACACCGTGGGACTGGCAACAAATGGTGCGTCAATGCTCCAACAATTATAGCGTTCACAACATAGAGCAAGAGGATTTTTAACAGTTTAATGCTTTGTGTCAAGGAAAGGACAAACCGTTCATATATAAGAAAAAGATACAGTCGAGCAAATAACATAGAAATTCTTGGTGTCCCAGAAGAAAAAAATGAAGACGTGTTTGAAACAGTGAAAAAAGTGTGCACAGCTCTGGATTTGAACATTGAAAAAAACAACATTGATGTCTGTCACCGGCTGAAAAAACCTCTAGATAATAACTGGCCAGCAACCATCATCGTGCGATTTGTACAGAGAGATCTGAAGAATCAAGTATTGGCCAAAAGGCGTATCAAGAGGAACTTCTCCACTCTACACTGCGGATACACCAGCCCATCGGTTCAAATCTACATCAATGAAAACTTGTGTTTTGGTAGGAAGAAGCTCTACAAGGCTGCAAGGGAAGCTAAGAGAAACAAAAACTATACATTCCTCTGGGTCCGCAACGGAAACATACTCATGCGAGAAAGTGAAGCATCACCAGTAAAACGGATCACATGTTTGGAAGATCTAGAAAAATTGTAAGATCGGACGTGAGTAGACTAAAATATCATTTAGGCCTATATTGTTTATTGAAATTATGTGTAAAGCCTACGTTTTGTGTGTGTTCCATTTTTCTCGTAACGTTTTAATATGAGTGAGGATTCTTTTGTTATTTTTAATGAGTTTAATAATGATCCCAAACAGTTTAGTATTATGCACCAAAATATTCGTAGCCTTCGAGAGAATTTCAATAGTTTTAAAATATTTTTGGATTCAGTTAGTTATTTACCAGATGTAATTTGTTTGACGGAAATATGGATAACTGAATCGGAACTATCATGTTTTCAATTAAAAGGTTATACCCAATTTGCTTCCTGTAATGAATTATCAAGAGCTGGCGGAACAGTTGTTTTCGTGTCTCAGCAATATCAAGTCAAGTCATTTGTAATAGATATGTTATCTGCAGATAGCATCAAAATAACCATTGACCTTGACATAAATATCTCGCTGTCTCTCTTTTCTATTTATCGCTTACATTCCAGTACTGTACCTGTTTTTCTGGAAGAATTTAGTCGAATTATTTTACAATGTAAAGATAAACATGTTATTCTAATAGGTGACATAAATTTATGTATTTTGGACAATAGTCCAAATGTTCATGAATACCAACTATTAATGAATAGCAATGGTTTTGACCAATTAATTAACACTCCTACCAGAGGACGTCGTTGTTTGGATCATATATATTTAAGAGCTAGGGATGATATTAGTTCTATAAATTCTAGTGTGATTTCTTCAGGTAGAAGTGATCATGATATTATAGTTTGTAATTTTAAGTTAGGCTTTATTGATAAGTTACAATTTGAACACAATGATGTTCAAGTGAGTAAAATTGATTACATATTATTAAATGATTTATTAAACACAACTGAATGGAATTCAGTTTTTCAACAGAGAAATGTCTCATATGCCTTTGATGTTTTCATGCAGATATTAAATGATGTAATTATCCAATCC
This sequence comes from Matsumurasca onukii, assembly GCA_018831715.1. Lineage (NCBI taxonomy): Eukaryota > Metazoa > Arthropoda > Insecta > Hemiptera > Cicadellidae > Matsumurasca > Matsumurasca onukii. Next base: position 11,571,100 of record CM032066.1, on the reverse strand, counting down.
ACTTATATCAAACGAAAGATGACTGGTATAAAATTGTTAAAACCTTGTATCACTGTTCAGCTGTGTCAAAGACAAAAATATATAAATAAATTGTACAAAAAATTGAAAAAAATCTCCAGAAAATGTAAGACTGGCAAGACATTTTTATTCTTTTTCAAATAAATTAAAACATGATATGAAAGTTCAAAAAGAGAACTATTATTTGCAATTATTTTATAAAGATAGGAAGAATGTAAAAAGCAATGGTCAACTATTAATGAAATAATAGGTTTGAAGTCTAAAAATAAAGAGTTGGCCTTTGTTCAGGCTTTTCTTGAACCTCATGATATTATTAAAGACTCTAAAGGTATTGCTAACGAGTTCAATAATTTTTTTATATCAATCATTAGTCAAATCCAAAATAATATGAACCTTGATGTCCAGATCGACACAGAAATGTATAAAACTGTTTTCCCACTAGTAGGTTAAATCAATCCTTTTACTTTTTACCTACTGATGTCGATGAAATTTCCAGCACTATCAAATCTTTGAGTTCAAATAAAAGTCCTGGTATAAATGGAATTTCAGCTTTCTTACTTGTTAAGTTGTCAGCAACCATATTGCTCCTGTGCTTAATTACATTTTAAATCTAAGTTTTGAACAAGGTGAATTTCCTCAGTCTCTAAAAACTGCTGTAGTAATTCCATTATTTAAAAAGGGAGAGATAACTGATTTAAATAATTACAGGCCTATTTCATTACTCTCATGTTTCTCCCAATACTACTAAAAAAATGTGAAAAAACGTATACTAAATTTTTTAAACAAATATAAAGTTTTTAGTTTAAATTAGTTTGGTTTCATGAGTGGCAAATCGACAGAGGATGCTCTATTAAAATTTTTCAATTATATTTTGACGGATTAAATTCTAGTTTCTCAGTTGCCGGTATTTTTGTAGATATAACTAAAGCATTTGATAGTGTTGACCATACCATTTTGTTACAAAACTAGAGGATATTGGCATTCGGGGTTTACCTTTAAAATGGTTCAAAAGTTATTTGTGTGGTAGAATGCAGTGTGTTAAAGTAAATAATCAGTTAAGTTCTTGTGTTTCGGTTAAGTATGGAGTACCTCAGGGTCCGTACTTGGCCCAATATTATTTTTAGTATATATCAATGATCTTTGTAGTGGAAGATTTAATGGAAATTTAACATGTTTTGCAGACGATACAGCATTAGGTTACTCAGCTAATAACGTAAATAACCTGTTGATGTATATATGCATATGAGATTTAAATTTTCTAAATTGGTGGTTCTCAAAAACAAAATGACATTAAGTACTAAAACAAAGTTCATACGTTTTAATCTTAGGAATAAAATGAACCAGATAGTAAACTCTATTTCAAATGCAATGTTTGTTTGTCAAGAGAATTAAATGAATCATGTATTAATTGTGTAAATATTCAACAAGTTGCTAGCATAAAATATTTAGGTCTTGTTGTTGATGAAAATTGTACCTGGAAAGATCATATTAATACTGTTAAAATACATTTATATAAGGTGTTACGTAAAATGTATTATTTAAAATTTGTTTGCCCACCTTCAGTTTTAAAATCAGTATATTTTGCGTTAGTTAACAGTAAATTGCAATATGCCCTGGTTCTGTGGGGTGGAACCTACTTTTCTAGTTTACAACCGATTTTGATTGCACAAAAGAAAGTAATTAGGCAAATGTGTAAAGTTCATAGATACGAGCATACTTTTCCGTTGTTTAAAAGACTAAGTATTCTACCATTAAGGCATTTTTTCATTTTTCGCGTTATGAGAACTTTTTTATCAGAGGTGGTCAAACTGTTTCTAATTCTTTGGTTTATTCTGCTCGATTAAGATCTAGGAATATGTCTATATTACCACAAGCGTTGTGAAGCTTTCAAGAGATTCTTTACCTATATATCTTTAAGTATTAACAATAAGTTGCTTTTAAATATTACCAATCTAACCCATTTAAACGTATTTTTAAAAGAATTAAAACAATGGCTTTTTTCTTTTGATAATGAAGGTATTGAGCGTTTTCTTTGGTCATGACTAACTAACAAAACAAACCGAACACATTGCAAAAATATGTACAATTGTATAATATATAAACATTAAATTAACATTAACATTAATTACTACTTTTTTTTAATCTGAAAATGTTTGAGTGGTCAGGAAAAAGTAATTTAATGTTTTAATTGTACTCCCTTAATAAATTAAAAATGATTTCAAAGATTTCGCCTGCCTCCATCCTAACTCTGTAATAAAAAAAAGTGAAGCACTTCAATACAGCTACGTACGTAACTAATGAAGCGTGTAGCCGCAAATTCAATAATGTTTTAAAAATTTCCTTTCATGTCTGTAAATTAGTGCTATTTTATAATGTAAAATGAAATGAAATGAAAGACGACTTTATTAGTGGAGAAGTTAGGACTTTAAAGTCCTCTCTTCCACTTAACCACACAAAATGTACCTTATGTTATTATCGTAATATAGATTATGATAGCTGTACTATAACATTGTATATCTTCTGTTGTAATATTCTGTTATATAATTCTGTATAATGTGAATTTGTGAAATAAACGATTTTTATTTTGATTTTTGAAAGACTGTTGATAATGAGAAGTTCCTCATGTCAACATGTGTTCACATTCAACTGCTGAAGGAAGACATAGGCATGATCTACCTGAAGTCCGAATTTGATGGTGAGTTTAAACAAGTCGACTTGAATAGAACCAAAAGGAAAAGTCAAAGACTTGATGATAGGCCATTGTTTGCGTCGAACCTCTCTGTCAAAAAGCCTGTGCCTATATCCCTCCAAATATACCAAGGCTTGCTTTCTTTATTACCTTTTGTTCCCAGTTTTTGCCACAGCTTTTATAAGGACCTACCAAGAGCTAGTGGTAACCATGGAGACTATCCTGACGGGGAAACGGGGTCTGAGATGAAAAGGCTGACACCTAGTGAATTTTTTAAATAAACCCGATTGTCCTTAAAGTAGTATTGTTATTAAGTTTCAAACAAATATTTCATGTGGTTAATAGGCCTATGTAATTTTCCTTAATATACAACATTGTTACTTCTTCAAGTTTTGATTATTACTGACCCGTTACCTAGGAAACACAACAATAATAGCCTAAAAAAAAGTTCTGTTAAACTATGTCTACAAAATCAGTTCACATCTAGAGATATAAAACATGTCCATTTTTTACTTTTTTTACAAACAAAGCTAGAAACATTGTTTTTAACAATAATATGAGCTAGTTATTAGCACCATTAACAATGAGAAAAAGTTTCATTAAAAAATTCTGATAAGTGACGGAGGTACAAATTTTGCAAGTTCTAAACAAAACAAAAGTCGCTCTCCTGAATAATTATAAGAATGTGACATGGTGTTCTTTACCTCCGGGGTACAGATACGAAGTGAGTCAACAAATACATAATTCAAAAGAACGAAAGGACCACTATAACCTACGAGAATATAATAAAATCTATCTACTCGAGGAACTTAATATAAAATAGATGTATGATATGTATACTGAAAAATATAAGGATTTACCTCTGTGTCTTTGAAACGTATAGGACATTTTTTTCCGAGGGTCACAACATATCATTTGGATATCCTCGAAAAGGTTCTTGTGGCAGTTCAATTCAATTCAAATTTCTCTATTGATTTGGCCGCAAGGCTATATCATCTTTACATGCATGTAATACAAATAACGTAGTAAAGTTTAAAGTAAAATTCAATTTACAATTAAATTATTTTACATAATAATTAACTATTTGTAAAAAATTGATAGTTATTGTTTTTACAAATAGTTTACAGAATGAAATAAATATGCATAATTATAGATAAATAACGTCGTAGTGTCACTAAATTGGCAACCTTAATTTTATGTATAAATATAATAACAACTGTCAAGCAACTTTTAATCAAACAAAACAATTAATAAATATATTTAAGTAATTAGCCTGTACAGATGCAATAAATGAATAAATGACAATAATATAATATAAGTGAATTAGTATAATAAATAAGAGAATGAATATGGAAATGAATACCCCTATAGTAGTACATTAAGTACACTATAGTACAAGTATAATCAGTAGTAAGCCCAGAGGCATAAGTGTGTTAATTGAGCTCATCCTCCAGGACCAAGGCACTCATGCGTTCCTGGGCTTTAGTTTATGTTTAGTTTGGAGTTCTTGTAGCACCTGCGATTAGTTAGGTGTCAAAATGAAAAATATGGAAAAGTCTAGCATTTCTCTTACAACTGATGTGGGTTTGGTGGGCAACTTGGATAAAGAGTTTCATCCAGCTTAAAACAGAAGACATGCTTCACAAAAGGTCTGAATCTTATACCAGAAAAAGGCATTCTGAGATATATGACAAACTGAGTGAGTTTGAAGAGATCTATCTGCCTAGACTATTAAACAAACTTACCATTTCCTAACATATCTACAAACGATGTACTGCAGACATCAATTATCTGTATTCACACTCAATATTCACATCTTGTGTTCATTCACTGCTCAAAGTGTTTTTTACACGTATCCGGAAACTGTCGCCAGTAAAGGTAGAGACGACGTCTGTTCATTGATCCACTACTTTGTGTATAATGTTCTAGACATCAATAATTGACGCTTAAGTGTGTATTGTGACTTTTGTGGTAGCCAAAATTACACAGTATTTAGGTTCGTCCACAGTTTAGTGCATAGTGAAAACAGATTTGACCAGATCAAAGTGTGTTTCCCGTAAGGGGTCACTCATACATGGAGACAGAGAGGAATATGGGAATAATTAAACAAAAGACCAAAGTTGAGCTCCCAACATAATGGGCGAATGTATTCCGTGAAGCAAGAATTAAGATTCGGCCCTTAGATGTGATTACAGTTGATCAAACCATGTGGCAGTGGACTACTAACATGAGTAAAAACTTTCTAAAAAGTGTCCATCCAAAACTAGACCAGTAAAGGAATTGAAAATATTGAACACACATCCTCGCTTAATTTTTCACCGAGAATCGTACAATGGCCATTTCAACTCTGCTGTTGTTACTAATAGAGGGATGCGCCGGAACCAAACTTGGCAGACAATGAGTTTGAACTCCCAGAAATGTTATATGAAGGTAGGAAATTTCTTATTTTTGATAAGCTTTATTAACAAACAATTTAATGAATGCAAATTGTGTAGGTTTACTGTATCTATAACACAGTGTTATTGAACTTCTTATGATTTAAAATATATTCACAACAAACTCTTCTTGGTGTTTGTAAATGACAAACACCGGTATCCAAAATGGAAGCATAAGTCTTTTCGCCGATGACACAACAGTGACATTTTCTGAAGCTTCAAAATCCTTGCTGGAGCAAAGATTTTGAGATTAATGGAAAAGGATTTATTAGTAAAATTTGGTCAAGAAAAAATTACAGTTGACATCACTCACGGGATAGGGAACTATGGCTTTGAGCTTGTAACAATAATGGTCATAGATGATCTCAACCAAGGTTTTCCGGCTGCCTCCATGGTAACAAACAAAGTGAACTATTCAATGATGGACAGATTTTTTACAATCGTGAGAGCAACTTCTGGACATACTAAAACAAAAGTCTTTATGAGCGACATGGAGGAAAGTTTTCACACCGCATAGAGTAATGTTATGGGAAAAAGACTATACGTGGCACGTTGACAGAGCATGGAGGCAGAATATTCGATCAAAGATTAAAACAACATCTAAGCAGGTTGAGACCTACCGACATCCGGACACTTCTGCTAGAAAGGGAAGAGAATGTTTCCACGGAACTGTTAAATAAGGTTTTTAGTTTCCTTACAAGTCACGATGAAACTGTTGAGTTTGCAAACTACTTCAAGGAGTATTATGCTAATAAACACGAATGTTGGGCATATTGTTACCGGAAAGGTTGTGGTATTATGCATTTACAAATATGCATTTAGAACGGATGCACAACACATCGAAGTATATTTATTTCTAAGAGAAAAGAGACAAAGGCTGGACAAAACACTGTTTGCCATAAGTGGTAGGAAGTTGTTTAATCACCTACCTGATACTTTTCGAAATAAAGATTTTAAAATATTTAAAACACACCTAAAAAAATATTTACATCAAAATTCGTGTTATAATTTGAGAGAATTCATGGAGGCTTAAGTTTTAATTTTAATTCTTTTGTGTTTTTTTTTTCTCTATAGATCTAAGTCATTACCAGTGGTATTGTATTTTAAATTTTTGTTATGTCAAATAAAACAAACTTTTTTGTATTATATTTGACAATAAATCTTGTTGTTGTTGTTGTTATGTTACCAAGTTTCTCTTTTATCACACATTAAACTTCTACTACATTGTCAATTTTTTTAAAGTTATTCCGTTTACCGTCAAACATACATTTAACAATCAATGTTGTTCAAATCCATGTAAATCTGTTTAAATTTAAAACCAAATTGTCTCTACTGTTTACTAATTAGTTTTCATAAAACTGCAATAACGAGTTTAAACTAGGTATTGTTTGAACAATTGTTTGAACAATATATCTGTCACACAAATTTACTATAAAAGCCCTTTAACATTAACGGTGCATAATTCCCTCAAAAGTTTCCTTTAGTGGTGGGCATCATTGATAAGCACTCTTTAGTACTCTAATTACTTTAAACACTTTATAATAGAATTCTTACACAAGCAAAATTTTGCATAAAACACATTTGATCTACTTGACACAGTAACACAAAACACATACGAGAAAATTTTGGCGTGACGTCAATTTGGAAAAAAGGGTAACCAGAAATTAGAAATCTAGTAATGGTAACGCTCTAGGACTGACCAGGTCCGGAGTTCCGAACTAGGAAAAAGTTCTCAATTAGGTTTTAGCAAAATTAATAATCCAAATCACAAAAAGCAACTGAGTTACGGAAGCTACTCGCAAGTCACTGGGTCACTAGGTCACTGAGGACGAAGCAGATATTCCTTCGGAGAAACTTTACAGTCCAGAACATATTCACTACGGCACTTATCTGGCAATTTTAGCTAAACAGAAGTAGGCCAAATCAGAGTAAAAAGATTTTGAAATATGAAATTAATTGTGTAGTGTATTATATTTTTCCTTAGATTTGAGTTTTGCTTGAATGTTTCAGGACGATATTAAATGGCACTGAATTTAAAGAGAACCATATCAAATTGCTAAACAGGTTTGCCAGAGCTTTGAAAATGTTTTTCTTGGATATGACCTAAGATTAATATCGATGTCCTTAACAACGGAGGCTTCATCCAATACACCCTAGACAGTGTCTTTGCAGATGTAGATGGCAAACAGCTATTGGTGAGTAACGCTATTGAATAATATAAGAATAATATGATTTATTTCATAAAGTTTGAGGTTGAAATATTATTGCTAGCATCGAAAACAATACAACTTGTACAAAAACTTGACAAAATTAATAAAAAAATAGTTAAATTTATAATTAACTAGCTGAGAGTACCCGCGCTTCGCCTCGGGGCTTTGTTAACATAGATGTGTGTATATTTGTAAAAAATTGCAAATTTAAAGTAAACAATTAGTTTCCTATGTATCCTTAAAACCGTTTAGTTTGCCTGTTAGTTCACCATCTTCTTCTTACTAAGAAGATGGCTATCCAGTCTCGCCACGTGGAGGCCGGCAAACGAAGAGACCATATAAAAATATTTACATACTGTATTTACAATGTTATAAACTATACTGAACTTACACATATTTACAAAAGAAAGCGTACACTAACAAACACTTACAAAACTACTTTGTGAACAATATTTACAGCTTTGTGTTCAGGAGTGTAAACGTACAAATTGTTGCTGCTTGACACTCGTGAACACGCAACGTAGAGCTGACCATGGGAAAAGCATTGGCTTTCCAGATGCAACCCAGCCACTTGTAAAGTTTGGCCTTGTGCCTTGTTAATTGTCATGGCAAATGCAAGTTTTAAAGGAAATTGAAGGCGTTTGAAGGTAAATGGCAAATCTGATGGGATAATAGGTATTCTGGGAATGAGCACAGAATCCCCTTTTGCACATCCAGTTAGAACGATGGCTTCGACGACATTCAACTTCAACGCCTTCACCAAAAGTCTGGTACCATTACACAGTCGAGGCGCTTCCAAGTTCCGCAGCCATGACCGACCCCAACTTTAAATCTAGTTTTGAGGAGGACGCCAAGCTCTAAGGTGTTGAGAAACTCGACTGGGTAGTGGACCGCTTGGTTCTTCTAGAACACTGTCGATGGATGAATAAGATTTCGTCTCACCAGAATACTTGCCAATATTGTTCTGTTAAGGTTTTCGACAGTATCATTTGGAGCCAAAGAGCTCTTTGGCAAAGCCATTCACTGGATGAGTAATTTCACGACAGTTGGAAATACTTTGGAATGGTTTCTGCAGTATCAACTAAGTTACAAAACCAGGAGGCAATTCAATTTGGTTTTAGCAAAATTAATAATCCAAATCACAAAAAGCAACTGAGTTACGGAGCTACTCGCAGTCACTGGGTCACTAGGTCACTGGGGACGAAGCAGATATTCCTTCGGAGAAACTTTTAGTCCAGAACATATTCACTACGGCACTTATCTGGCAATTTTAGCTGAACAGAAGTAGGCCAAATCAGAGAAAAAGAGTCCAGCGTAGTGAGAGCTGCGTGGGCTAGTCTTGATATATCAATAATGATCGTTCCGTCTCCACCAGTATCCAGCACTCCCAGCATCTCTGCGTAGCTGCTGTCCAATTAAGTCCAAGGATGACGTGGGACTCGTACATGTTGACTCGGCCTAAGCCGTGAGCCTCTGGAAAACAGAACGGGGGCCCGTCGCCCCAATGTTACATTTAGGTTGGGCTTATGGCCTCATTCATTCTTTACTACTAATTTTTAGCCAGAATGGCTTGACAAATTGACTTGTTGGTGTTTACACAAAAATGACAAAGACTTAATGACAAATGGCAAATGAACTCATGCCTTGTAGGTTACAAAGCAGAAGGACTTGGACAAACCAGTCTAAGAGCTACTCTGAGAGCAAACAAGAAAAGGTGAAATTACGAAACAGCACCTTAGAAACATTGCCGGAAAAAATCGCAAGAACTGAAGTAATGTCACAAAACTGGGTTGTGATTACAGGTTTCACAAAATAGCCTTGTCCACAACGTAGTTGCGGCCTTTAAGTAAAACACAACACCTTTGGCTGGAGGTGTTTAGTCCATATTATTGCTCCTAAAAGTTGCAGTTGACAGAAACATACAGAAGACAACATTTAGCTGATGTATCTACTAAACAAGATTTACACCGATGAAGTCTGTATCATGGCGAGAGCACAGCACAGAACGACAAAGAAGACAGATGACAAAACGGAGATGACGGATGACAACCGTTGACACCTCTGCAGGCTTGTAGCACAAAAGCAGTGGCACGCAATCCAGAGCCAACCTCGGCACTATAATTGGCTCAGTTGGGGGAACTATGCGCCCCAGAACTAATGGAAAAGATACTCAGGTGGAGTTGTTGGTTTGCAGGTGGAGTGTACGGACGTGAGTACGGACTGCTGACTGTGCCTGGTTGCTACAGGCTTGGAACAAGGACGGATTGTGCTTGTGCTTGGGATGCAATAATGCCGATGAGTGTTGGTCTGTTCGTCACAAATTTTAATGTAAATGAGTAATCATGAGATTAAACATCGACGATAAAGTGTTCGACAAAGGTCGAAATTGCATCGTCGGCATCAACCGGCTTCCGGCTCGTCATGAATGGTCATTAATCGAATAAAAAACTCTCGTTCATCCGAGAATCATGGGCTCGCAGAAACAAAGAATCATCCGCTCCGTCGAGGTCGGAAGAATCAAAAGGCGAAAAAGTCAGAAAAAATCATTGGCGTCAAATCGCGCTTTTCAGAATCAGAATCAAATCGAACAATCAGACAAATCGTCCTAAGTAAGTCCGGAATCACTTAAAATCCGGCAAAAATCGTCAAGCGAAAATCAAATCCGTCCGGTAATCATCGCTCATTTCGATAAAATCGAAGTATCGGCGTCCGATCCAGCGTTATCGCGTCATCCGATCGAATGGAGAATGGAGAACAGAAGATCTTTCTATTCGCTTAATAAAGGAACAAAGTAAAGAGACGAAAGGAAGTCATGGTAAATAAGTACTCAGTTAAATCGTCCGGTAAACCGTTTCGTCGGGATAAATTGAGTGGGTCGATAAATTAAAGGTGAAACCAAAGGACAGTCAGTAAGATGATCAGAATCAGAAGGATCGCCAGCTGGTCGATTTCAAATTGTCGTCGTCGTAAGTGGAAAATGCTGTAAAGAGAAATTCCGGCGGTGGGGTTGAAGGTGGTATTGCAAGCTAACAAGAAATTTGGGACGGGTTCGTGGAGTGAGAAGGAGAGGAGAGGTTTACCATCTGGCGTCTTGTGCAGTGTTCGTAAGGTTGGCTGGCGCCGGATCGAAATGTTGATCTGGCTGACCCTGCCCCGGTATGGGGTCCACGTCAAGGTGGACTCATGCTGGAGGTGTCAGGGGTACAATTTGTCTGCAGGAAGGCTAAATGTGGGGCAGTTGTTCGTGGGAGAAGTGGGGGAGGGCACGCAGCAGGGGTTGGAGTTGAGGTGTGTTGGATGCAAGGAAAGAGGGTGGGAGGGTAGGCACAGGGCGCAGTCGGACGCCTGCCCTCTGCACCGGGAAATTCTCGAATGGAATAAGGCAAAGGTGGTAGGATTGGCTAAGAGTATCGTTGCTTGGCGAGGAGGAGTAGGAAGATGTTTCAGGAGAGTAGGCTAGAGGTAAGAAGTAGAGTCAGATGAAGCTGAAGAGGTAAAATTGGATGATGTTTGGTTGAGTAGATAAGTTAATTACGGAATATTATGACGGGGAAATGGAGTGAGGTAGGGGAGGTCAAGTGGTGGGACGAAGTGTTCGGATGAGTCTTCGATGATCCAGCCGAGGGTTCCCAGTTGGCGCACTCGACTGGGGAGGAGGTTAGATGGCACTCGGAGACCATAACAAGGGGATGTCGGTTAATCTGGTTGGGCGAGACGACCGGAAAAGCCACTGCGAAAAGGCCAAATATTGTCCGACTCAGTGGGGTGGAGGTAGGCTCATTTAGGCTTCGGCCTAAACCAATCTTTAACTTAGATTTCTAAACATTCACAAATATAAGTGTTTTTCAAAAGACACTTGACTCTAAACCATTAAATGAATTTGGTCGATTCTCGCGGAAGCTTTCACGGCACCTCGTTGTTAGCCATAATATCGAGGTTACGTTAAGTGCTTCAGTGCCTTCAGTTGCGTTAAGTGCCTCCTTCCGTCCTCAAAATGTGCAGTGACTTTCTTTGTGTACCGCTTGCTCACATCTTTGATAACAGTCTTCAAAATGACACTTTTCACCATCTCTCAAATCTAGCTATGTTGTTCCCCATTTTAAAGATGGCAAGCGTGATTCAGCTTTGTTAACTACAGACCTATCACAATTCAATGCCATTGTAAAAGTGTTTGGAAGCAATCGTCTTAGAAGGCTAAAACCCTCATCTCTTCAATTTTGTTACCTGAGCAGCATGGATTCTCCATTGGTCGATCTACCATCTGCCAATCTTGTCATCTTCGAGGATTCCATTCTATCCATAACCTCCAATGGCCATCAGGTTGACTCGATCTTTCAACATTAATTTTTTTCCAGGGGTGTAACCATTCTGAAGATGTCTTTTCGATAGTGTCACAGCCAATAAGAACATTGGCAGTTGGCATCCCCTGCTTCGTGGACAGTTGGTAACTCTGCCCCAACAGACAAGTAGCTCAGTTTCAGCAAATCAGTGACTAATGATGGTACTCCTAAACAAGATAATTTTGACGCTGGTGTAAACCGAAGAACCATTTATATTTGTATCACCGTACGCGAAAGCCTAAGAATTAAATATTGTATGTTGATAGCAAATACTACTTTTATTAAAGAAGAGGAAACACTGTACAACCAGTCCTCTTCAGAAAGTACACAATTGAAACTAAACAAATCGTTTACTTACGGAAGACTAGTTAGATTTATCAAGTTGGAATATAGTGGCTTTTATTGTAAAAGATAGAAATGAATTTAAAACAGTAGGCCAATATAATTAATTTTTAATTTTGCACAAGCACTTTCTATGAAGCTATCATCTTCAGGCTGTTACAAAAAATTACAAAAGTGTAACTTTAGCAAGCATCTTTGATGTTTTCCTTGGTTTAACCTTATGTACAGTATCTCTCAGTTTCAATTTTAGCGTACATCAACAATGAATTGGTTGAGAAGTTGTCTGTACCGAATAATTGCGTTGAAATTATTTTCGCACCATTATTGAGTACGCATAAAACTGCATAGAGGAGACTTTCTTGTTAGTCGGGAGATTTGTAGTGGGATTATTTTGTTGAATCTGAAAGTGGTAACCTTCCTGACCACCCAGAATATGAGAGGGTATTGCATCATAGAAGCGATGAGTTTCAGACACTCTAAGCAGAGTTTCATCTGCTGGCGCAAAACTATATCTTGTTGTGAAACTCATTACCTACAATGACAACTGCACCTCATCAACAGCTGAGCATTGAACGGCGCTTCGGGGCCAAATTCTTCCAGAGGGCCAATGATCTATTGCTGTTTTGAAAGATCGAATCAGATTGTTGTTTTCATGAAGCATCTGCTGGAGACCTTGAACAGTGTTTTGTGACACGCCAGGAATGTTGTTGCAGCGTCTTTCAGCTTCAGCTTGTTGATCCCCCATGAAAAACACCTGAAGGAAACTGTGAGGCTGATCAGGTAAGGGAAGAACAGAACCAATCCTATGGTATATTTGCCCCTGGACAGTAAATGTTGTAGGATAGTCGTGTGACACAACCTGTCCGGAGGTACCAAAAGACGTCATTTGAAAACAGGAGTTATACTTTCGATTCTGGTGAGAAAATCTTTGAATCTGCGCCCTGTAGTAAGTAATGTTTTATTGGCTCAATAGGCTCGTCAATCAGGGATAGTTTTACTTTGCCATTGAACAAATACAATTGAGGCTTCTCCTTTCCACTTCAATGCCTCACAAAACCGACATGTTTGGTTCATCTTTCCAATAGAAAGGAGACCATGGGTATTATAGTCGATGAACGGATCATATCTAAACCCAAGACCATTGAATGGGTTCCACGTCATTCGCATGAAACTTTGCCTGTTCTCACGCCTTTCCTGTAGAACAGCCTCATTTAATTCCACAGGCCGCCTGGCCCTTTGCAAGGCCATTCTGTTGGTATTGGCGGCAATTCGAGCTTCCCGTTGATCCGGTGTCTCAGAGGCTCTTTGTGAGGCATGCACGATTCTGTCATTTACCAGTCGGTTCTGATGTGCCTCAGGAGACTCGTTTGCTCTTTGCGAGGCCATTCTGCTGGTATTGGCGGCAATTCGAGCTTCCCGTTGATCCGGTGTCTCAGAGTCTCTTTGTGAGGCATGCACGATTCTGTCATTTACCAGTCGGTTCTGATGTGCCTCAGGAGACTCATTAGCTCTTTGCGAGGCCATTCTTCTGGTATTGGTGGCAATTCGAGCTTCCCGTTGATCCGGTGTCGCAGAGGCTCTTTGTGAGGCATGCACAATTCTTTCATTTACCAGTCAATATCTGATGTTCAATAACGTTTCAGTCATTTGTTACATTATTGTGTAAACTTACGTTGTAGGTTTCCATAAAATAATATATTATATTAAAAGTAATATGACGAGCTGTTTAATGTTCTAGGTGGTCTTGGCTACTTAGAGTACATGTGTAAACCGCTCTACATGACGGCAGTGTACTTTGTATCGTCGTCGTGTTGGGAATGATGGGAATCAGAGGTTTCCACACGTTCTGAAAATTCTGTAAGTACATTATATTTCATAATAATTATTATGACATGAATGTAGCAAACTTGATAAGTTGCCAATATTGTCATTTCATTTTATTACTTGCATCATTAGTCTTTTGTACACCTGTAAAGTCAATGCCACCATAAATGTAGAGATAACAAGACACATTTAATGTACGAGAGTTTAAAATTTAAGGCTTATGAAATGTTTTAAATTGAAGTTTTGAATTTGTGGTACACTAACAAACACCTGAAACTACTTTGTGAACAATATTTACAGCTTTATGTTCAGGGTGTAAATGTACACATTGTGCTGCTTGACACTCGTGAACACGCAACGTAGAAGCTGACCATGGGAAAAGCATTGTGCTTTCCAGATGACCCAACCACTTGTAAAGTTGTCCTGTGCCTTGTTAATTGTCATGGCAAATGCAAGTTTTAAAGAAATTGAGGCGTTTGAAGGTAAATGGCAAAATCTGATGGGATAATAGGTATTCTGGGAATGAGCACAGAATCACCTTTTGCACATCCAGTTAAGTGTGATAAGCTGACGACATTCAACTTCAACACCTTCATAAAGGATTACAGGTACCATTACACAGTCGAAGAGGCGCTTCCAAGTTCCACCAGTAACATGACCGGGACCCCCAACTTTAAATCTAGTTTGAGGGAGGGACGCCTGGAAGCTCTAACAGGTGTTGAGAAATGACTGGGTAGTGGACCGCTTGGTCTTCTTCTAGAACACTGTCGATGGATGGAATAAGATTTCGTCCACCAGATTATACTTGCCAATATTGTTCTGTTGGGTTTCGACAGTATCATTTTTGGAGCCAAAAGAGCTCTTTGACAAAGCCATTCACTGGATGAGTAATTTTCCACGACAGTTGGAAATACTTTGGCAATGAGCTCTTCTGCAGTATCAACTAAGTTGCCAAAACCAGGGCAATTCAATTTGGTTTTGAGCGTCAGATTTTATCTGTCCATTTCCAATTTTTAACAAATTGGAGGAGAACAGCTCGGCATCAAAGTCGTTGTGCAGATGGACTCTCATGTTCTGCGTTAGATGTACCCTCACCAACACAATTCCAGAGAACGGCTTTTGATGCAGGCGTGGTGTTTGTCTGCTGGGTTCCTCGAAATTACTGGAAGGTTGCCTAAAATCCCCGCCAATAAAACAGCCAGACCGCCCATCCAAACTCTGGTTTGTTCGTGAATCCTTGAGTGTCAGATCAGCGCCTCCAATGCTCGTTTGTGAACGCATGTGCATTCGTCCACATAAAAGTTTACAACGGCGTAGAACTTCAGCACGATCGGAATTTTCTTAATGTTACAGATTACAGTATCTCCAAATTGAGATTGAGAGGGTAGCTTGAGATGCCGAGGAGGTGAGCAGTCCTTCCACCTGCAAGAAAAGTCCGATGCAATTCCAGAGAAGAAACGTAAAGCTAAAGCAATTTGAACTTCTTGCTAACGCGATTAACGAAGATTCAAAGAGGTCTTGCCTGTACCACCAGGTGCGTCAAAGAAAACGCACCTCTTTGCTGATCAAACTTCCTTGTGACCAAATCAAAGGAAGCGTTTTTATCATTACACGGTATTGGGGGAACAATCGTGTTCAGTCATAAAGAAACACCTTTCTAGTTTTGGTACAAGCCGGATGGGCAGAGTAAACATGCAAACAGATCTATGCTTTGTCGAAAAACAAAGCAAAAGTAGTTTCATTCAATCCCTGAAAGGAGAAAATCACATTACTCTTTGGACACGTCAAAATTGTACTTACCCGAAGAGCTGAATAAGTCTAAATTGCACAGAATGTACAATGACACAAATAAAGATAATATATTGGGTTTTACTACATTTCGAGACATTTTTGAGAGTAACTTCAATATCTCATTCGGGTATCCAAGAAAAGATACATGCAGTACCTGTGATGTACTAAAAGCAGAAATTTCTGTTTTAGAAAAAAAAAAATCAATGGGGCGAATGACCAAAATACTAAAAATACATTATCACAAGATCTAACAAAGAAAAAAGAAAGAAGAATTTCACCTGGCTAAAAGCGGTTTTATTCAATTAAAGCTAAGTGCAGAAGAAGCAAGAAAAAAAGAATTTGAGGCAGTGACAATGGACTTTCAAAAAAATTTGCCAACACCAAACATTACAACATCTGACGTTTATTATCGACGCCAGCTCAACTTCATATCATTTAATGTCCACCTGTTAAGTGACTCTACATCGTTGTTTTACACATACGACGAAAGCGTCGCCAAGAAGGGAGCAGATGACGTTTGTTCAATGCTTGAACATTTTTTTGACAATGTTCTAACCTTGAATGTGAGACATCTCGTTATATTTTGCGACTCGTGTGCAGGGCAAAATAAAAACTATACTGTTATACGCTTTTTACATCACACGGTTGTGAACAAGGAACGTTTCGATAGTGTGAAAGTTGTTTTCCCCATAAGAGGCCATTCTTATATGGAGGGAGACAAAGACATGAGCGTAGTAAACTCAAAATCCTACACAGAGACACCAGATGACTGGAGGGATGTGCTCAGAAATTCAAGGGTGAAACCTTCACCGTTCACAGTAATAAACTGTGGCACTGAAGTTAATTTTCAATCCTGGACGGATTACTTTTCTGACAAGTACGTCAAAAATGTCTATCAAACGAGACCTGTAAGAGTACTCAAGATTGACAAAATGAACCAAGATTCAATCTGCACAAATCTAACTACTTTGGAAGTTACTTAAATGCTGTCTTAGTTGCTCCAGAAAAAAAACCCACCGGTGCGGGGTTTATACAATACAAGAAAAAAAAGATCAATCTGTTTACACTGATTGACAGGGTAAATAAACACATTAAATATGATACACCTAACAGAATCTCAAACGAACATCACATGAAGAAACCAACCGTCATACATTTCTACCCAGACTGAAATTTTCAATAGCTTCTCTGGAAGGCATCAACGTCATAGAGGCGGATATGGGGATGTTTATTGACGACTTAAGAAGAAATTTTACTACGCTGCTCCTTTCTCGGCCGATTTTGACAGTGAAGGCAGATGTCAGCTGGGGTCGCTGTAACCTTCAAAAGAAAGTTTAGCAAAACCAACATTTTGAACAGTGCTTAACAAGATCTTTGGCATTCCGGGTCAGCAGCCGACGGAGCCGGAGTGTTTAGTTTAATCGCCAAACCCAACTACAACAAACCAACCGCAGAGGTATAACCTAGCCTTTGACGACTTTACCACCGAATTCAGAAGAAGGGATTCAGACGCTGTATGTTCTCCGATGGGGTGTTCGAGACCTCATAAAGCTGGAACACTTCGCAAGGATAACAGTTTAATGAGGAAACGGGCGCCACAGTCATTATCATTACGGACAACCAGAAAGCACAAAAGAGTTCTACGACGTGGACTGCTTCATCACGGGTTTAAATCAAGCAGCTGAGAGCCAAAATCAAGATCTGTCAACAAGCATCGAACTGGTACCTTCTGCCTGATGAAGATTTGCGGCTGTACCTGGAGAAGATAGACGTGCCTAAAACACTTGTATTGGAGCCTGCGGTGAGTCACCTTCTCAAGAAATGTATAAACTCTGAAGGTGAAACCTAAAGACCCACCGTTGACTCTATGACTACGTGCTGGCGCCGATCAGCGACAGAGGGACGACACCAGGGAAAGGAGGGATACACTGCTTCACTACTGCTCTACTCCAAGGTCACTAACACCTTCTACCATCTGGACAGCCTGGAGCCAATGAACAACAAGCATGCGGAACAACTAGCAGTGCAACTCAGCGAGAACCCTAGTGTCAGTGGTGCAGATGCATTGTGGCCGGCAAAATCCAGAGTGTAAGAGTGTGGTGCGTATGTCCCTACATTTCTTTGTCAGGTAGCAATCTCCCGAATTAAAAATGAAGCTCCTGTTGAAGATGATCGTTGCTACCCACAAAAAGTTTGGAGTTACTTAAATGCTGTCTTAGTTGCTCCAGAAAAAGCGAAAATCAAGAAATCCTAACGAAAACAACTCTCAAAGGTGCTTAGAAAACTACAATGGACCAGTGCCTCTGAAATCGGCAAAAGTAAAAGACCTTTTACACCTAAAACAGTTTTTGACACACCAGGAATCAAAAGCTTTCTACGAAACATTGGTACCTGACGCTGAAGGTTTGGAGGAAGCCTCGGGCGGCGAGTTTGCAGACGACCCACCCATCGATGAGGCCCAGTGACGGGGAAAACCAATCAAAGTCATGACTCTTTTTTTTAAATACTTAAAGCAACCTTTTATTGTGCTGAATGAAATTTTTTTTCTATGTTTGGAATAAACAAAATACTATTTGTAACATGTTTAAATCGTTATTTTTTACCTTTAGGCCTTTCTAGTGGCAGGTAGAAGACGTTAAACTTTCAAAACTGTTTTCTGGCAAACTGTGTTCAGTTGACTCTGATTATTCTTGCCGCGACCCTCAATTGTTCTAGGATATTTTTTCTAGGTTTAGAACATACCCATTTTGTTATTGGAGTAATTTGGTAAAATTTTAATCTGTGCTTGTGCGGTTTGATTTTTTTTTCAGCCCATCAATTTAACTTATTGGTAAATTTTTTCTGTGCTTGTGCTGATTAACAAATATTTTTCCAGCTCATCGAATTTATTTTACTTTTTGCTTGCCTTGTGTGTGCTTTACTCGTATTTACAGCTATGCTAACACGCCCGAGTACTCGACCAATGTGACGGTGGTACTAACCGTACCAACACTTACGACACCCGTCTCTACGCCAACTGTAAGTTCGCCTTACAATTTAAGTTTGCCGGTGACACGTTTTCAAACGACCGGAAACTTAGATTGGTCTACTTCAACTAGACGTCCAGCGGAAGCCTGAACGAACATACGATGCAGCTGCTGTTCACGTAACTACCAACCCATCTTCTCTGACTTCCACGACCAACTGGGATAAGGACCGAACTGTCCCCGGTGAACATCAACGACAACGCCAACCCAACAAGACTGACCATTACCGTTCCAACCGCAGGACACCAGCCGAAGGGACCCTCGAACTCAACCAACATCAACCGATCCTGAAGAACACACGTTGGAACAAGTCCACGACAAACGTGTGCATGAGTTCAAACGACTCTACGAGACGGTGCAGAACCTTAAACTAGCCTACAACCGTCAATCTCGATATTATAATCTGAGACGTAGAGACGTTGCTTACGGAATCGGTGACCAGGTGATGAGACTCCATGTTCTTTCCTCTGTTTCTGATGCGATCGTTGGCAAACTCGCACCTAAATTCAAGGTCCTTTAGAAGTGACCGGAAAGAGGACTGAACATGTACACCGTGATCGATCGTCAGTCAAACGAAGATACGTCGTCCACGTGAAGGACCTGAAGCAGTTTGAACCCCGCCCGTATTGAAACAATGACACGACAGACCAATCTGGTGATGGGAACTAACCACTAACGGTGGTGTGGGCATAATATATGGGCCTGTAATACGCTTGCTAACCTTGTATTCTGCTTCCAGGTTTTCTCGTAGATTGCTTGCCTGCTTTGCTTGCCCTGCTTTGCTAAGTATTGCCGGTTTTGGTTGTGGTTAGCTTTCCTAAGTAGTTTCTTCGTTTTCTTTCAACTTCAACATGATCAACGTACGACCATTCCTTAAGCTGCCGGAAGAAGACTTCCAGACCCTGCAGCCAGGCCAGTTGATCAACAGTCGGGTCATCGACAGTTTCTTCCGGATGATCGAACGAGAACACCTTTTCCTACAAGTCTTTCCGTCCTCTCCATGGACACCGCATTCTGGTCGGATTGGGGAAAGGGGCGTTGCCTACCGTTGCCGGGCGCTTCGAGAAGACGTGGGATCACGACATCGTCTTCGTCCCAATTCACCTGCCGGACGTCAAACCACAAGGCCACTGGGCCTTGTTGGTGATCTACCCTTCGAAGAATCGACTGGAGGCCTACGACTCCCTGGGAAGCAGCCGAGCCCGTGAACTTGAAGGGTGTTCACGTTCTTGCAGGCGAAGGCGCGGGCCGACCAGCGGCCATTTGAACTCTGCCTGGGTGAAGATCAGACTGCCCCAGGATGCCCACAGCAAGTCGACGAGGTCTCCTGCGGGATCTTCGTATGCGTCTACGCGGAGAAATCTGCCCGACAGACTCGTTTGCGCGAATCTGCCGACCGATCCCGAGACCATCTCAAAATGGCTAAAGGCAGAGGTTTGGAGAAGAAGATTTCTCCCAAGGAATCCCGACGGCAGCCGTCAGTTCAGGAACTTCCGCTGATCCAGCCGACGACCAGTCACCGGAGGTGATGGACCTTGGCAGCGACGAAGATGTTGGGAGGTGTTAGCCGAGCTTCGCGGAAGGGGAGGAGCTTCTGGAAGATTTATTCGGAACAGAGGAACCCCTGGAAGCACGCCACTTCTGGACATGATCGACCGGCTCCCCTCACCTGGAGGCCGGTGCATCGGAGAAGAGGAGGACATCTCTTTGGGTGTTCTGACGTTGAAGGGACCAGGAGACTTCGCTGCCTCTGGACCAGGTCGACCCCCAGCTCAGATGCAGTGCTCTTGACTTCTGCCATCATCGACAGCGGAGGTCGCCACCACAAGTCAACGAGAACCAACCTTGGTTCCGAGTGAACCGAAGGTGGTACCTTCTAAACGACCCTCTCCACCTAGAATCCCTCGACACGGATAGTCATCGAGGCTACTTTGACCAACCGATCGATACGTGTTTTGCCTTCAAGCCGTCAAGTTCCAACCGTCCAGGCCACGGTGGAGGTTCCCCGCCGAAGACACGACGTTCGCGGAGAAGGGAACGCCACCGTCGACACGAGCGTCGCCGAGAAGAGGAACGGTGTCGAGACGCACGGCGTAGTCGGGAGGAACAACGCCGTCGAGGGACCATCGCCGCCGGAGGACATTGGTCGCCGCCATGTACGAGACCACCGATAAGAACGTCCCCGAAACGACGAACGCCGCCGTCCAGAACCCAGACTCCATCGTCGTGACCTGGACACCCACCGCCCGACTCGACACTCGGGGTGAGATCCCGAGATCAACCTCGAGTGCCACAATCTTCGTCGAAAGAGCAGACAACCGCCGCCACTAAGAAGTCCGAAGGTGCGATCTACCGACGCCAACCTGGGACTACAGAATTCGGCAAGACGGGACTCAGCGTCGAGTTTCTGCTGTTTAGCTGCCAGGTCAGCGAGAACTACGGCCCTCCGTTGGATCCGGATCCCGAGGTTCATGAGGGAGCGGGTGCTAAACACGCTGCGCATCATGACGTCGCGCCAGAGAAGAACAAACGCTGGCGCATTTGGATCGGCGAGACGTATCTACGCTTCCAGCCTCACCAGATCCAGGGTATCATCGAGGAAGAACGAGCCGCTCACACGACTGCCCGACGAAATTAATTTTTTCTTTCCGAGTGAGGGAGGGTGTGATGAGCTAAATTTGGTAAAGTTTGAATGATTTCCTAGGCTAGCCTACCTCGTCCGACTCTAAGGCTAGTAGGCTAGTTACGTACCTTACTTACTTATCTTACCTCCACTCTAACAAATTCATTTATAGGCCAGCTAAACGATTCAGCCAAATTCTAAATTACGTTTTAGACCTTTAGGCCTATGATCGAACACTGCTCTGAGCCTAGCTTAACACAATTGCCACCGGTCATAATTCGAAACGTCACTGGAGCCTGTAGTAGTTAACTGTCAGAAGGGGTTGGATACGACATTTGATCAATATTTAACGGTTGAAAAACGTTAAAAGCCGAGTGGTGTTGGCATAAACACATTCTGGAAGTTCACCATGTTGACAACGGCAGATTCTAACCTCTTACGAACAAAATATTTACGATGAGGCAATGACAGCTACTACCACAAAGATAACCCTGACCACGAAGCAAACTTCACAACCATCACACCCAACAGCTTTGTTAATAATTCTAAAATTTATTTATTTTAACAAACCGGTGTTTAAAAATCATTAGTAGGCCATTGACAATTTATGTTCGCTCTGTAATTCCGAAGGGGCGTTTATAAGACTGCTAAAGACCCGGGAGCGTTGTGCTTTGATATAGCATACTCGATTGCTTCCTTGATCTACGATCAAAGATTCTCAGAGTCGATCAAACAGCTGTTGCTCTTATCAAAGCCTATTTCTCGCTCAGAAATTATAATCACTTCGGTCCCGATCTTCTGATTGACAGGTGCTCTTACGTTTATCACCGACTCTTACGTTAGTTACAGGTAGGCGAATAGTTCGTTTTAATTCCTATTTTGTACTGTGACTAATTCGATTGGCTTTTAGCCCTTTATTCGGATCCGTTGTATTAAACGTTTTATCGGCATCAATTTTATTGTCTTTTCCCGGACGACCGGACAGACGACCCGTTGGACGAGCGGACCACGTGTGGACCTTCTGGGACTCCGGAGACCAAACTGGTTTCTAAATTCTCCCAGGCTCTCTCGCACCTCCCTCTTCGAGCTCTGAAGCCAGTAGTCACCGTCAAACGTAAAGCTAGTAAAAATTTGACGTTGGGACTTCTGCACGACTTCAGACGGCACGACTGGACCACGTTGTGAGAAACATGTCCTTACGACCAAGCTAAGTGTATGCTCTAGGACTGGTGAGTGCCTTTTTATTTTCTTTATTTGCCTTTCAGGCAGTTTACTTAGTTTCGTTTTTATTGGTCTTAGAGCATCACCTTAGTAATCCGACCCTTCTGGTTGACAGGCATTGGCCTTTTTCTTTTCTTGTTTTATCGTTGTAAACCAACAATAAAATGCCAATAAGCCTTTATAAAATGTATTGCAAAATAATCTAATTTGTTGCACAACACGACCCTGGATTAAAACCAACAACCGCACTGAGCATATCAGGTGCGCTTTAGTGATGACCTCTTTTCCTCGCTTGGTAGCTAGTCTACTACCCCTGAGGAAAAGTCGTCACAAACCTGACAATAAACTTAATAAATTAGATCCATTATTTGTGTGACGGTATATACTGTGGATACAACATATTATATTCAAGTCATATGACGAGCTGTTTAAAATTCTAGCTGCTCTTACTTTTTAGAGGATGTGTGTTTACTATTTCTCTACTCAAGCAGCACTATTGTGGAAGATGCTTCGCCGACCAAGACTGGCCAATTTTGTTACAACTTAGTTTGTAAATGTTTGTGTAAGTTTTCATATAATTTATGTACAGTATAATTCATATGTAACTCTGTCAAAAGTAATTTTTCCTTTTCTTAGTGAATAAAACCGAAAATAAAATTACAATTTTCCAAAAATAACTTTTAAGGTAGTGATGCACAGTATTGACATAGAAATTTTAATGCTTGCTGAAGAACTAACAAGCTCAAAATTAGGAATGTATAGAGGGAAAAGCTTTTCTCATGGTGCAAATGGCCAGTTGGCAGTATAATAAAACAGTTCATATGTCTACCTCATAAAGTAAATTTTGTTATTTTCCCATTATTGCATACATTAGCAGGAAAAGATAGAGCTTAGTACAACAAAACGTGCTGCAAGCGCTTGAAAAATATATTATATTAAAAGTAATATGACGAGCTGTTTAATGTTCTAGGTGGTCTTGGCTACTTAGAGTACATGTGTAAACCGTTGCTCTACATGACGGCAGTGTACTTCTGTATCGTCGTCGTGTTGAATGATAGGAATCAGAGGTTTCCACACGTTCTGGAAAATTCTGTAAGTACATTATATTTCATAATAATTATTATGACTTGAATGTAGCAAACTTGTTTTATAAGTTGCCAATATTGTCATTTCATTTGATTACTTGCATCATTAGCCTTTTGTACACCTGTAAAGTCAATGCCACCATAAATGTAAAGTTACAACAAGACACATTAATCGTAGAGTTTAAAATTTAAGGCTTATGAAATTTATTTATATTGAAGTTTTGAATTGTGTAACAAATATTTCACTATCCTCTTAATTGTCGTGTCGTTAAGTATGTTGTTTTGTTTGTATTATTTACGTAAAATTGTCACATTAGTGTGGATGTTTGTTTAGTTGTTATTATTATAAATATGTCTTGTCTACGATTGTTTATTATGTTTTCTCCCTTCAGATTATTCCTGAAGAACTATACCAGATGGCGGATGCCATAAAGAGATCAGTGGGGGCGGCAGGGGTGGGAAGAAGAATGAATGAGGTTTTGGTTGAGGCGGTGGTGGAATGGAGGGTGGGGTACAGGTTGGTTGGGGTTCTATACATACATTCCATACATTTGTAATACGATAAAAGTTCATAAAGCTGTGTTTTGCACATGATAATTTGTATTTCCCCTAATACTCCTTAACCTTATTGCACATAATAATGTTCCTAAAATAGACTTGTCGTCACTTTGTCTGTTTTCAACTATTCCTCCATTCAACTCTGTTGTTGTTCCTGTGTTTCCTACCTCTCTCGTGGCTTATCTGAATGTTTTGTCGATGTGTTAAGTGTTTTGTAACTCTTCAAATGAATTCAATGTTTTCTTCCTATTGTGGAGTCTAAGGACCCGCATAAGACGCACCCTTATTTAGAGCCTAAAATATGGTAAATAAAGTGCGCCTTGACAACTTTGACAGCTGTGAACAAAACAAAAATAGTTGTGAAATTTGAGCTCTACAAATTTAAGTTTTAAAACGTTATTCTATTGACCCGTTTAAAGGAATTTTTATATAGTCTCAACAACTAGTAAGTAGTTCTTTAGAGACAATTGGATTTTCCAACCCATTTACTCCTAATTAACATTTATTAGAATGCGTACATTTTCTAACCTTTTGTTTGCAAAAGATTGTTTTGATCAGTTCTTTTCAAAACATTTTAAATGAAATCTAAAGACAGCTGAGATAATTATGAGTATAACACTTTTCTGACATTTAAACTACAAATATTATAAGTTTACCCTTTTGAAAACATGTCTTCATCACAATCTACTTCAAGTGGGATGAAGACTTTCGTTCCATCAATAGAGACCCAAGATACATCCGCCCATCATATACATATCTCGACACTTCTATCGATACCACCCACTTGAATGATCGTAAAGATTCATCACAACCTAAATCGCATTGTACAATTTGCAACAAAGTATTTAATAGTAATAAAGGACTTAATCTGCATACAACAAAATCCATCCAAAACCCATTAGTATACCACCGAATCAAATAACAACCCTTCTCTCTCCACCAAAACTGATAGCGAAGAAACACGTTTCAATCTTCTCGAACAAGCTTACGGGTGCTCAATGCTCGCTTCAGTGGTCACCGTAGGGTACATTATATTTCATATTATTATGACTTAATCTAGTCATAGAGCTAGAGAGCTACAATGAATCCTCAACGAATCAGGAACCAGAACTTGATTCAGTGCAATTAGCAAATATGACCATTTTGTATCAAAATTTAGCACATTTTCAGGAAAGTACCCGGTTTTCTTGTTGCTAGGGGTATTCCATACCTTCCAGTCACCCCTCCCCCCGTCGTTCAGCTTAGACAGGATCCCGTGATTCTGGAAATCCTGGCTACGCTACTGAGTTGAACCATAGAATAAGCATAACATTATGCTTACCATCCCACTAAATGACTGCGCTATGCAACAAAACGTATTGCAAGCACTTGAAGATTAAATCAGCGTGCAGTATACTTACTGTATTTATATTGATAATCTGACAATAAACTTAATACATTAGATCCATTATTTGTGTGAAAGTATATACTGTGGATACAATATATTATATTCAAAGTCATATGACGAGCTGTTTAATATTCTAGCTGCTCTTACTTTATTAGAGGATGTGTGTTTACTATTTCTCTACACAACGGCACTCTACCTATTTATCACCGTCGTATGAGAAGAAATAGGACACAGGGGTTTCCTCGAGTTCTGTAAGTACTTTATATTTCATAATATTAGACTTGAATCTAGCAAACTTGTTTTACAAGTTGCCAATATTGTCCAGTTTGGAGAGTATACATCGTGGTTACAGGATGGGTCTTTCGTCTCCCAGTATGGCGTCGAAGCCTTCGCTGAGACCACAAGGGAAGAACACGATGATTTCCACTCCATCGCCAAGGGGCTCAAGTAGCAACGACCAACCTCACAGTCAATCCAATAAGGTCTGAAATCTGGCTGAGGCTTTGGTATCCACAATGTCAGAAGACTGTATCGGATTCAAAGAACCTGTGGAAGCGGACTGGGGTTAAGCCAGCTTGCTTGCTTCTCTCTGACGGAGGCCCTTCTCCATAGGACACCAGCAACTGCTACTTGGAGGAAATTCAGGAACAGCTCGCCACGTCTGACGAGGGAGAGTACTCTAGAGTCAACAACCCGAGACTCTATTCATGGCGAGAGTAGAGGAAGAAGTGGCCTTCAGCAGAGAAACAGGCGATCTGGTTCTAACCCTCCCCAAACCCCCGCTGTGCCTTTTGCATGGTCCAAAGATCCAACAAATCTATTCTTAATGTTTAAGAACCTACCTACCAAGAAGAAGAGATGGCAAAATCAAAAGTTTTAAGAATCGTGAACTCAGCCGACGTTACTACTCAAATCTGCACTCCCACCTTTGGCTGTACCATTGCCGACCACCTTATGGCACATGGAAGTCATGAGGGGTGGAGTGGAGCGGAATGAATCGGATGAAATAGGTTCCTCTCCTCTTTAATTAACTTGAAAACGTATTAAATACGAAATATTGTTACTTTTCCTTTTCTTCCTTCTATCCTCTATACTCCAAATTACATTATAATTATGTTTCATTACCTTCAATATAAAACGACCCGATCAAAGTCGGACAATATTGGAAGAAAAATATTTGTTTAGAATAAAGCAGTTTTCGCAGTGTATTTCTTCAAATTTGCACATCACATTGGGGTCAAATCTGATGACGTCACAAACCAGAACCTCACCTTACCTTGTTAACTGATAAATTTACTATAGTCACAATATAAAAATTCATCCACAGATCCTAATCATCCAGGAATGGTTAAACTTTGCCAAATACTATGACAAGTTATTTCACTTTTTCAATTTTATTTTTATTTTAAAGGAAACCAGAACATACGCGTAATGAAAGATGAATTAAAACAGATGAGAAGACAAATGGAAGAACATTCTGCTATTGGGATGAAGGACGTGGAAGCTCCATTGAAGATGCGCTACATATCTGGCAGAATTTCCCCTTAAAAAGTTTGAAGGAGTTTTCAAATCTTGTGTTTGTGAATCTTTTGATTATCGTACTCTTTTGGACTACAAACATAATGTATAACGTGCAAAATTTGAGAATGTGAATAAACACATCTCCGTCGAGGTTAAGTCAAGGAATGGAGCAATTTAGTGTACAAATATCACACAAGGCATGTGACACTATTTTTATAACCAATTAACTTTTCATAGTATTATTTATTTATTTTTAAATATAATTCAGTCTATTAGGTTGAGCGTTACTTTTGCTATTTCTTTTGTTTGTGTAAGTTTTTCATATCATTTGTGTACAGTATAATTCATGTAACTGTGTCTAAAGTCATTTTTCCTTTTCTTAGTGAATAAAACCAAATAAAAATTACAATTTTCAAAAAAACTTTTTAAGGTAGTGATGCACAGTATTGACATAAAACTATTTTAATGCTTTCTGAAGAACTAACAAGCTTAAAATTAGGAATGTATAGAGGGAAAAAGCTTTTCTCATGGTGCAAATGGCCAGTTGGCAGTATAATAAAACAGTTCATATGTCTACCTCGTAAGAAAATTTTCTTATTTTCCCATTATTGCATACATTAGCAGGAAAAGATAGAGCTTAGTACAACAAAACGTGCTGCAAGCACTTGAAAAATATATTATATTAAAAGTAATATGACGAGCTGTTTAATGTTCTAGGTGGTCTTGGCTACTTAGAGTACATGTGTAAACCGTTGCTCTACATGACGGCAGTGTACTTCTGTATCGTCGTCGTGTTGGGAATGATAGAATCAGAGGTTTCCACACGTTCTGGAAAATTCTGTAAGTACATTATATTTCATAATAATTATTATGACTTGAATGTAGCAAACTTGTTTTATAAGTTGCCAATATTGTCATTTCATTTGATTACTTGCATCATTAGCCTTTTGTACACCTAAAGTCAATGCCACCATAAATGTAAAGTTACAACAAGACACATTAATCGTACGAGTTTAAAATTTAAGGCTTATGAAATTTATTTATATTGAAGTTTTGAATTGTGTAACAAATATTTCACTATCCTCTTAATTGTCGTGTCGTTAAGTATGTTGTTTTGTTTGTATTATTTACGTAAAATTGTCACATTAGTGTGGATGTTTGTTTAGTTGTTATTATTATAAATATGTCTTGTCTACGATTGTTTATTATGTTTTCTCCTTCAGATTATTCCTGAAGAACTATACCAGATGGCGGATGCCATAAAGAGAAACGATCAGTGGGGGCGGCAGGGGTGGGAAAAGCGAATGAGGTTTTGGTTGAGGCGGTGGTGGAATGGAGGAGTGGGGTACGGAGTTGGTTGGGGTTCTATACATACATTCCATACATTTGTAATATACAATAAAAGTTCATAAAGCTGTGTTTTGCACATGATAATTTGTATTTCCCCTAATACTCCTTAACCTTATTGCACATAATAATGTTCTAAAAAATAGACTTGTCGTCACTTTGTCTGTTTTCAACTATTCCTCCATTCAACTCTGTTGTTGTTCCTGTGTTTCCTACCTCTCTCATGGCTTATCTGAATGTTTTGTCGATGTGTAAGTGTTTTGTAACTCTTCAAATGAATTCAATGTTTCTTCTATTATTGCGAGTCTAAGGACCCACTTACATAAGACCACCCTGCTGTTTGGTAAATATGAGTAAATAAAGTGCGCCTTGACAACTTTGACAGCTGTGAACAAAACAAAAATAGTTGTGAAATTTGAGCTCTACAAATTTAAGTTTTAAAACGTTATTCTATTGACCCGTTTAAAGGAATTTTTATATAGTCTCAACAACTTTAGTAAGTAGTTCTTTAGAGACAATTGGATTTTCCAACCCATTTACTCCTAATTAGCATTTATTAAGAATGCGTACATTTTCTAACCTTTTGTTTGCAAAGATTGTTTTGATCAGTTCTTTTCAAAACATTTTTTAATAAATCTAAAGACCAACTGAGATAATTATAGTATAACACTTTTCTGACATTTAAACTACAAATATTATAAGTTTACCCTTTTGAAAACATCTTCATCACAATCTACTTCAAGTGGGATGAGACTTTCGTTCATCAATAGAGACCCAAGATACATCCGCCATCATATACATATCTCGACACTTCTATCGATACCACCCACTTGAATGATCGTAAAGATTCATCACAACCTAAATCGCATTGTACAATTTGCAACAAAGTATTTAATAGTAATAAAGGACTTAATCTGCATACAACAAAATCCATCCAAAACCCATTAGTATACCACCGAATCAAATAACAACCCTTCTCTCTCCACCAAAACTGATAGCGAAGAAACACGTTTCAATCTTCTCGAACAAGCTTACGGGTGCTCAATGCTCCTTCAGTGGTCACCGTAAGTACATTATATTCATATTATTATGACTTAATCTAGTCATAGAGCTAGAGAGCTACAATGAATCCTCAACGAATCAGGAACCAGAACTTGATTCAGTGCAATTGCCAAATATGACCATTTTGTATCAAAATTTAGCACATTTTTAGAGAAGTACGGACCTTCTTGTTGCTGGGGTATTCCATACCGCCAGTCACCCCTCCCCGTCGTTCAGCTTGGACGGAATCCCGTGATTCTGGAAATCCTGGCTACGCTACTGAGTTGAACCATAGAATAAGCATAACATTATGCACCATCCCACTAAATGACTGCGCTATGCAACAAAACATTGCAAGCACGAAGATTAAATCAGCGTGCAGTATACTTACTGTATTTATATTGATAATCTGACAAAAAATTTAGAATTTTACTTTAAATTATTATCTGCAAAGTTAATGTGGGGTTTTAATGTTTTCTTAATATCTACTTTAATACGACTTATAATTTCCTTAAACTCATTGAAAGTGATTGGAATTGTGTGCTTTAAATATTTCCCTCTGATTATATTTTTACGCTTTATAAGGCTAATCAATTTACAATCAAACCAAGGAGAATATTTGAAAGGCCATTTACGGTAAACAGAAACATAATGACGTGTAACATCATATAAATTACTATGAAACAAATTAACAGCGACATTTACATTACACACAATGAATAAACTAGACCAATCAATATTTCTAAGATTCGTGTAGAGCTTTAAGAAATCTGCTCTTTTATAGTTAAATCAATTAGAATCACACATAGAGTTAATATAATTATTACGAACAAAAACATTAAAGTAATACTGAGTCGAGGAAGGTGCCGATCTAGGTTAATAAGGCAACAATCTCTTTCAACAGTTAAACCCCCAATATCTGACAATACCAAATCTAACGTTTCCCCAGTCATTTGTTACATTATTGTGTAAACTTACGTTGTAGGTTTCTATAAAAATAATATATTATATTAAAAGTAATATGACGAGCTGTTTAATGTTCTAGGTGGTCTTGGCTACTTAGAGTACATGTGTAAACCGTTGCTCTACATGACGGCAGTGTACTTCTGTATCGTCGTCGTGTTGGGAATGATGGGAATCAGAGGTTTCCACACGTTCTGAAAATTCTGTAAGTACATTATATTTCATAATAATTATTATGACATGAATGTAGCAAACTTGTTTTATAAGTTGCCAATATTGTCATTTCATTTTATTACTTGCATCATTAGTCTTTTGTACACCTGTAAAGTCAATGCCACCATAAATGTAGAGATACAACAAGACACATTTAATGTACGAGAGTTTAAAATTTAAGGCTTATGAAATGTATTTAAATTGAAGTTTTGAATTTGTGGTACTGTAACAAATATCCCACTATCCTCTTAATTGTCATGTCGTTAAGTATGTTGTTTTTGTTTGTTTTATTTAAGTAATATTGTCATATTAGTGTAGATGTTTGTTTAGTTGTTATTATAATAAATATGGTTAGGATATATTAAATATTGCCATTGCTATTGCATATTAGCACTTTAAAAGTTTCTTCGAATAAATGTTGTTTGTCAGACACGTTGATTGATTTATCAACAAGAGTTCTATCTACTTAGTTTACAAGAGTTGGTCTGGCTACCAGCTTTTAGCGGAAGGGCACCATCGAGCAGTGATAACCAGAAATGGTTTAGAGAAGGAGACACTTGGTTACAATGATTTGAAAGAAAGCGCCGAGCTAGATGACACAGCTGTCACTGAGGTACCTCCTAAAAGGCTCTTTAGAATGGCTCGATTTCATCCGTAACATTGTTAAGGTATATCTTGGAAAGTACAATACTCAGCCAGCCATAGGAAGACCAGTGAAACCTGTCAAAAGAAGAGTGCCAAATGAAGTTAGACTTGACAACTTTGGACACTTGATCGTTTCCAGTGCGCCCCAGATTAGATGTAGCTATTGCCACAAAACACATCAAAAAACGTAGAAGTGTGATGTTGGCTTCATCCGCTTCACACAGCTTCATCCGTAAAAAACAAATGCCAAGCGCTCCAAAACATTAAATATTTTAGAATTGTCTTGACTTATACGTTGATTTAAATAAATAAAATAATAATGTAATAAAATATACTTTTAAAAACAATAATTGTTAAATTGTTTTTACTGTTTCACAACCTTCTCCCAAACAATACACTTGCTATATATCACAAAAGTAACCGTAACCAGTCACTGTACTCAGACATGTCCAGCGCCCCAAAAATTGGGCGTTTGTTATCTCCAAACTGATAATGCCAAAGATTTTGGTATTTTTTATGGTATTAGTAAACTTAAATAAGTTACATGTATTAAGGTAGAGGTAATTGGTGAATGCAATAATTTAAGTTGGGCATATATGGGTTAATAAATTAGATCCATTATTTGTGTGACAGTTATTGTGACAGTATATACTGTGGATACAATATATTATAAGAAATATGACGAGCTGTTTAATATTCTAGCTGCTCTTACTTTAT
This sequence comes from Matsumurasca onukii, assembly GCA_018831715.1. Classification (NCBI taxonomy): domain Eukaryota; kingdom Metazoa; phylum Arthropoda; class Insecta; order Hemiptera; family Cicadellidae; genus Matsumurasca; species Matsumurasca onukii. Next base: position 11,539,104 of record CM032066.1, on the reverse strand, counting down.
TAGAGGATGTGTTTTTACTATTTCTCTACACAACAGCACTATACCTATTTATCGCCGTCGTATGGGAAGAAATTGGACACAGAGGTTTCCCGAGTTCCGGCAAGTTCTTTAAGTACATTATATTTCATAATATTATGACTTAAATCTAGCAAACTTGTTTCATAAGTTGCCAATATAATTACGCACATTTTCAGGGAAAGGACCCCGGACCTCCTTGTTGCTAGTAGTATTCCCTACCACCCAGTCCCCCACTCGTAGTTCCGCTTAGACAGGATCTCATGATTCTGGAAATCCTGGCTACGCTACTGAATTGAACCATAGAATAAGCATAACATTATGCTTACCATCCCACTAAATGACTGCGCTATGCAACAAAACGTATTGCAAGCACTTGAAGATTAAATCAGCGTGCAGTATACTTACTGTATTTATATTGATAACCTGACAATAAACTTAATAAATTAGATCCATTATTTGTGTGACAGTATATACTGTGGATACAATATATTCTATTCAAAGTCATATGACGAGCTGTTTAATATTCTAGCTGCTCTTACTTTTAGCTGCGGAACAGCGACAAGTTGAAGTGATTTTAATTTTAAGTAAGCCATCATTACTGGAGGAGATGGCTTTTCCAAACGATTATTGTAAATATGTCAAACAAAATATGGTGGAAATAAATTCATTTATTCATTATTAGAGGATGTGTGTTTACTATTTCTCTACACAACGGCACTATACTCTTTATCGCCATCGTATGGGAAAAAACGGGACGCAGAGGTTTCCCCGAGTTCCGGCAAGTTCTGTGAGTACTTTATATTTTATAATATTATGACTTGAATCTAGCAAACTTGTTTTATAAGTTGCCAATATTGTCCAGTTTGGAGAGTATACGTCGTGGTTCCAGGATGGATCTTTCGTCTCCCAGTATGGCGTCGAAGCCTCTTCGCTGCGACCACAAGGGAAGAACCCCATGATGATTTCCACTCCATCGCCAAGGTAGCTCAAGTAGCAATGACCAACCTCACAGTCAATCCAACAGGGTCTGAAATCTGGCTGAGGCTTTGGGATCGTCAATGTCAGAAGACTGTATCGGATCAAAAGAGACCTGGAAAAGAGACAAATGGAAGAACATTCTGCTATTAAGAATGAAGGACGTGGAAGCCCCATTGAAGATGCGCTAGATATCTGGCAGAATTTCCCCCTAAAAAAGTGTGAAAGAGTTAGAAAAAAAGTTGAAGTAGAAGCAATTTTTCAAATCTTGTGTAAGTAAATCCCTTTTTCTATTATCGTACTCTTTTGGACTACAAACATAATGTATAACGTGCAAAAAGTTGCTGAACAAAGCAGCGAAAGCAAGACAGTGACCAGCTTGATGTCCAAGGTGAAACCTTCACCGTTCACAGTAATAAACTGTGGCACTGAAGTTAATTTTCAATCCTGGACGGATTACTTTTCTGACGTCAAAAATGTCCTATCCCAACGAGACCTGTAAGAGTACTCAAGATTGACAAAATGAACCAAGATTCATTCTGCACAAAAACTACTTTGGAAGTTACTTAAATGCTGTCTTAGTTGCTCCAAAAAAGAAGAAAATCAAGAAATCCTAACGAAAACAACTCTCCAAAAGTACTTAGAAAACTTTACAATGGACCAGTGCCTCTGAAATCGGCAAAAGTAAAAGACCTTTTACACCTAAAACAGTTTTTGACACACCAGCAGCTTTCTACGAAACATTGGTACCTGACGCTGAAGGTTTGGAGGAAGCCTCGGACGGCGAGTTTGCAGACGACCCACCCATCGATGAGGCCCAGTGACGGGGAAAACCAATCAAAGTCATAACTCTTTTTTTTAAATACTTAAAGCAACCTTTTATTGTGCTGAATAAAATTTTTTTATGTTTGGAATAAACAAAATATTATTTGTAACATGTTTAAATCGTTATTTTTACCTTTAGGCCTTTCTAGTGGCAGGTAGAAGACGTTAAACTTTCAAAACTGTTTTCTGGCAAACTGTGTTCAGTTGACTCTGATTATTCTTGCCCGCGACCCTTCAATTGTTCTAGGATATTTTTCTAGGTTTAGAACATATTTTTTTATTGGAGTGAATTTGGTAAAATTTTAATCTGTGTTTGTGCGGTTTGATTTTTTTTTCAGCCCATCGAACTTAATGTATTGGTTAATTTTTTTCTGTGCTTGTGCTGATTTAACAAATATTTTTCCAGCTCATCGAATTATTTTTTTCTTTTGTGCTTGCCTTGTGTGTGCTTTACTCGTATTTACAGCTATGCCTAACACACTCGAGAGTACTCGACCCAATGTGACGGTGGTACTAACCGTACCAACACTTACGACACCCTCGTCTACGCCAACTGTAAGTTCGCCTTACAATTTAAGTTTGCCGGTGACACGTTTTCAAACGACCGGAAACTTAGATTGGACTACTTCAACTAGACGTCCAGCGGAAGCCTGAACGAACATACGATGCAGCTGCTGTTCACGTAACTACCAACCCATCTTCTCCGACTTCCACGACCAACTGGGATAAGGACCGAACTGTCCCCGGTGAACATCAACGACAACGCCAACCCAACAAGACTGACCATTACCGTTCCAACCGCAGGACACCAGCCGAGAGAACCCCTCCGAACTCAACCAACATCAACCGATCCTGAAGAACACACGTTGGACAGGTCCACGACAAACGTGTGCATGAGTTCAAACGACTCTACGAGACGGTGCACAAGAACCTTAAACTAGCCTACAACCGTCAATCTCGATATTATAATCTGAGACGTAGAGACGTTGCTTACGGAATCGGTGACCAGGTGATGAGAAGACTCCATGTTCTTTCCTCTGTTTCTGATGCGATCGTTGGCAAACTCGCACCTAAATTCCAAGGTCCTTTAGAAGTGACCGGAAAGAGAGGACTGAACATGTACACCGTGATCGATCGTCAGTCAAACGAAGAATACGTCGTCCACGTGAAGGACCTGAAGCAGTTTGAACCCCGCCCGTATTGAAACAATGACACGACAGACCAATCTGGTGATGGGAACTAACCACTAACGGTGGTGTGGGCATAATATATGGGCCTGTAATACGCTTGCTAACCTTGTATTCTGCTTCCAGGTTTTTCTCGTAGATTGCTTGCCTGCTTTTGCTTGCCCTGCTTTGCTAAGTATTGCCGGTTTTGGTTGTGGTTAGCTTTTCTAAGTAGTTTCTTAGTTTTTCTTTCAACTTCAACATGATCAACGTACGACCATTCCTTAAGCTGCCGGAAGAAGACTTCCAGACCCTGCAGCCAGGCCAGTTGATCAACAGTCGGGTCATCGACAGTTTCTTCCGGATGATCGAAGGAGGAACACCTTTTTCCCTACACGTCTTTCCGTCCTCTCCATGGACACCGCATTCTGGTCGGATTGGGGAAAAGGGGCGTTGCCTGCCGTTGCCGGGCGCTTCGAGAAGACGAACATCTGGGATCACGACATCGTCTTCGTCCCAATTCACCTGCCGGACGTCAAACCACAAGGCCACTGGGCCTTGTTGGTGATCTACCCTTCGAGGAATCGACTGGAGGCCTACGACTCCCTGGGAAGCAGCCGAGCCCGTGAACTTGAAGGGGTGTTCACGTTCTTGCAGAAGAAGGCGCGGGCCGACCAGCGGCCATTTGAAGACTCTGCCTGGGTGAAGATCCAGACTGCCCCAGGATGCCCACAGCAAGTCGACGAGGTCTCCTGCGGGATCTTCATATGCGTCTACGCGGAGAAATCTGCCCGACAGACCCGTTTGCTTGGCACCCGAATCTGCCCCGACCGATCCCGATAGACCATCTCAAAATGGCTAAAGGCAGAGAAGTTTGGAGAAGAAGATTTCTCCCAAAGGAATCCCAACGGAAGCCGTCAGTTCAAGGAACTTCCGCTGATCCAGCCCGACGACCAGACACCGGAGGTAATGGACCTTGGCAGCGACGAAGATGTTGGGGAGGTGTTAGCCGAGCTTCGCGGAAGGGGAGGACCTTCTGGAAGATTTATTCGGAACGGAGGAACCCCTGGAAGCACACGCCACTTCTGGACATGATCGAACCGGCTCCCCTCACCTGGAGGCCGGTGCATCGGATCAAGAGGGAGGACATCTCTTTGGAGTGTTCTGACGTTGAAGAGGACCAGGAGACTTCGCTGCCTCTGGACCAGGTCGACACCCCAGCTCCAGATGCAGTGCCCTCGACTTCTCTGCCATCATCGACAGCGGAGGTCGCCACCACAAGTCAACGAGAACCAACCTTGGTTCCGAGTGAACCGAAGGTGGTACCTTCTAAACGACCCTCTCCACCTAGAATCCCTCGACACACACGGATAGTCATCGAGGCTACTCCGATCGATACGTGTGTTGCCTTCAAGCCGTCCAAGTTCCAACCGTCCCGAGGCCACGGTGGAGGTTCCCCGCCCAAGACACGACGTTCGCGAGGAAAGGGAACGCCACCGTCGACACGAGCGTCGCAGAGAAGAGGAACGGTGTCGAGACGCACGGCGTAGTCGGGAGGAACAACGCCGTCGAGGGGACCATTGCCGCCGGAGGGACATTGATCGCCGCCATGTACGAGACCACCGATAAGAACGTCCCCGAAACGACGAACGCCGCCGTCCAGAACCCAGACTCCATCGTCGTGACCTGGACAACCGCCGCCCTACTCGACACTCGGAGGTGAGATCCCGAGATCAACCTCGAGTGCCACAATCTTCGTCGAAAAGAGCAGACAACCGCCGCCACCAAGAAGTCCGAAGGTGCGATCTACCGACGCCAACCTAGGATTACAGAATTCGGCAAGACGGGACTCAGCGTCGAGTTTCTGCTGTTTAGCTGCCAGGTCAGCGAGAACTACGGCCCTCCGATTGGATCCGGATCCCGAGGTTCATGAGGGAGCGGGTGCTAGACACGCTGCGCAACATGACGTCGCGCCAACGGAAGAACAAACGCTGGCGCATTCGGATCGGCGAGACGTATCTACGCTTCCAGCCTCACCAGATCCAGGGTATCATCGAGGAAGAGGAACCGCTCACACGACTGCCCGACGAAATTAATTTTTTTTCCGAAACGAAGAGGGGGTGTGATGAGCTAAATTTGAGGGGAAATTGAATGATTTAACCTAGGCTAGCCTACCTCGTCCGACTCTAAGGCTAGTAGGCTAGTTACTTACCTTATCTTACTTACCTCCACTCTAACAAATTCATTTATTGGCCAGCTAAACGATTCAGCCAAATTCTAAATTACGTTTTAGACCTTTAGGCCTATGATCCGAACACTGCTCTGAGCCTACTTAACACAATTGCCACCGGTCATAATTCGAAACGTCACTGGAGCCTGTAGTAGTTAACTGTCACGGGGTTGGATACGACATTTGATCAATATTTAACGGTTGAAAAACGTTAAAGCCGAGTGGTGTTGGCATAAACACATTCTGGAAGTTCACCATGTTGACAACGGCAGATTCTAACCTCTTACGAACAAAATATTTACTATGAGGCAATGACAGCTACTACCACAAAGATAACCCTGACCACGAAGCAAACTTCACAACCGTCACACCCAACAGCTTTGTTAATATTCGAAATTTATTTATTTTAACAAACCGGTGTTTAAAAATCATTAGTTAGGCCCTCTGTATTTCCGAAGAGGGCGTTTATAAGACCGCTAGAGACCCGGGAGCGTGTTTTGATATAGCATACTGATTGCTTCCTTGATCTACGATCAAGGATTCTCCGAGTCGATCAAACAGGTTGCTCTTATCAAAGCCTATCTCTCGCTCAGAAATTATAATCACTTCGGTCCCGATCTTCTGATTGACGAGTGCTCTTACGTTTTACCACCGACTCTTACGTTGGTTACAGGTTGGCGAATAGTTCGTTTTAATTCCCTATTTTGTACTGTGACTAATTCGATTGGCTTTTAGCTCTTTATTCGGATCCGTTGTATTAAACGTTTTATCGGCATTTTATTGTCTTTTCCCTGACGACCGGACTTAGACGACCCGTTGGAGGAGCGGACCACGAGCGGACCTTCTGGGACTCCGGAGACAAAACTAGTTTCTAAATTCTCCCAGGTTCTCTCGCATCTCCTCTTCGAGCTCTGAAGCCTGTGTGACAGTATATACTGTGGATACAATATATTATATTCAAAGTCATATGACGAGCTGTTTAATATTCTAGCTGCTCTTACTTTATTAGAGGATGGGTTTTTACTATTTCTCTACACAACGGCACTATACCTATTTATCGCCGTCGTATGGGAAGAAATAGGACGCAGAGGTTTCCTCGAGTTCTGTAAGTACTTTATATTTCATAATATTATGACTTGAATCAGTTGTGTGGAAGATGCTTCGCCGACCAAGACTGGCCAATTTTTGTTACAACTTAGTTTGTAAATGTTTGTGTAAGTTTTTCATATAATTTATGTACAATATAATTCATATGTAACTCTGTCAAAAGTATTTTTTTCCTTTTCTTAGTGAATAAAACCGAAAATAAAAATTACAATTTTCCAAAAATAATTTTTTAAGGTAGTGATGCACAGTATTGACATAGAAATTTTAATGCTTGCTGAAGAACTAACAAGCTCAAAATTAGGAATGTATAGAGGGAAAAAGCTTTTCTCATGGTGCAAGTGGCCAGTTGGCAGTATAATAAAACAGTTCATATGTCTACCTCATAAGTAAATTTTGTTATTTTCTCATTATTGCATACATTAGCAGGAAAGATAGAGCTTAGTACAACAAAACGTGCTGCAAGCACTTGAAAAATATATTATATTAAAAGTAATATGACGAGCTGTTTAATGTTCTAGGTGGTCTTGGCTACTTAGAGTACATGTGTAAACCGTTGCTCTACATGACGGCAGTGTACTTCTGTATCGTCGTCGTGTTGAATGATGGGAATCAGAGGTTTCCACACGTTCTGGAAAATTCTGTAAATACATTATATTTCATAATAATTATTATGACTTGAATGTAGCAAACTTGTTTTATAAGTTGCCAATATTGTCATTTCATTTGATTACTTGCATCATTAGCCTTTTGTACACCTGTAAAGTCAATGCCACCATAAATGTAAAGTTACAACAAGACACATTAATCGTATGAGAGTTTAAAATTTAAGGCTTATGAAATTTATTTATATTGAAGTTTTGAATTGTGTAACAAATATTTTACTATCCTCTTAATTGTCGTGTCGTTAAGTATGTTGTTTTTGTTTGTATTATTTACGTAAAATTGTCACATTAGTGTGGATGTTTGTTTAGTTGTTATTATTATAAATATGTCTTGTCTACACGATTGTTTATTATGTTTTCTCCTTCAGATTATTCCTGAAGAACTATACCAGATGGTGGATGCCATAAAAGAGAAGCGATCAGTGGGGCGGCAGGGTGGGGAAGAATTGAATGAGGTTTTGTTGAGGCGGTGGTGGAATGGAGGAGTGGGGGTACGGAGTTGGTTGGGGTTCTATACATACATTCCATACATTTGTAATATACGATAAAAGTTCATAAAGCTGTGTTTGCATGATAATTTGTATTTCCCCTAATACTCCTTAACCTTATTGCACATAATAATGTTCCTAAAAATAGACTTGTCACTTTGTCTGTTTTTCAACTATTCCTCCATTCAACTCTGTTGTTGTTCCTGTGTTTCCTACCTCTCGTGGCTTATCTGAATGTTTTGTCGATGTGTTAAGTGTTTTGTAACTCTTCAAATGAATTCAATGTTTTCCTATTGTGCGAGTCTAAGGACACCGCATATAAGACGCACCCTTATTTTAGAGCCTAAAATATGGTAAATAAAGTGCGCCTTGACAACTTTGACAGCTGTGAACAAACAAAATAGTTGTGAAATTTGAGCTCTACAAATTTAAGTTTTAAAACGTTATTCTATTGACCCGTTTAAAGGAATTTTATATAGTCTCAACAACTAGTAAGTAGTTCTTTAGAGACAATTGGATTTTCCAACCCATTTACTCCCTATTAGAATGCGTACAATTTTCTAACCTTTGTTTGCAAAGATTGTTTTGATCAGTTCTTTCAAAACATTTTAAATGAAATCTAAAGACCCAGCTGAGATAATTATGAGTATAACACTTTTCTGACATTTAAACTACAAATATTATAAGTTTACCTTTTGAAAACATGTCTTCATCACAATCTACTTCAAGGGATGAAGACTTTCGTTCCATCCAATAGAGACCCAAGATACATCCGCCCATCATATACATATTCGACACTTCTATCGATACCACCAATTTGAATGATCGTAAAGATTCATCACAACCTAAATCGCATTGTACAATTTGCAACAAAGTATTTAATAGTAATAAAGGACTTAATCTGCATACAACAAAAATCCATCCAAAACCCATTAGTATACCACCGAATCAAATAACAACCCTTTCTCTTCCACCAAACTGATAGCGAAGAACACGTTTCAATCTTCGAACAAGCTACGGGTGCTCAATGCTCGCTTCAGTGGTCACCGTAGGGTACATTATATTTCATATTATTATGACTTTAATCTAGTCATAGAGCTAGAGAGCTACAGAATCCTCAACGAATAGAACCAGAACTTGACTAGTGCAATTAGCCCAAATATGACCATTTTGTATCAAAAATTTAGCACATTTTCAGGGAAAGTGTACCCTGACCTTTCTTGTTGCTAGGGTATTCCATACCGCCCAGTCACCCCTCCCCCGTCGTTCAGCTTAGACAGAATCCCGTGATTCTGGAAACTCTGGCTACGCTACTGAGTTGATGATAAAATATCAAATAAACTGTTGAACTGTTTAAAGAAATCCAAAATTGTATTTAATTAACTTTGTGTACAAGATTCAGATTGAAAGAATATAAACATTACATTTTCTATTTTAACAATAATAGAAACAGCTGATTAGGGAAAAAAAATTAAAATGAATACACAGATACATCTTAACACTTTCCCTCATTTTAAGAATTTAAAGTCACTGGTTAAGCCCCATGGCTTGCCACAAAACCTTCAACCTGGGCTTGTGAAGAGGCTTAGTCATACAGTCTGCCAATTGGAACTCAGCTGGTACATGCATAACTTTGATTTGTCCTTCTGCCACAAGTTCCCGTATGAAGAAATGTCGTATCTGGATATGCTTTGTTCTTCTATGATTTTCGGGTTTTCAGCTAGTCGTGTCGTTGCTTCATTGTCGATTTTCAGGATTGGTACACTTTTCAACCTGTTATCTCTTCCAAAAGTCTTTTCAGCCAAACAATTTCACGACAAGCTTCACTTGCTGCGACTATTTCAGCTTCAGTGCTTGAGATTGCAACACTTGATTGCTTCTGACTTAGCCAGGTGATCACTCCTCCTCCAAAATTACACACAACTCCGGTTGTAGAATGTCCAGTTTTCAAGTCTCCAGCGTGGTCAGCGTCACTAAAACATTCCAGAACATGGCTGTTTTCTGTTGACGTGTACTCTATTCCGAAGTCAGTTGTTCCTTTAAGATACCGCAGTATTCTCTTCACTCGTACAAAGTCGTCATGAGAAGGGTTTTCGAGAGTACGGGATGCTTTACTTACAGCAAAGGCTATATCTGGCCTCGTTGCAGTCATCAAGTACATTAGTGAACCTACAGCTTCTCTGTATGAAAATGTGTCACTTGAGCTCTCTGCTTTCCCTACTGGTTGTTCTTTCACAATGGGTGTTGGGGCTGGTTTGCAGTCACTCATCTTAAAACGCTCTAAAAGTTTTCTTGTGTATGCTGTTTGAGTCACTCTTACATTTCCATTCTCTTTCTGTTCTATTTCTAATCCCAAATAGAAAGATGCAGATTTAGAAGTGATCTTAAATTCATTGTTTAGGTGGGACATAAAGTTCTGTAGCATTTCTGGATTGTTGGATGCTATAAGTCCATCATCTACATACAACCATGAGTTTGTTTTCACCTTGTCTTTTATGAATAGACAGGGGTCAGCATCGCTTTTCTTGAATCCTTGAAATATCATGAAGTTGTTGAATCTGTTACTCCAACAGCGAGGCGCCTGTTTTAAACCATAGAGACTTTTGTTCAACCTACAAACGCGATCCGTACCATCATTGTATCCTTCTGGCTGTCTCTAATAACTTCATCGACTTGACCATAGAGGAAAGCTGTTGATACATCAAATTGCGTCAGCTTCATATTTTCAACTGCTGCAACGCTCAATAGGGATCTGATTGTACTGAGTCTTGCTACTGGGCTGAAAGTTTGTTGAAGTCCACCTTTCTTCTGTGAGAAACCTCTCACCACCAACCTAGCTTTAAACCTGTCAACTGAACCATCAGGATTGGTTTTATTTTGTACAACCACTTGCATGTTATACATTTCTTACCCTCAGGCAGTTTCTCCAGGGTCCAGGTTTGGTTTTCCATGTGTGACCTCATTTCATTCTCCATAGCTTGTTTCCAGTGGAAGGCTTTTTCAGTTTTCATTGCTTCCGCAAATGTTTCTGGTTCTCTCAGATCTTGCATGTTTGTAATTGCAGTCATGATGTAGTCGTCAAACCTTTTGAGCGTTGATCTCGGATCTATTACGCAAACCGTAAGAGTTTGAAGTCTCTGGTAGGCTGATTTCTACCTCGTCCTCTTCATTTTCTTCCTTATTCTCATCATTTGTAGAATCTTCAAATTCTTCAGGTTCATCTTTGTCTTGCCTGTCGTTTTCTAGACATCTTTCATTAGACAAAGGCACTTGAACTTCATTTCTCTGTACTAAAGGTTGTTCATTGAAACATACATCTCGAGATCTCACCAAAGTGTTGTTTTCTGGTATCCAGATCCGATAGCCACATTCATCATACCCAACAAGAATTCCTTTCTGCGCTTTCTTTTGCATCTTCTTCCTCTTTTGTTTTGGTACATGTGGATAACAAACACTTCCAATTATCCTCAGATGCTTGATGTTTGGTCTTTTCCTATCCACAGTTCGTATGGTGTTTTATCAGCTTCACTAGAAGGACCAGTACGGTTGAGAATGTAAGCAGCACAGTTGATCAATTCTGCCCATAAGCCTTGTGGAAGGGATTCATGACAGTGCATCATAGCTCGAGCAGTTTCCACAATTGTTCTGTTTTCCTCTCACTACAACCGTTCTGCTCCGGCGTGTAAGGCATTGTCAGAGTATGCTTGATTCCTTCATTTTGCAAAATACTTCACTATGCTGTTATTGAACTCTCCACCATTATCACTCAAAATTTCTTTGATAATGTGTCCAGTAGTCTTCGCTGATGCCAAAAATAGTTTGAGTTTTTCAGAAACTTCCGACTTTTCTTTCAGAAAATACACATGTCGATACTTTGAGTAGTCGTCTTTGAACAAAACATAGTACTTGTAACCTGACATTGAGAATTGAAAAGGTCCACACATCAGTATGAATTCGTTCCCCAGGTGTTTTGGCTCGTTCTCTAGTGCCGAATTTCAACCTGTGACTTTTTCCATAGATGCAGCCTTCACATAACTCATTGTTCAGGGACAGTTTCACTCCCAGTCTCTCAACAGTAGCTTTGACATGTTTCTTGTTTTGATGACCCATCCGCTCATGGTATACCTGAAGAAGGTTAGCATTGTTGGTTAATAGATTGACTTCTAAAGAGTTGCTTGGCTTTACGTTTTGAACTCTTAGCTTGTACAATCCTCCTCTTCTAGATCTAAATCCAGCTAATACAACTTCTCCTTTAACCTTTAGTTGACAAGTTTCAACTTTCGATGTGAATTCACTCTGTAAATGCATGTCTTGCAGCCAGTACCGAAAATAAGTTTTTCTTTATGTTCGGAACGTACCACACATTCTCAAGTGTGACTCTCTTCAATTTGCTATTTACTTCGACTTGAAGTTCGATTGAACCTTTACCTAAGGCTTGTACAGCGTCTCCGTTGGCTGTTGTCACTGTTTCCTGAGCGACAAACGGCTGGAATGTCTGAAACAGATCTTGCCTAAAAGTAACATGATTTGTTGCACCGTTGTCTACATACCAACAGTCATGGTCGCTGTCATCATTACATCAACTGACATTAGTGTCATGTTTGAACTCTGACTGATTTTCTCGCTAGTTTTAGTTAGTTCAGTACTGGGTGGTTTAGGCGGCCTCCCATCTGATTTCCATTTTAAACACTGCTTTACCCTATGACCGAGTTTATGACAATAATGACAAACCAGTTTTCTGTTACTTTCTTTCTCTTTGAGTTAGATTTACTTCAGACTTAGGTTTACCACCCGTTTTACCCACAAAGCTTCCTGACCTGACGCACCATCATTTTCTCTAATGCTTTCTCATAAGCACAAAGTTGAGTGGTGAGGTTATCGATAGTTCTATCTGATTTAGCCATCAACATCCAACTTGCCTTAAATGAAAATAATTCTCTGAAGCATCCCTAAAATTTTGCAGATCAAAAATAAATCCGTAGAACAAATTGGTTGTCTTTATCTTCGTTACTTCTAACTTTAACTCGTTCCACAAGTTCTTAAGTTTAGAAAGATTACCAGAAATGTCATCGTTAGGATCCCTTTTGAAGCTGAAAATTCTTGGCAAATGTCATAGGCTTTGTCTTCAGACACACCTTCAAATAGCCTGTGTAATTCTAGCCAAATGTCCCTTGCATTTGTGAACCGCATTACTTTTTCAAGTGTTGTGTCTGATAAATTGCTGGTGATAATAATCATAGCTGTGCTATCAGCTTTCATGAATTTATCTACTTCTGAATTGTACTCAGTTACCTCTGTTGATGTTGCATCATTACCCTTCGGCACAGGTGCTTGCAGATTTCCCTGCACAATATCCATCACACCGGGCTGACTTCTCAACAGAATACTTATTTTGAACTTCCACGTTGTCCAGTTCTCTCTACCATTTAGAAGACCTATTTGCACTTTTGTAAACTCCATGCCTATTTACCTTTTCCAGTAATATGTTTGTTTACAAAAAGAAATTAATGCTTCTTGGCAAATTTACGAACAGTTATAAACAATTTCGAAACCAAAGCTCTGCTACCATGATAAAATATCAAATAAACTGTTGAACTGTTTAAAGAAATCCAAAATTGTATTTAATTAACTTTGTGTACAAGATTCAGATTGAAAGAATATAAACATTACATTTTCTATTTTAACAATAATAGAAACAGCTGATTAGGGAAAAAAAATTATTAAAATGAATACACAGAGATACATCTTAACAGTTGAACTACAGAATAAGCATAACATTATGCTTACCATCCCATCTAAATGACTGCGCTACAGTAACAAAATCGTATTGCAAGCACTTGAAGATAAATCAGCGGTATACTTACTGTATTTATATTGATAATCTGGACAATAAACTTAATACATTAGATCCATTATTTGTGTGGAAAGTATATACTGTGGAAACAATATTATATTCAAAGTCTATGACGAGCTGTTTAATATTCTATCTGCTCTTACTTTATTAGAGGATGTGCTTGTATATTTCACACAACGGCATCTCTCTACCTATTTATCACCGTCGTATGGGAAGAATAGGACACAGGGGTTTCCTCGAGTTCTGTAAGTACTTTATATTTCATAATATTATATTTGAATCTAGCAAACTTGTTTTACAAGTTGCCAATATTGTCCAGTTTGGAGAGTATACATCGTGGTTACAGGATGGGTCTTTCATCTCCCAGTATGGCGTCGAAGCCTTTCGCTGAGACCACAAGGGAAGAACCCCACGATGATTTCCACCCATCGCCAAGGGAGCTCAAGTAGCAACGACCAACCTCACAGTCAATCCATAAGGTTCTGAAATCTGGCTGAGGCTTTGGTATCCACAATGTCAGAAGACTGTATCGGATCAAAAAGACACCTGTGGAAGAGGACTGGGGTTAAGCCAGCTTGCTTGCTTCTCTGACGGAGGCCCTTCTCCATAGGACACCAGCTACTGCTACTTGAGGAAATTGTAATCAGGAACAGCTCGCCACGTCTGGACGAAGAGAGGGAGTACTTTCTAAGAGTCAACAACCCCGAGATCATTCATGGCGAGTAGAGGAAGAAGTGAGTTCAGCAGAGTAACAGGCGATCTGGTTCTAACCCTCCCCAAACCCCCGCTGTGCCTTTGCATGGTCCAAAGATCCAACAAATCTATTCTAATGTTTAAGAACCTACCTACCAAGAAGAAGAGATGGTAAAATCAAAAGTTTTAAGAATCGTGAACTCAGCCGACGTTACTACTCAAATCTGCACTCCCACCTTTGGCTGTACCATTGCCGACCACCTTATGGCACACATGGAAGTCATGAGGTGGAGTATGGAATGAATCGGATGAAATAGGTTCCTCCCTTTAATTAACTTGAAAACGTATTAAATACGAAATATTGTTACTTTTCCTTTTCTTCCTTCTATCCTCTATACCCAAATTACATTATTATAATTATGTTTCTTATAACCTTCAATATAAAACGACCCGATCAAAGTCGGACAATATTGGAAGAAAAATATTGGTTTAGAATAAAGCAGTTTTCAGTGTATTTCTCCAAATTTGCACATGTTAGTCATCTAGGACGTCACAAACCAGAACCTCACCTTTTAATTTGTTAACTGGTAAATTTACTATAGTCACAATATAAAATTCATCCACAGATCCTAATCATCCAGGAATGGTTAAACTTTTACAAATACTATGACAAGTTAATTCACTATTTCAATTTTTATTTTAAAGGAAACCAGAACATACACGTAATGAAAGATGAATTAAAACAGACGAGAAGACAAATGGAAGAACATTCTGCTATTAAGGATGAAGGACGAAGCTCCATTGAAGATGCCACATATCTGGCAGAATTTCCCCTTAAAAGTTTGAAGGAGTTTTCACTATTGTGTTTGTAAATCCCTTTTATTATCGTACTCTTTGACTACAAACATAATGTAATTGCAAAATTTGAGAATGAATAAAGACATCTCAAGTGAGATTAAGTCCAAGCGGAATGGAGCAATTTAGTACAAATGTTACACAAGGCACGACACTATTTATAACAAATTATAAATCCATACACACAGGAAAAGATAGAGCTTAGTACAACAAAACGTGCTAAAAGCACTTGAAAATATATTATATTAAAAGTAATATGAGCCTGTTTAATGTTCTAGGTGGTCTGGCTACTTAGAGTACGTAAACAGTTGCTCTACATGCACTTGACATTGTATCGTCGTCGTGTTGGGAATGATGGGAATCAGAGGTTTTGCCGTTCTGGATAATTCTGTAGTACATTATATTTCATAATAATTATTATGACTTGAATGTAGCAAACTTGTTTTATAAGTTGCCAATATTGCATTTCATTTGATTACTTGCATCATTAGCCTTTGTACACCTGTAATGTCAATGCCACCATAAATGTAAAAGTTACAACAAGACACATTAATCTACGAGAGTTTAAAATTTAAGGCTTATGAAATTTATATATATTGAAGTTTTGAATTGTGTAACAAATATCCCACTATCCTTTAATTGTCGTGTCGTTAAGTATGTTGTTTTGTTTCACATATGTAAAATTGTCACATTAATGTGGATGTTTAGTTGTTATTATTATAAATATGTCTTTCTACCCGATTGTTTATTATGTTTTCTGCCTTCAGATTATTCCTGAAGAACTATACCAGATGGCGGATGCCATAAAAAGAGAAGAGATCAGTGGGTGGCGGCAGGGTAGAAGAAGTGAATGAAGTTTTGTTGAGGCGGTGGGGAATGGAGGAGTGGGGGTACGAGTTGGTTGGGGTTCTATACATATTTTGTAATATACAATAAAAGTTCATAAAGCTGTGTTTTGCACATGATATTTGTATTTCCCCTAATACCTTTTTAACCTATTGCACATAATAATGTTCCTAAAAATAGACTTGTCGTCACTCTGCTTTTCAACTATTCTCCATTCAACTCTGTTGTTGTTCCTGTGTTTCCTACCGACCTATCTGAATGTTTTGTCGATGTGTTGGTGTTTTGTAACTTCAAATGAATTCAATATTTTCTTCCTATAATAACATTGCAACCCTTGCACAAATGACAAATGTTAGGATGAGAAGACAAATGGAAGAACATTCTGCTATTAAGGATGAAGGTCGAAGCCCCATTGAAGATGCGCTGATACCTGGCAGAATTTTAAAAAAGTTTGAAGGAGTGGTTGGTTTGCTTAAATTTTCAAATCTTGTGTTTGTACTTTTTGACTATCGTACCTTTTTGACTACAAACATAATGTATAACGCAAATTTAGAATGAGTAAAGACATTCCGTCGAGATTAAGTCCGCGGAATGGAGCAATTTAGTGTACAATATCACACAAGGCATGTGACACTATTTTTATAACCAATTAACTTTTCAGAGTATTATTTATTTATTTATAAATATAATTGGTCTTTAGGTTATTAGGTTGAGCGTTTCTCAGTAGTTGCTGAACAAAAACATGAAAGCAAAGACAGTGACCAGCTTGATGTCCAGGGTGTTTAATTAAAACCCACCCCTCTTGACTTGCCTGTCCGCATGAAGCTCCCCCAGCCCCAACATTGGACAAAAGGAGGACCTGCGCCTACTGCTCACCAAACTCAGACCCCAGACGCGCTATCCGTGCTTGAATGCGGAGCGCCCATTGGTTTGCAAAAAGTTGTGTGGAAGATGCTCCGCCGACCAAGACTGGCCAACTTATAAACTCTATAAAACAAGTTTACTAGATTCCAGTCATAATAATAAGGAAAATATATGTATTAACAGAATTTTTCCAGAACGTGTGGAAACCTCTGATTTCCATCATTTCCAACACGTCGACGATACAGAAGTACACTGCCATGTAGAGCAACGGTTTCATGTACTCTAAGTAGCCAAGACCACCTAGAACATTAAACAAGTCATTTTGTAGGTAATTGATTATCAACATTATTAGTTTCAATGATTTTACCTGACTGTTTACCGTTTAGTCAGTATACGCATCCATACGCAAAGTGTTCATTTGTCGGGACTGTCCGATCAGACCAAACGCCGGCGCTGAGCTGTGTTTGTGGGAGAATCCCGGAAGAATTGTTTTCTGTCTACACCATTAAGGTGCCTTTGTCCCTGTTTTAAAAGTATTTTTGTAAGAGTTTTCTAATCAAACAACTATAAACTTTTATATGAACGTGGTACTGTGGGCGTAATTGAAAGAACATTAACATTACATAATTATTTGCCAGCCAAGCATTTACACTGTTACTTAATTTTATTGTATTCTCATTGTTAATACTTCAAACAGTTTGTTTTCAAATTTTCCTGAGCACCTTCTTTTCATGTAATATGTAACATCTTCCGAAAATTCCCCAGTGCTGTTTACGAATGCAATAACCAAGGCTCGAACCAGTGGTGTAAAGTTTTACCGGTTTCCGAAACATGACGCCATAAGGCAGCACTGGGTGTTTGCTTGCCGCCGACAAGACAAGATAAACGTAGAGAATGGTAAGGACTGAACTATGTAACTATATCTTTTGCCAATAGGCCAAATAGTGTAGTAGAGTGGTTTATGTTGATAACTAGTAATCCAGAACATGGAACAACTATGCTGCGAAATGTACATCGGTAACCATTAAAACCAAGGTTTACAGCTAACTTCAACAGCTAAATAATCAAAATGATTCCAGAAAATAAAACTATTTTTTGGCACGCATAAAATTCAATAAATAGAAAAATTGAGAAGAAAAGTAACTGCCATTTCGAAAGTACACATTTACTGTGATAGTATGGGACGAGATATTTCAACATTAATATTTATACAAATAACACGAAGGTTTTTGGACTATGTAAACAAGGAGCACCCTGTGGCGAAGTCACTAAAATAACTACTACTCCACCAGAAGACGCTACCAAGACATGCAATGTTTTTATTGCAGGAGCAAACGATGCTGCTTCAGGTACTCCAGGCAAAATTTACGATAGCTACAAAACATATCTGGAAACCTCTGAAAAGCAAGTAATCTTAATTTTATCTGTTCCCAGAAGATATGATATTCCTAAATGGCACTATTCTAATGTAAAAATAGATGAATCTAACGAATACATTCAGGAAATTGCAGCAAGGCATCCTCATGTTAATCATTTAAGCCTGAATAATTTGAAAAGGAGACAGTTTACCAAGCGAGGTTTCCATCTAAACAACAATTTTGGAAAAAACATGTGACAAATTTAATAATAGTCCATAAACTCAAAACCTGGCTGTTGGATGACCCTGCAAAATCTAAAACTCCACCCAACACTAGGAATTACCAGCACAGCCGAAAGTTGTCCTCCATGAAACCCAGGATTACTGTAATTGAAAGCAATATGAAGGATGTAATTGCTAGAGAACGAAACAGCAACACTACCGCTTTCTCGTATTGCATCTCCGAGGATCTTCACATGGCAGCAGGAGTAGCAGTTACTTTCAGAAAGGAGTTTGGAAGACCCTTGCCCAACCAACGGAAGACTTAACATCTAGCTTACCAAAACAATGAAGCTGAGGCTGGGGTCTACAGTCACATCACAAAGCCCAAATATTTCATGAAGCCTAGGCCGTGGGATTATGACAAATCATTCCAAGATTTGGAAAAAGATCTTTAATTAAGAGGCTATAAGCGCTTGTTTTGTTCACCTATGGGGTGTGTGCGTGACAGAGTTCCTTTGGAACCATTTCATAAAAAACTTGACGATTTTCCAGTGTCGTACAGGGGCTAGAATTGAAATTGTATCCTACAACTAAAACGCACACACAATTCTTCGAAGTGGACTAAGCCATTACAGTTTCAACCAAAATATGGCCTATCTAATAAACAAATATGGTCCGAAAGTCATAAGAACAAAAACGCCAGGTACAGAAAAAGCAACCAAGACTTATGACATCCCGAACTTGTCTATGGAGGAGTTTCCACCTTTGACACCTGCATATGAACATCCTTTACCAACCAGGAGAATATCAACTCATCAAGAGTTGAGTGTACTTCAACATCAAGTGGGAGTAACAGTGGAGCAGAGGAGAACCTGGAGAAGACACCATTAACCACAATCACCATGCAGTACCACCCACACCCAGGAGCAGTCCGCCAGCGGTGTCTGACTCATCACTTCTAGCTTCTTCACTGACAGAATCACCACAAAAAGTAGTGTCAAGTGAGAGTATCAGTGATGTGAGTGTGAGAGTGTCTCTGGAAGTGTTGCAGTGGATAATCAACCACTGTCCTCTAGTTTAAACTCCTCGGTGGAATATCAGGCAGACCCAAGGTAGTTTCTATGCTTAAATCACTAACTAAGTCTGAATTTATCCTAAAATAACGTACCATTAACTCTTTTCTATCAAAACATTGAAAGTCTGGTAACTCGTATTGAACCTTTACAAATTATATTAAATGAAATAAACCCCAAAATTGTAATTCTTACAGAGCATAACATTAAAGACGATGAGTTAAAATACCTTAAAATAATTGATAACTATGTCATTAGCGCTTGATATAATAGAGAATCTACAATAAAAGGTGATGTCATGATACTTTCCGAGGAAGGTCTCTCTGGTAGGCAGGTGGTCTTACCAGCTGCCAATAGTTTCAGTGAAGATATGGTTTTTGAATTCTGTGCTGTTAAGTATAAGCTGAATAATTGTCAGATTATTGTAGTTGGTGTGTATCGATCATCTAGTTCAGACCCTTTCACTTTTTTGAATATGCTAAAATCTTTAATTAATATTCGGATTAAAATATGTAAATTTATCATTATTGGAGGTGATATTAACCCTAGTAAAACCAAGGGGGGTACTGTAAGGCCAACCATTTTTGTTGTTGTATGTTTTAGTACCTAAAATATTTATGAAAATTCCCAAAAAATTTAATTTTGTCTCTTTATGGATAAATAAAATTTTCTAATGTAAATAACGTTTTTACTGTTGGCCTACTTTTTCTTATGGCGATAGAAAGTAGACTTTCTGGGCCAACGCAGAAGATGCCACATTTGCGTCAAGGATGCCACCTTTAAGAAAATGAAGTATGACAAGTTGGGAAAGACCAACACAAGTTGTATGCAGTGTATAAAACATGTTTGTGGTATTCACAGCATTAAACAAGTGGTTTGTGACAACTGCGGCAGAGAAGAATCAGATGATTCAGAATAGAACTGATTCATTTTTAGTTTTTGCCCTATTCATTTAGTTAGCTATTCATGACAATAATTTATGTAGGGTTATTAAAGGTTTTGGTGCTAAAATAAGTGTATTTATTCATTTACTGTCCATAAAAAAAACACTAACATAGGTACGGTACAAGAACTTATTTCCCAGGTGGGCCTGAGGCCCCCTGGTCCTCCAAGGAACAATTTATCCCTTGGTCCTACAAGGGTTAATATTTATGTTCTAGTTAATTCAAGGGAGCATCGCGAACTTAACAATGTACTTAAAAGCCATGGTCTGAAGTATTTAATCAATTTTCCAACAAGAACAACTTCTAGTACTGCCACTTGCATTGATAATTTTATGACAAATATCCCTATAAGATTAACTAAAACTGAATACATCATCTCTTTGTCTGTCAGATCATGATGCACAGTTTGTCCAAGTAAAGTTAGACACACCTTCTAATCCTAACAATGAGTATACAACTTGGCAGAAAAGATATTTCACAGAACAAAATAAAAATGAGTTTTTAAAGATGTTGTCTAAGGAAAACTGGTTAAATGTTTATTGTGCCCCCGTTGAAACTCAGTTTGATGTCTTTTTTGATAACTTTGTGTATTATTTTAACACTTGTTTTCCTATTGTAAAAGAAAAGAAATTTAACAAAATTAGAAATAAATGGATAACATCCTATTTATATAATTTACAGTTTGAACTGAAAATCTTAAAGATCTTAGTAGATCATCTCCTAATCCAAATTTAACTACATATGTTAAAGAGATAAAGAAAGAATATAATTTTTAAAAATTTGTAAGTAAAATTGAACATTACGATAAATTAATTAACAAATCCACAAATGTTTGTAAAACTACTTGAAAAATTATTAAACAAGAAATAAATAGTAAAGATAAAAAAAATATAGTTTTGAACTCTGGTAGTTTCGATGTTAACGATCCTATACTTGTAAGTAATATTTTTAATGATTATTATGTTGATTTAGTTGAAACTAAAGTAATGCCTAAACTCAAAGCTAAATAAGCTTCCTTTGCCAAACTATACAGATAAAACTTTTGTTCCTACTAGTGTTGAACTTCAACGACTAGACAAAGTGATTATGTCCTTTGAAAATAAGTTTTCAACAGGTTGTGATGATATATATATACCTAAAATCTCATAAGCACCACATTATATCTACGCTATGCTTAAAATGTTCTTCACAATAATTATTGCTAAGAAGATTTGCTAAATATCAGAATTTGAGTTTAATCTGGTTAATTTACTCTTCTCTAATAGAATCCTGTTTGAGATTTAGAATTGTCCTTTGACTCAGCTTTGAGGCTCTACATCCCAAACAAACTTTTTGCGTGTTTTACTTTTACAAAAAAAGAGCTATCCAGATATTTGCTGGAACATACAGAAGAGTGTATTGTCAAAATTTATTCAAATCATTGATGTTTTTACACTGGCATCAATATAAATTTTGGTTTTAAACAAATTTAAATCAGAAACTAATCTCACTAATCTAGACTGGGGCCTAAATTGTTTAGTAAGTTATTACTTCACATAAAAAAATGAAAACTCGAAACCAAAATTTAAATTATTGTTAACTAAATTTCTTCTAGAACGATCTTGTTACTCTGTAGCTGAGTATTTAAACCAACATTAAAATCTTAAATTATCCTATGTACATCAAAAAACAATTTTAATGGTTTTACCTTAAAAGTTTTACTGTAAAAATCTATATGACAAATTATTTCAAGGACTTTTGTAATATGATCTAAAGTTGTCTTACTAGAATAAATAATTTTGAATTTGAATCAAAATGGGAAATAAATGGTGATAAATGTCAAACGCTCCAAATCACCCCCCCGCCGAACTCTTAATGATCGCCTCGCCAGCTACACTTCTCCGCCCAAATCGCTGTTTGTGTGTTCCTACTCTTATTGACATGACAACTGGGATGAAGGTCCGGTAGAAATGTGACACCAAGGTCTTGAACCTCCTTCACAGTTTTCAAGATATGCTGTCCAATCCTGTAGTCAAAAGTAATATTTTGCTGTGAGTGATTAAAAAGGCAAAGGTACACATTTCTTTTTGTTCAAGCTTATGGAGTAGTGGTTGCACCAAGGAAGATTATTTAGATCAGGGCTTTCAACCGGATCACACCGGAGCCGAGCCTCGGTTACCCTTTTGGACGCCAGAGCTCCGCTCCGGCTATCTCGGTCGATAGTAAATTCATTTATTTTAAAACTTAAAGAATATACTTTTAGACTGGCTTAAGTTTTTAAATTTCGTAGTTATAGTTTTTAGGTTTTTGTCAAAACTGTTACAAAGACTGATTCTTTACTTCAGGGCAGTGCTCAAGTGTACTACGATGTTCCAAGACAGTCTGTCACTGAGGGACTGTCCATTGTAAGTTGTTCAACTTACTTGTAGCCCGATAAATATATTCATAAAAAAAGCTGACTTTTAATATTAACAAAACTGAAATAAATACTATTCTTTAATTTATAACACCTGTGATAAAAGTATTACATTTATTTGCTACCTGTTTATTTGGGCTTTACAGAAAGACTTCCGGAAAGTATATAAAAAAAGAATTTCCCGCATCAAGATAAAAAATTCCAGGAAGAGAACTATTGATGATACACCCAGCAAAGTTGTGGAAACCCTTCTTAAAGGGCAAAATGTGTCTGGTGAAGTAGAGAAAATATACTATTTGGAGAATTTATGGCTAAACAATTAAAAGACAACTTCAAAAGTTCACAAGCTCGTTAAAGTTTTTTTACATATTGTTCTGGAAAAGTTATTAAAAAGGAAAGGTTCCTCAAGTATATAAGGACAATCACATCTCCACGATTGTGTGTAGGCAAAGGCCATTTTTACAAAAAGAAAATAAATGACCATGCTCAAATTTTTTGTTAGGATGTTGTTAAGTTTTTGTAGCGTGATGACAACAGCAGGATGACGGCAGAAAAAAGAAGAAAATTACTGTCAAAAAATTGAAGAAACAAAAACAATATCTTAATGATTCATTGAAAAACCTCCATGCCAAATTTGTAAAGGAAAATTCAATGTATGTACATTTGAGCTACCAACAGTAGCTGACAGAGAAACTTGTTTGTGCAAAATGCATGCAAACATGGAACTACTTACAACTCAACTTAAAAAAACTGAACTTATAAATGAAAAAACCTCCTCTGACATTTTGAAATTCTCTTTGCTGCAATGGAGAACTACAAGAAAAATGTTTACGAAGGGAGTGTGGTAAATGTGCTACCAAAGAAATAATGTTTAACGACATCAGTGACGGTACAGAGCAAACATCTTATCAAAAAAAGGATAACAAAGAAAGTACCTGTGGTTATCAAAGGCAACATTAAACTAAGACAAAAAACCATGAAAGTCAAAGTTAACTGCGAACTGAAAGATTTGGTACTAGAAATGAAAAAGCTTATCAGACCTTTTATGAAACATGTCAGCAACATAATTCACCAGTTTGAAGCAGTGACTTTCACAAAATTATTCATGCAAGTATGGCAGTGAAACTCAATCTTTCCACTTTGGTGGAAGCAGAACTCAAATCACTCTTCACACTTCAGTATTATACTATAAAAATGTCACTGAACCATCTGTTCTCAAACATAAAGTTTTTGCACAATTTCTGAAAGTTTGTGCCATGACCCCTCAGCTGTGTCTGCCCACCTGGAGCCTGTCATTGATTTCATGAGAAATATTTTACCCAACTTGAAAAAAGTCCACTGTCTTAGCGATGGACCATCCACACAGTATAAAAGTAAATCAATGTTTCATCTATTTGGCAATTATATTTGTCAAAAACTTGCTACGGAAGAAGTGATCTGGCTACTCAAGGGTAGGCCACGGCAAAGGAGCAGCCGATGGCATTGGGGGAAGCAGTAAAAGATTGGCAGACAATTTGGTTGCCAGAGGAGCAGACGTTGCAACCTATGAACAATTTAAAACCGCCCTAAAGGAGAATTGTAAAGAAACTACAATTATTTCTGTAACAAATGAGGACATAGAGAGAATTGATAAACAACTTCCAGCAGAACAACTTAAAACATTTGTTGGGACAATGAAGGTCCACCAACTGACCTGAAATAAAGAAAAACCTTCTGTTGTGCAATTGAGAGAATAAATCTGCCTAAAATGCTCAAGTGGCGCGATGCCTACATTTTAATGTAGGTGAAATAAAACTAGTAGTAAACAACGAGGAAGAAGCAACCCCATCAACCTCATTAAGTATCCTTTTATTCAACTGTTTTGTTGCAAATCTTATATTTTTTACATAGTGTCTTGTTATTTATTTTTATGTTAACATATTTAAAAGTTAGCCTATCTAACATTACTTATATTTGATGCATTCGTGAATATTTGTGTGAAATATGAGTGGTTAGTATATGCTGTATAATTTTGAGTTTATAAATAGGCCTACTCAAAAAAGAGTTTGCAAATTCACATTCTAAAGACAAAAGTATTTTCCTTAACAGTAATTTACAGGAAACAACAGAGTCCGGTACCAGTACAAAGGTATTTACTCTGATGACAGCGACGACGACCCTAAACCTGCGTTTAAGAAAACTGCATCTGTTTCTAGGTCCAAAAGTTAATGAATATGTTTTAGCCAAAATTTCTGGGAAGACTAGCTACTGCTATTACATTGGCTACGTTCTGAAAAAGTTTAATGATGAGTTTATGGTTAAGTACATGAAAAGGAGTGGGAAAAAGTTTGTGTGGCCAGAAGTGGACGACATTTCGTCTATTGTAATTGAGGATGTTGTTTCAGTTCCAGGGCAGCCAAACATTAATATTAGGCAGCAATATGACTTTTGTGTATCTGAAAAGTACTGGCCTAAATTAGCTTAAGTTAGAGTAGGCCTACTGGATCAGCTATTTGTGAAATGTTTTTAATGCCTACAGTCATTATATTTTGTTATTTATCGAATCGTAATTAAACGTTCTATTGTGAGGAATAATTATTTTCATGAGTTTTGCCTTTTTTCTTTTTCAATCCTATTGTAGGCTATGCTTTTTGTAGCAATACACACTTAAAGGTGTGTTAAGTTACTCTGAACAAAATAAAAACAAGTATTATTAAGGTACGTTCAGAATTTAATTTTATTGATAGCCCTAACTATAAACACGTAAACTTTTTAATGAAAGCAAAATACTATTACATTTAAACTACTTAGTGATCATTGCAATGAAATTCAGTACAAACTCATAGTTTCTGGCATTTAAGTCAGTGGTAACTAAGGTAAACCTGCTTCAGTCACTGGTGTGGACATCACCGTCACCGGTGTGGTCATTTTCAAACTTTATAATTAAAAATATTCTCGAGAAATTTTTTAAGCTTGACCACTATTTATACTGTTGTTAGGATATCAAAAACTAATAGTTAAGATACTTTTTTTTAGATTTTGTAAAATAATTGCAAAAAAACAAATTATGTCAAAACTGTACGTATTTTGGAGAATCACCCAACTGACTTTGGGATCAGTAGGAGGCCTAGGCTTTGATTGTAATGATGTAGATTGAGTTATTCTAGGTAATTGTGATGGTGACACAGCCGAGCTGTACAATTTATCCAATTTGACTAACTCGGTTATGTTCATTTACCCTAGTTTCCTTAAAACTTTGTAATATTTTTCATTATTGAGTAAATTGTCACTAACTAGTCATTTCACAATGTCAAAAAGCTCGTTAATTTTACCTAGAAGTGAAACAAGATTGACTTAAGTTTCGCTAGATAACACGAGAAGAGCACAGCACGCCTGGCAAAACCAATTTACTCCCTGAATATGAAAAGCTGTTAATAACATATAACTGTTCATCTTGAGAAATATTGACACAATCAATATGGAACCAAGATTTACAAATACCACCACATAATATTGCACTATGCTTTATAAGAAATGTTTACTGCAAATCCCACACGACGGCAATTACGCACCAGTAGCCATGACCACAGAGGAATATATGGCCAATTGGCCATGACAGGCGAAAGATGAATGACCGGCGTGATTCTAGCGTCAGCGTCACCTCAGCTCAATTGAGCCTCACTCAAACTCATCATTACACACTCAGTTCCTTACACCGTTGCACATGGGACCCGCTAAGGCTTATTAACCGGTGCTCTGCTGTGTACACGGCCTCGATTTTCGTGACCTAATGTTGGTTTTCGGGTTCTTCACTGTATATTGAACAAGTATATATAGGACACAACGCGACAAAAGAGTTTACTTCAGCTGTAGAAGAGGTGACGCTGATTGAGCTGCGAGACCCGCCATGACTGGAAAACAGGTGTTCTGCTGTGTACATGGCCACGCTTTTCGTGATTTAATGTTGGTTTTCGGATACCTCACTGTATATAGAACACGCTGATATCAACTAACTTCTTGATAAAGAGTTCACTTCCGCTGTAGCAATAAGGTGACGCTGAATGAGCTATGCGACCTACCATGGCTGGATTAAAGGTGCTCTGCTGTGTACACGTCACGCTTTTCGTGACCTGTTGGTTTTCGGGTTCTTCACTGTATATTGAACAAGTATATATAGGACACACCGCGACAAAAGAGTTCACTTCAGCTGTAGAAGAGGTGACGCTGATTGAGATGCGAGACCCGCCATGGCTGGAAAACGGGTGTTCTGCTGTGTACATGGCCACGCTTTTCGTGACTTAATGTTGGTTTTCGGATTTCCTCACTGTATATAGGACAAGAAAATATAGGAAACATCGCGACAAAATAGTTCACTTCCGCTGTAGCAGAGGTGACGCTGATTGAGCTATGCGACCCGCCATGGCTTTATAACAGGTGCTCTGCTGTGTACAAGGCAACTTAATGTTGGTTTTCGGATTCGTCACTCTATATAGAACAAGAATATATAATAGAGGACACACCGACAAAAGAATTCACTTCCGCTGTAGCAGAGGTGACGCTGATTGAGCTGCGAGACCCGCCATCATGCCATGGCTGGATTGCAGGTGCTCTGCTGTGTACACGGCCACGCTTTTCATGAATTAATGTTATACATGTTAATACATACTATCTACGTCCAGAGATATAATTAATTCTCTATCATTGATTGCGCATTGTTTGAGCTATTGCAGAAAATGGGTAGCATTTTTACATGCAATTTTGCTATTGTTTTCAAGGTTGTCTTTTAAGAGCTTGTTAATATGTTTTGCAATTTTATATGAGGGTGATGTTTTGGCCTTAATTACGGGTCGGATCGGATTTTTTTCATTGTGTGTTTTTAAAAACTTTAAAATTTAGGTTATGCAATTTTTTGATTTGTACACTTTTGGGGGCTAGATTGGGGCTGATGATACAGTTGTTGTCGAGGAATCCCTTTATTTCTGTATTGTATTTTGAGTTATATTTTTATTTCTTTTACATTATTTTTTATTAGAATTTTTGCAAATAATAATACTGTATGCTAAATATTGCGCTTTGCAATTTTAACAGTTGACTGCCTAGACTCAGAATAAATAAATAAACGATATACCGGACGATGAGTTTGTTGGACTTCCTTCAATGAAAAAAATGCATTTCTGAACAAGCGCAATAATCATTTCTAAGTGGGCTACTAGGCACCTGCTTACCATCTTGTAGCCTAATTTGAATACTTCTTATAGGTTATTTGCATTAAACACCAAACTGACATTAGTTTTGTTTTTGACTTTCACACTGTAATCACACTGTACATCTTTATGATGAGTAATGATGCAAAACGTTGCTCTGCTAGAGATCCCATTAAAGCATCATTTGTTTATAGATGAATGTTAATGAAAAATCCAATTTTAGGAAAAGAGAATATAATTTATTCATCTAGTCCGGTAGTCCCTTTGATAGCAAAGTAGAATTTAGAACCAATAGTAGTTCGGAAATCGAATCGATAGGTTAATTGGAGATTTTGTATGTCGACCATCGGACAATGTTCGAAACTGTTCTGTTTGCTGTTTCAAATGTCTGAAAAACAGGTATTCCCTCAAATGGTGAGACTTTATCATCTGATCGATTGGGAATTTGTCCCCGTATTACTCTGTACTACCCTCTGAACTATTGTCGCCTCCACAACCTTACTATACCCGTTCATGCTCAAAAGTAGGTTAGAAACTTGATTATTGAGAATTAGTAGGTATAAGTCACAGAGCATTTATTTCATATGACAGTTTCCATGACTCGGTGGTAATCACTACCCATGGGGACTATAGACCAAGTCGCTAAAAGAGACTGGTTGTCCCATTTTCTTCCCTCATTTTAGTTATTGTGTAGCCAATGTAGTCAATACAGAACTAAAAACCTACCTGTTAAGCAAGGCTCAGGTTATGCATGTTTGTAATGGTTTACCTGCGGCTTTGCAAACCCTAAAACGCCAATTTTAAGATTTTAAATAGTTTTATGTACATGGGGCCTGATTCACGAGTAAACACCGAGCCTTAGTAAAGACGGCAACGATAGAGCGAGCGTGGGTCCAACTCTGAATACCTCTATATACATTGAATAAAGTAATTAGCTGCAGGAGATAGTTGTAATAGTAATTTAAATGAAAATGGGAATAGAACAATATTAGGGAAACATTAATAGTTTCGATTTATCAAAACAGGCTATTGCGACAATTCAACTAAAAACAATTCGTTTTTATTGTTTTAGTTGTTCTTCCTTAATTTGATAATGACATTAAATTGTCGAAACATGTTGTGATAAAACACAATATTTGTTTGCAATTTTGAAGTTTTCATTTCAAATTAGTATTAATTTATTACTTTTGCAAACTGTGGTCATCATGAATAGCAGTATAATTAAAGTCTAAAAACCTAACCTGAAATGGTAGATAATATCCCAATTACAAGTCAATCAACTGTGTTGGTACCTTCGGAGTTTCAATCGTCATAAGTTGAGATTCACCAGATTTATCAAAATATCATGTCATTGCGCACCTGATAAAGTCATAACCATTGACTTTTTGGTAAGATACCACTGGTGCGCAGCAGTAAAATTGATTTCTATTATAGGGATAAACTAGGGCTTTGGCGGTCACTCTTTCCTTCATAACCATGACCTAATCATAAGATAGGTCACTTCCTTCATAACATGAAGCCTACCCAGGAATTGAACCACCTAGTAATCCAACAATAACTAAGTGGAAAAATCTTTTGTTAGACACTGGTAGCGTTGTCAAAAAAGTAATCTAGGCGATCTAATGAGGAAAAAGAAGAACTGGTGTGTGCATCAATGCTCCGCTCTCCAGGTAAACCGAAAACACTAAGGAAGGTTGAACTTGAAACTGGTGTTCCGAAGTCTTCTGTACAGAGGATTATTAAGACAAACAAAATTAAATTTTTCTAAAGTCACCTAGTTCATCAACTTTTGAAGATGATCCGGACAGGAGAGTGGAATTTTGTTCTCGTATCATTTCATGAGTTAGATCCTGATTGGCACACTAAAATCATTTTCTCAGACGAGTCCACATTCTACCGCAATGGGGTTGTAAATAGGCATAATTGTAATTATTATATAATACCGTTAATCTCCACATTCTTGAAGATACTCAAATTAAATCGAAAGGAATTATACTGTTTGAGCGAGTGTCAGTTAATTGTAACGCCGTGTTATCTTACGACATTTAAGACAAACTGGGAATAGGTATGCACGAGTTTTAAATGAACATGTCTTACCCCATTTGACAGTACCCGAAATGAATCAAGCGATCTTCCAACAAGATAGTGCTCCAACTCATTTCGCAAATCATGTCAAGCAATTACTAAATGATAACCTTAATAGCCGTTGGATTGGTCGTGGAAGTGATTTTTTAGATTGGCCACCCCGATCACCAGATTTAACTATATGTGACTTCTTTTTATGGGGTTACTTGAAGGAACAAGTTTATACTCATAGCTTCAATAATGATGAGGAACTAAAACGATCAATAGAAGAGGAACTTCTCCGGATACCGCGGAGTATCTTTGTAAGAACTCACGAATTATTTCTTAAGCGCTGTTATCAGTGTGTTGCTGTGAATCGGTTACAGTTTGAATAATTTTGGACATTAAGCTTTTTCATTAGGCTATGTTCTAGTTTTATTTAACTTAAAAGTCACATTGCCCTAGAATGTAACAATAAAATATTGTGTAAAACCAAAAACACCTTTTTTAACGTTTTTAAAGTATCGTTTTTCAATATGCCGCCATGTTGTTTCTACAAAGGTTAGAGAGCTGAAATTTTCCCAGAATATCTTTAGAACCTACTTTGTACACTGTGTTAAGTTAACACAAGTTCGGTGCATGAATGGGCACGTAATATTAAATATAAAATTAAACTTTTAAACTTCTTCGTGGGACATTCGGTATTTCATTACTCTATTTTTATTACAATGTATATAGCACAAAAATATTGTATAAATATCCTTGTAAATATTCAATAAGCAAACCAGCGATTACAATACAATGATTAATACTCGTTTATACTACTATCTATCTACTCTACTTATTACCCTAACCAGTGGCGTAGCCTGGAATTATTTTCGGGGGGCGGATTGGGGGGCCATACCCTCCAGCAACCAGGGGGGTCCGGGGGCCCTCCCCTGGAAAATGGTTTGAAATTATATACGAAAAACGCATTTTTGACTACTTTTTCTATGATTTTCAGATCTTTTAAGATTTAAGACCTTAAGCCTTAATGTATGAAAACATTCTCAAAATGTGAAATCAAAATGTATTCTTTATTAGTGGGGAAACTGTTATTCAATTGTTTAATATCAATTAAAACCCTCCTTAGATGTTTATTTTTCTAACAGGTTTTTCAGTTGGCGTAAGGTTTATTTCAATAGTATAGAAGTCAAATTTAGTAGTAGTTCATAGTTAAGCCAGAAACTATTAACTGAAGGAAACGATTTGGAAAAGCTAATAAACAACATCGTAGTTAATGACAAAAAGTTTATTGTTCGAAAAAATACAATACTATTTCCACAATATGAAATTAGATGGTGAACTTTGTTGTTTGAAATCTAGAAACTTATTGTCATTGCTTAATCTCAAATGTATAGTGACTCATTTAATTCTACTTACTTTTAGACATAATAGGTACGTTTGGTAAACACTTAATGTCAAACTACTTGTGCATGTTGTAAAAAAGATTCGCGTAAAATTGTTCTGTTTTCTCCTAATATTTCGGGGTGGGGATATATCCCGATATCCCACCTTGGCTACGCCCCTGACCCTAACCGCTACTCGTCATTTCCCTACAAAACCCTCCTCTGAGTTTGTCCACCCAATTCCCGTAATGTTGAACACGTCGAAGGTTAAATGACCGAAGTTTAAATGATCGAAATTAGATCTGTTGAGCCCTCACCCGTTAGTCATGAGTAAACGAATGAGTAGATACGATGAGCGTGAGGCTCAAATTGAAGCTGTGATGCTAGAATCACGATGGTACACTAGACCACAGAGTAATAGCCACTACTGCTGTACTGCTAACCTCTCAAGATGGCGTCACGTTTACAATCCTCGCATCTATATTCGACTATAATTTCACAAGACACATTTTAAGTCGTGATTGTTTGTCAGTCGTCGACGAGTTCGTTATTTGTCAATACGTAGGGGCTGTTTAAGAATTTTCCCATATTGTGATTGCCATCTCATCTACCCGAGGTAAGTTTTCGAGGTTGAGTGGTAGAGAGGACTTTGTAGTCCTAACTTCGCCTCGTTAAACAAGACAAACTTACCTTTTAAGTTAATTTTGCTAACTAGATAGGCTTACTCCTGCAATTTTAATAGATAAAATTCAGGTATATTACAAGAAACTTTTACACTTTGACTTGTTGAGAAAGATGATTACAAGGATAAAGGAAAGAGTTGATCATTTCGTGAGATGGGATGAAGTAGGAATTTTTTGAAAGATTTCGAATGAGGAAGGTAACTGAAAGTTTATTGCTCAATTTGATTAGTGATTCTTTGAGATCCTCAACAATGGAGCCTTGTCCCCTCCGGATACATTTTTGTACGCATTAAGGTTCTATGCCGCCAACCCTTTTTTTCATAAACATAGGGGAGTTAAGCGCACGCGAAGTCCAAGAAAAAGTTGTTAAGCGAGTGTCTGACGCCTTGGCCCGTTTGTGTCCGCCTTTCACACAAATGCAAAAAAGTGAATTGGAATAAGATAGAAATTAGAATTAAACGAAATAGGCCTATTTACTTCACATTGGGGAGTCAAAACATAACCTCAACTGTAATAATTGAACAAACGTTTTTTTCTTGTTTCTTCTGGAATCAAACAAAAAACAGATAATAAAGTAAAAAAAAGTTAGACATAGGTTAGCCTACTCATTGATGCGAGGTTTAATCTATACTGTGCCTGCCAAAAAGTTGGGGAAACATTTCCGATTTCAAGCCAGTGGTAAAAATTTGTGCTCGGCACTAAATGAAACAGCACAACGAGAATTTGGGGAAACCGGCCCTTAGGCTGTGGGGAATCCGTGTTTGTATTAAAATGCGGACACAAACAAGCGAGACACTTGCTAACCACTTCTATAGAAACATGATTTTCATAAGGAAACATACAATCATTTTGATCGTTTTACCAAATTGGGTAAATCTCAGATATTTACATAGATAAATTAAGTAAAAATAAAGTTAGACTGAGTAAATGATATAAAATGTCTATTTACATTGTGATTAAATTTTAATTACATTTGAAACATTGAAAATAAAGGAAAATAAGTTGTTTGCTTTAGGTTTATTCACATTCCATTGTTCATTCCAAGACCAGATGATACATTTACACACACTCTACAGCACAGTTTTTACAGGTTCTTCTCTGGCATTGTCACATTTGTGTAAAGTTTTCCTGTCACTTCCAGGCGGACATTTTTAGCAAGTTTTTCGCTTCTGCAAACAAATATCTGGCACACCTTTAGGAGCATGAGCTAGAGCTTCAATTCTAAGAATTTTGTTGATTTTAGCTTTAGGCCTCTCTGAAGGTTTGCTATTGAAAACCTTTTACAGAGGTGGGGAATGATCAACTCTTTCCCTAGGCTCTTGACATAATTACTCAAATCGATCTGTCATGGGTGTACCATTGTAGCTCATGTTCACAACAAATGAGTTCACACTACAAATGCCTATTAGTCTGTAAAACACTGCAACCGGCCATCTTCTCGTCCTCCTACTTAACCCTAGAATACTAACCCTCTCAAAAGAAACGTTGTTACTAACCATTCGTAATTTTTACGACTTTTGTTTATTTTTTAAATAAAAATAGCTATTGCAAATTTTATGAAAAACGTTCAATTTTCTCAAAGAATATACTTTGGTTCATGTAAAATAAATGTTAGAATACATTTTTCATGCTTACAGAATGGTTTGTTCATACTTTGATCTTGTAGGAGCACTTTTGATGAAATCAAGCAAAATAAAAAATTGGAAAAAATAGAAAACATGTGTTTTTTGTTTATAATTTAATTTTATATTATAAATAAGTGTACAAAAAACTTTTTACAAGTATGAAAACGTAAAAATACCGATTGTATATATTTTAGATTATGAAATGAAAACTTCAATTTTTTCATGTACATATTACTAACCCTTTCAAAACGAACGTTGTTACTAACCATTCGTAAATTTTACAACTTTTTTATATAATAAATCAGTAGAATTGTAAATTATATGCAAAATCTTTCATTTTCTCAAAGAATATACTTTTAGTTCATGTAAAAAATTATTTTTATAAATTTGTTTTGCCTGCAAAATGGTTAGTTTATTGTATCTTGATCGCTAGTAGGATCACTTTGTTAGAATATCAAGAAAAATAAAAGACATTGGGAAAAATATAACACGTGTTTTATTTGTTTATAATTTTATTTTATAGTATGAATAAGTAAACAAAAAAGGTTTTACAAGTATATAAATGTAAAAATACAGTATACCAATATTTTACAATTTAGATTTTGAAATAAAATTTTAATTTTTTCATACCAAAAAGAACATTTTATTACGCAAGAATATTATTTTTCAATTGTGAATATTTGCAGTAAGGGATTACATTTATAAAAGTTATGAATTTTATGAAATAATCTGAAAAAGAACTAACATTATAGAATAAGAAAATTAACTACAACAATAAACATAAACACATGTGTAAAGGTACAAAAGACAAACCAGTAGTGACTAAAAATGTGTCAACCTTTCTTTCAATTCGTCAGTTTCTACTTTTCTTCATCACATCTGAAGCAGCACGTAGCTCTATGTTCCGCACAAATAGGTTGTCGGCAGTGGCTGCAGTACGATGTCGTCATTCGCCTCTTCTTGGAAGGACAGTAGAAACATGTCTTTCTGGGCCCAGCACCTTGAAGTCTTGGCCTTTCTGCTTCTTGAATTCCGAGATTTTCCTGGATGATGATCCGAATGTTGCGTTGTAGAGAAGGAAGCTGGAGTCTGTGTCGCATATGAGGGAAAGTCAGCTCATCACATAGCTGAATGATAAAGTCATGTCTATTCTTAGGCCTTTCTGCTCTGCGTTCTGCATTCAAGCAGTAAATCACAAATGCATTCACATATGTGATGTTTTGCATTCCATAAAAGAAACACAAGGGCCAACGTCTTGTTTTCCTGCTGCAGCTTACACTTTTACACATCTGGTCCAGAGTGTCAACTGCACCCTTCGTAGAGTTGTATGAATGAATAATCCACGGTTTCTTCGTCTCATGGTGGAGTTCTGAGCTAGAGTGCATGGATGAAATTAACACTACGCTTTTGTTTTGGTTTATAGGATACCAGTGTTTTTCATTGTCAAAACAAAACACAGATGTACCTACAGGCCTTTTGTAGACTTTTTCAATTCTATAGAAATCTCTTTTGTTAGATCGCGACTGTACCAACATCGTCAATTCAGAAGGTGGCTGCAAAGATCATGTACAAAGTTGACAAAGTCAAATCATTTATTGTCATAAAACACAAGTGCATGACAACGCCACAATAAATACATATAATGATCATATTACAAATCATCATTAAAAAAGTCTTCTAAATCATAATACTTTTGTTTAAAGAAATGCTTCTTACACTGTGTTTAAATTTGTTGAACATTCAATATGCTTAAAACTGGTTGGGGTTTATCATATACAATTTTATACATGAGTATAGGGACTGTTTCTGGTAGAAGGAGGTCTTGTGGTTGGGGAGTGCTAGAACATCAGGATTTCTCAATAGGTAGTTTGGGTTTGTCGGGTTGAAAAAAAGATGTAGGTTTTTCTGCCGCAATTTCACACACTCAAGGATATAAAGGCTTGGAAATGTCAGCATCTTTTTCTCTTTGAAGATACCGCAGTAGGAACCCTCTGTTACCCAAACCTATCCTAACTTTATCTTTTGAAGAATGAAGATAGGAGGTTTTGTTTTAGAACTCTGAAATCCCCAGATGCGACGAAGCCATAGCTCATATGGAAAGAAACAACCATAGTAAGCCAATGAGATAAACTCTGTGCTTATTGAAGAAAGATAGTCTTCTAAGAGAAATACAACTGCTTAGTTTACTTGTCACATATCTATATGTTCGCGGAAACTCAATCTAGAATCAATGAAGTCCCAGAAAATTTGTGCTCATACACAGGTGTCTACCTCAAAATCACCTAGAACAGATGATCCTCACTTCTGTTATAGTAGCAATTGCTTTGGTTTTGCACAGTTAATGAAGAGTCCGTTGGTTGTAAGCCATTGTAACAAGGCACTACCTTGCACAATGAAGTCCACTTCAATTTGCTTTTGTTGGGGTTTGATACACAAAGCGAGGTGTCATCAGCAGCAAATAGGCAAAGTTTCCTCTATCAGTACAGTTCTTGATGTCATTAATGAAGAAAAGCAATATGGGTCAGAACTGAACCTTGGGCACTCAGAGATAATTTGGCGTTCTTGAGATCTATGATTTTGAACAAGTCAGACTTGTCCGCGTAGTTAACTTCTACAGTCTGTCTCACGATCAATCAAGTATGAATTCCATTCGAGAGCTTTACCTCTGATTCCAAAATACTTTTGCGAAGCAGTGGTGATTTCTTGTCCGGGCAGCTTTGCTGAGGTCAGGAAAAAACCCAACACATTCTCTTTGTTGTCCAGGATGTCGAGATGTTAGAACAAGTCAAACACTGCACAGGTTGATGTATTTTAGAAACACAAACTGTTTGTTGAACAATATATATTGTTGAATCTAAGAAAGAAGACAAGCGGTCTAGAAAAACCTTTTCGAAAATCTTTGAAAGTCGACTGGATGGAGATGGGTCTGTTTGACACTAGTGAACCAATTATCGCATGTCCGCGTTCTGTTTGTGCCATGTATCGGCTTTGTAATTTCTTTCACCAGGTATTCCGCCAGAGGAAGTGGTCCAGTATAAGTCTGTTTCCCAACATATGGAATGGCATTTATCATATAGCTTGTTTTTGTGTCGCAAGCCATCACAATCTTCAAACCATATTTGGTAGGCTTGTTCGGGATATACATACGAAATTTGCACTTCCCACGAAACGCTAATAGCTGCTCATCGATTGTTACGTAGGCACTAGGTATATAGTTCTCTCTGCAGTTTGTGTTGAATGCGTCAAACAGCTCTCTTATCGGTGCTAAGGGGTCTTCTTTGGATCTATCTGCTCTTGTTTCCTTATCATCGAAACGTAAACACAAAAGCAGAAACTCAAAACGATCACGACTCATGACGGCTCGATAACGACTACCACACTTTCGTCCATCAAATATAGTTCTAGTTGGTAGGTGGTTGTTTTTCATAACAGCTGTGAACAGTAGAAGCCCAAGAAAAGCATCCAATTCTTCTTGGCTGACATCAGATGTGGTGTGTTTTTCTTCTTTGTAGTTGCTGCGAACACGGTGTATCTGTTCATTAGTATGCAACACTATTTTGTCCTTCATCTCTTCGGTGAAAAAAAGATTGAAGCATTCACGCGGGGTTCTCGCGTTTCTAGCATTGTTTTTTGGTCCTCTTCGCACGTGCAAAATATTTCTTCGTGGCACGTTTCGCCCTGTAGGAGGGTCTCTTGACCAAGGAGTAAGGTCTTTTCCGCGAATCACAGCTTTGTCAGGAACTAAAACAAGTGGATTGGCATTACTTGGTAACAAAACAGCCGGAACTTCAGTTTGAGTCACTCCCCCCCTTCGATTCCCAGAGTTAACACATTGCCACCGTCGGCTGTCAAAGTAGAGGTCGTTGCAGAATCAGAGGTGTTCACTAGATTATGTTCTAGACCCTCATTTTGATCTAATATGTTATCTTCACCATCTTCATCCAAACCAGGACTGGGACCAGACGTTACTGCAGCTAAAGGCACTCCCCCCCTTCGATTCCCACGAGCACGTGACATGCTGCCACTAGTACGAGGTCGACCTCTAGTATTACCTACACGAAGAGGAAGACGGCCGCGAGAACATGAGAGTCCATTTTCTTGAGTTAGCACATTACCATCGTCAGCTGTTGATGTAGAGGGCATCGAGGTTTTAGAAGCGTCTACTGGAGGAGCAGGTACACAAACGCCATTCTGATTCGGCGAATTATTTCCCACAAATGTTTGAGGTCCATCAGTAGCTTGAGATGTTTCCATAGAAGAGTCATGTAAATCTTCATCACAAAATTCTACAAAACTTCTCTTTTGTCGTCTGTGCAATATACGTTCAAAGTTGCTTTCATTGGCATCCGGATCCCAGTCAGGATCTTTATCACTATCATCTTCACCGCTATCGGTGGTTTGAACATTGTCTTCCTCAACACAGTCTTCTTCATCACTCGTATCATCGTTGACGTCGCCATCATCAATTTCTTCTAGCAACCAATCTCGTATACTGTCACTCGGGATATCTCTTGCATCCATGGTGACCAAAATTCATACCACGAAACTACTAACCACTCGTAAAACTTACGAAACAAAATAAACTATAACTACTAACCGTTCGTAAAAATGACGATTGCACCACATATAACACACAGACAGATGTGCACTAGCTGAGCGACTGCCCGGTACTGGCGAGAGTATTGGGAGGGGGGAACTGTCACGAGTGGAGGAGGAGCTCACGCGCGTAACTAGTCAGTTTCGCAGATTTTTAAGTTAGCGATCATAAAATTTACGACGGGTTAGTACTCTAGGGTTAAACATCTCATATCAAGAAGATCTACACCTGCTTTTGTTTTGTTGTAAAAACAAATCATTTCTGGCTTTTTTTTATCTTGATTTGTTTTGATTGTGTCATGCATCATACATATATTAGACACACAGCCCTATTCTTTTCGACAAAATAGCAAAAGAAAGAAGGGTTGCCCTTATAGAGATGATGGAACTGGGCGTGAATCGTTACGTAAAAATTCATTGGTTAGTCAAGTCAAAATATCTCTATTTATTTTTTTATACAATTATTACAAATAATTAGTGTCAATATTGTATATTATATAGGCTACAGAATGTTGTTAATAGTAATGAATATATTTTAAATCTATTTTACACTATATGATAATAATTAAATATTCTATGATATTAAATCTGATGGACGATTGCGATACAATGTATGTATGTTGTTGTTTATGCAATAAAAGATTTATTTATTTATTTGATTTATTGTTCTACTGTTATAAATTATTCAACCATAGCCATCAGGACTTAACCCTGAAACACTCGCGTGGGGTAAACTATGTGACCCCACGCGGGAATATTTGTTCGTAACTCCCTGGCAGTTGGCACCCATTCCTTGTTCTTTTGACTAGCTGTTGGGGTCCTAGCCTAGTTGAAGGGCGACCACCCCTCGCATGTTTGACAGCCATAACCTCCCTTTTTGAATTGGGGTCAGATTAACCCCACACGAGTGTTATTGGAACTAATTTTTTTCACAAGTTGTGTCTTTTATGTGTAAATAAGCATCATTTACGCTGTTATACAGTTAACTGGTGTTATTGTTAGTTTTTTTTTTTTTTTCGAATTGGGAGAATTCGGTTTCTTTGTTCAACTATATTACTTACAATATAATTAGTTTTATTTTCCAAAAAATCATTTTATTTTCTTTAAAGCAATGTAGCAGTAGTATAATGATATGCTAAGTCCAAAAAAGCTTCAGATATAATGAAAAGAAAAAAAGTCTTAATGACCCCATACGAGTACTAGTGACATATTTTCTGCGCGAGTGTTGCAGGGTTAAGAGGATGTGAAAACTCATCTAAGGACTATAAATACCTCATTGCCTGTAGGTCCTAAAAATGTGTTGAAACACATGATGCATTCGGGCTTAAGTTGCCCATTCTTAAGTGTCTTCTTCTTTCTTCTTATCACTAAATAGTCTATATACAAATTTACACTTCCCGGTTCATCACACGCGTGTTACCGTTCGCGAACAAATCGAAACCATGGGGGACGACAGCGATATGTGAGGAACATCTTGGCGACGCGGGTGGAGAGGCGAACTGCACTGGGGTTGATTTGTACTAGTAGCTGTCACGATGGAATGCGGCTGGGCTGGGTTAAAAGGGGCGGCTATTGTTATGAGAGATTTGTGGGTTTCTCGAAGCGGCACCTATGAAGTTGTTTTCTAATTGAGCTGATAGTTGAAATAAAACAGAATTTCTTAAATCTTCCTGCCTTTAGAAGAGAATTGGAGCCATGTGTATTTATGTGCTTGTAAGTTTCATAGCTTTCGTGTGCTAATGCTAGATTTTTGTTTTTTGTATTTTTTAAAATTTCTATTGATTTGGGGTATTCAATTTTGTGTGTTCTATTGTGTTTAAGATGCAGAGCTACCAGCGACTTTGGTTTAATGTAATGAGCCCTGTTGTGTTCCTTTGAGCTACAGGCAATGAGGTATTTATAGTAAATAAATAAATAATCGTTAATTGTCGTAAAACTTTCCAAGCATTGACAAAGTCAAATTACAGCCAAGCCTGACAAAGTCAAATATCTTACGTCTAATTTTTATACTAACAAGTAACAAACCGACTAGGATAGAGAATTGTACAAGTAAATAAATTATACATTCATTAGA
The DNA here is from genome assembly GCA_018831715.1 of Matsumurasca onukii. Lineage (NCBI taxonomy): Eukaryota > Metazoa > Arthropoda > Insecta > Hemiptera > Cicadellidae > Matsumurasca > Matsumurasca onukii. Next base: position 11,498,917 of record CM032066.1, on the reverse strand, counting down.
AAAAGATCCCATAATGAGACACTAGGTTGAAAGTTCTAAAAATTAATATCTGATAAACAAAAAAAACTCATTTAAGGAATAAAAAGGGTTATTTAAAAGCCAGTTATAGAATTTAGTTTTGAATGAATTTACTGGATATTGAGCTATTAACTTATTGTAAATTCTTATTGATATGACAATATGACTATTTGTAGTTTTGGTTAATCTATAGAAATCTATGGATGCAGTATGTTTATTCCTATTGTTGTACTCATGAGATCTGTGTTTGATTGACTGTGGTTTTTTGAAGATGTACAAAAGCAAATCATAAATATAAATGTTGATGACTGTAAGGTATTTGTAATTTAATACAAAAAGGGTCTACCAATAAAGGCAAATGTGACATTATCCTAATTACCTTTTTTCTGTAATATTAAAACTTCCCCTATTCTACTACAGTTGCCATAGAAAATGATGCACTATCTAAATATTGATTGAAAGTATGCAAAATATGCAGATTTAATATAATTTTGATCTATACACTGAGTCAGTCGATTGATTAGAAAAATTACCCTGGAAAGTTTAGATGAAATGTAGTCAACATGTGGACCCCAAGATAGAGTCTTGTCCAGAAAGATTCCTAGAAACTTAACGCTGTCCAGATAACCCTCTGATGATTCAGCTTCACAGGCTCTGAGGCTAAATATAATTTTTTGGGTTTTGTTTTTGTTTAAAAGAAATCAGTTAGTTTCGAACCACACCTTACAGAATTAGGAAGGTCATTAATACAAATAAGAAATAGCAAAGGCCCAAGAACTGATCCGTGTGGGACACCAAATTTTATGTTTAACCCTTTGCGCTCTAATTTATTTTTTAAATTTTCAAAAACCCTCCTGTATGGGTTTCCCTAGTCCACTGTAAGCAAAATTTCAGCAAAATGCTCTCTGGTGCGGTGCATTACCAATCATTGAATCACTCCTCTAAGCGGGGATTTAGCCTCCCTAAGCTCAAAAGTGCCACTCTCCGCCTCACTGGATTTGATGAGCCATTTTCTCTTCAGTGATCCTCAGCGGTCATTGTGGCTCCGCACCGGAATGATCAATGCTCAGCATTGCACCATTACAAAGCGCACCGGGTGGGATTCGAACCGCGCTGTGACAGACAGGGCCAGCTGTCCGTCACTATAACCACTAAACCATCGGGCTGTTTTATTTTTGTGTTTTTATCACAGTTAATTAGAACATTGTCTAGGCAGTTATTGCCTCTTGTAGGATGATGATTGAGAAAGTGAAAGTTATGTTGACGTAGTATATTTTAAACTTTGCAAGGTTGTTATTCTGGGTTAAGTCAAGATTTTTATTAAAGTCGCCTCCGATGATACATGTAAAGACATTTCTGAACAGAACTGGCTTAGGTCGCAGACTTTGACTTTTAAGTTATTTTTAGTAAGAATGAGAGTACCTCCTCTTAAATGATTAGTTCTGCAGAAGGCACTGCTGCAGAAATAACCATCCGGATAAGCTAAGGCAGTTTCATCACTCTTTAGCCAGTGTTCTGTTAAGCCCAAAGCAGTGATATTATTATTTAAAAGAAAACTTTCTAATATTGAAATTTTATTTTTGAAACCTTTAATGTTTAAAAAAAAGAAAAATAGATTTTTGTTTGAAGTTGAGTTTGTTGTTTTTTCAGTTTATGTTTGAAACCCCTACTACTACTACATTATAACTTATGATTAACATCGAAAGGTACAAATTGAGCACAATGGTCTGATAGACCTAAATCTATAATTTGTTTATTTACTACATTTAAATTACTGTTTGCTATAATATTATCTATATCAGATTTCTTATCTAATCTAAAAAATTATTTTGACTTGTATTATTTACATTGGAACACAATTTGGTAGCATCGGACAGTTGTTGAGTGCTGTTATAGCTTAGGTGTGATTGAGGGGGTGTGGAGTTAGTAAGGGAAAGATGTGTACTACTGCTAAAAAAACATTTACTTGTAGATTGACAGTTCATTGATGTCGTCATTGGTGGTGAGTGTCCTGAGGTGTTGTCTGGACTAAGTGTGGCACATCTACTTGCTGGAGTCCTTGAGTTGGGCGCGGATACTGTAACTTTACACTCACTCACACTAATGCTCTGCTTTTTCAACACTTCACTGAAGGTGTGGACCAGGAACCACTGGGATCTTGTTGTTTTCTGGAGCAGAGGAGTCATCAGTGGATGGAGTTTTCTGCAAGGTCTGTTGGGGTATTGTGCTGGTGATGTTCTGTATTTTTTCTTGAGGCTTAGAGGTTGTGGACTGTGTGTCTTGGTTTTTTTGTACAAGATGTCATCAACTTCTCTCTTATTTTCTGTGCCGAGAATTGCTTTCCCTTTTTGTTAAGGTGGAGCCCATGTCGAGTGTGATGGTGACGCTCTAGGAGGTACAAATCAAGTAGCTGGACATGGGTGTGGTTTTGGATAGTTGTTCTTATTTTGTTGTTTACCTCAACTATTGTCTGGTTATAATTATAAGTGCTACTCAGGTCATGTCTAAAAGGTATTGTTGAGAGAAGGACGTTACAATTACTTAGGGTTTTCAATTTCTTGTCAAGTTGTTTTATAAACAGTTCTTGATTTTTTGAGTTAAGTGACTTGTTAGAAATATTGTTGCAGCCTGCTATTACAATAGTCCAATCTTCTTTTGACAGGTGGCGACTTTCTTCCATGGTTTTTCTATCACTGCTTCAAACGGAGCCCCCGGTTGCACATGACCGTACACACTGTAGTCATCACCTGTCATATTGTTTAGGTAGCAACACAAGTCTCGAGCCATGACTATCAGAGAAAAGGTAGATTTTATTTCCGGGTCTATTATTTTCTTTAAAGGTTTTTTTATTTTCATATCCAGCTGGGTTTGTTTTAGCCAGAATTAAAATATTCTCATTTTCACTGGTAGACTTACTTTTTTCCTCAAATGTCTGCCTGAAAAAGTTGGACACACTAAGGTTTGTTTGATTTTGATGTGTATATTTATCAATTTCTTGAAACTCTTCATACAAACTTATATTTTCTTCTTTCTCTATACTGTCCTCAGCTTGAGAAAGTATGTTGAACCGGTTTTTAATAATATCTTTGTTTCATTTACAAGTTGACATTTGGTTTTTGTCTATCCTTTAATTGTGTTTTGTTTTCATAACGCAACTCTTTACATAATGTTCTCAATTGTATGTTTTCATTTTTCAGTTTTTGGTTTTCTGAGTGTATTTTTTCAAAGTCTGATTGCAAAACTTTTTTAATTTCATTCAGATTCATTTGGTAATCATTAGCATTTTCAGTTAGATCTTTTATTATTTTTTTTTTCATGAAGTTCTTCTAGTAGTTTTACGTCAGGAAGAGGACAAGGCAGTATGGTATCCATCAGCTGTGCATTTTCTTTTTGTAACTGTAAATGCACAGTTGGGTGTCGTCTGCTAGTCAAGTAATGTAACAGGGCTTCACATAAGTCCCGTGTTTTGTGCATTTTGTGGTTGTTAGTTACACAATTCAATAGTGAAGTGTTTTTGAAATTTATTATTTAGCCTCAGTGAATGTTTTAAATTCATAACAGTGGTAAAAAGTGTATGCAATTAATTAATAATAGGTATATGGAACTACTTACATCTCAACCAGTACAGTTTTCATAGCTGAACAGGAATAAAGCTAACAGTTTGACTCTTGATTTCTGCAAGTCACTACAAACCCTTTTTGTGGTTGACTTGTTATCAGCTGATTGTTTGAAGGACTGTTGTCTGCTTGTTTTGTTGCTGTCAGTTTGAGGCGAACTGAGTAACCTCAGTTGGCAGTGGCCCATGTAGCGACAGGAATTTCTGCAGACTATCTGTCACTCAGTTGTTTACAAATATAACCAATTCTGCCTGGCCATGTATAGTGTAGGTGATTGTGTTTTTGCACTGATGAGAGGCCACAAACCCTGGCCAGCTGTTATTTCTAAAGTTGAAATTAAAGGAAAAATTACATAATTTAAAGTAAGTTTTTTGGACCTAAACATTTTGAAGGAATTTGTACTTTGAGTAAATTATTTGCTTTTGTGGAAAATAAAAGTAAATATTGTAGTGGAAAAATAATGGAAAATAACGACTTTCTGAAATCAATTAAGGAGGCTGATAGTTTTTGAATAATAAAAAACCTGGGAATAGATGTAACACACCTTTGAACACATCATTTACAAGTTCAACTCCAAAAACCCCTACACAGAACCAAAACCAAGCAATTTCTGATAACAGAACTTGTAATAAACTCTCTCACACAGGAGTAAACACAACTATTGAGTTAGATCAAACATTTCAGCTTGATGCAATAACGGATAGATGTATAGATTTGGAGAAAAAACTGCTTGAATCAGAAGAAAGGTGTAGCGCTTTAATACAAGCTGAAAACTTATTGAAAATTGAAAATGAATCACTAAAGATTTCAAATTTTGCCTTAGAAGAAAATTTTAAAAAAGTAGCTGACCTTGACACAAAAAGCAAATTCCACAAAATTTTCAAACCCAGATTCTTTTACAAGAACTGAAAAATCTAAAACAGGAAAAAGAAAGTTTAAGGAAGGTAACCCAAATTCTACATAATGAAAAAAGTGTATTAATGAAGAAAGTTGAAGAACTAAATATCTCTGATGGAAAATGTCTGCAATGTTTTCCTCCAATGCAGCCGTCTATAGTCCCGGCATCCTCCTGGACTCAAGTAAACCATTCTCGTAGAATGAACAGAAGGACCGCATACATACCTAATCAAGTATGCCTGACAAAGAACTTCTATGGGAGTCTAGCATATAATGATTAAGAGCAAGGAGATGAAGATCTTTCAAATAAATTGCTAATTGAGGAACAATCGAGGATTCTCATATGTGGTGACAGCCATGGGCGAGATTTATCTTGGCACCTCAACAAAGAAAGAAAATCTAACAATGCAGTTGGTTTCATCAAGCCTGGAGGTTGCACAAGAGAAGTATTAAACCATACAAATATTGAAGAAGAAAATCATAAGGAAAATGATGTATTGGTAATATTAAGTGGCGCAAATGATGTTGCTAGGAATGAAGCCAAGAAAGCAATAGAGGGTATAACTGGAACTGTAGATAAGTTTTCCCACACGAAGGTTGTTTTAGTAGACATACCGAATAGGTACGACCTGAAGAACTGGTCTTGTGTTAATAAAGAAATAAAACAGACCAATACTACTCTGAAAGAGCTTTGTAACCAGCACTCTAACGTCAAGTTAGTGGAAGCAAGTAGAGCTGAGAGAAATTTACATACTCGGCAGGGCTTGCACCTCAACCGACTGGGCAAGGAGTGGCTGGCTGAGAACATTGCCAGAGCAATTTCCACCTGGAGGGAGCCTCGACTGCAGGACCAGAGACAGCCGCCACCACCTGGTGAGGACACCATCTCGGACCCAGCAACACAGCAGCAAAGCAACATATCGGGAAACTTGCAACCGTCAGTCCAGCATCAGACTCCTTAGCTATTGAGTACATCATCGGGGGACTACAAGAAGCCTACCATGAAGAGCCCTCAACAGGGACTGGTAGCACCGACGGAGAAATCGCAACCTGCTGTTCAGATAAGCCTATATTTAGCAATTTTACTCATAGTCTTAAGCATGGTATAATGAATACCGTATTGTGGAATGTACAGGGTCTATCTAATAAGTTAAATGTTGTAGAGGGATATGTAAATAATTTTAATGTTGATGTTATTTGTCTCATTGAGCACTGGCTATCATCGGAAGAAATTGAGATGTATGGTTTCAAAGGATATCAAATTATTAGCAATTACTGTAGACCAATTAGAAAACATGGAGGTTGTCTGATAATGGTTAGAGATGATATTTCTCATAAGCCTATAAGCAAAATTAATAATATGTCAGTAGAAATGGTTCTTGAAGTGCGTGCATCTTTTTTGACGAACATAAATACAATAATACTTTGTTTTCAGGAGACAGGTGTTCATTGATGTACACTCTCTGCTGAGGAAATGTAGAGTTTACCTGGTGAGCAGACAGAGTCTTCATCTCCCTGTATTTGGCAAGTATCGTGTCCTTGGTCGTCCTAGAGTTGAACTGGATGACGAGAAATCAGACATTAAAAGATGGTCAATGGCCACCTTCTGGATCTTCTTTGGGTGTTGTAGTTGGAACACATTTGATCCAATGTGTCCACCCCTGCTTTAGTGCGATTATACTCTGCAATGATCTCAGGTTTTCCAGTTACGTCATCAGTTTGTGGACCATGGTGCATGGCTGAAATCAAAAGCACAACTTTTGATTGTTTCGGAACATATGAAACTAGTGTCAACTTATCCTGGTATCCATACATACAACTTCCTTCCGCTTTTTTTTGTCCGCAAGAAACACACCCGGTACCTCAATTTTGTTTTTTTAAAGTTCCAACATAGGTCAGTCCTTTTGTCTTCAGCTCTTGGGCTAATTCAATTGAGCTATACCAATTGTCTGCAGTTATGTTTTTGTTTGTCTTTTCAATTGGCGAGATTAGTTTTAAAACTGCTTGTGTTGGAATGAGAAACTTTCTTTGTTGCTCTTCTGTAAGTCCTTTTCCGTCACTTCCCTTGCCAGTATATAAGTAGGCATTGTATAAGTAGTTAGTCTTAGCGTCCGTCAGGCATTGTATTTTCAGGCCGTACTTTGCCGGTTTTTTGGGCATGAACATCTTAAACGAACACCGTCCCCTAAACGCTGAATCAACATTTCGTCAATGTATACAGAGACTCCAGTGGGTAGCAAGACACAGTTATCCACAAACTTGTAAAAAATATTTTTCATCTATTACTGCTTCTTTTCATTTTTTCCTTTCGTGCCTGTCTTGACTGTTAGTCAAATCTCACGCTTGCAACAAAATACAAAAATCTTTCCTTAGTCATCACACATCGAAATATCTCCTGTTCCATCTGTGGCAATAAACTTGATGCCGCTTCGTTTCCTTCTGACTTAAAACTGCACTGTATATCAAAAGACCAATAAATGCCTTTAGTTCAATCATATCTATCATGGATGTAATGATGCTGGTTTGTTGTAGCGTTCTCAAATTACCAATCTTGAGGTTCGTCCAACTGATAACTTCGTCCAAAAATATCATTTTGTAATGATTAGACTCCATACAGTTTCAACATCTGGATTAGGGACCTATAGCCTTAGCATGATTCTTTAGTCCAGGCAATTGTGTTACAATGTTTTCCCACTGCGTTCGAACGTTTTGCACAGGTGGTTCTTTTCCATTTGAAGGTGGTATATATTTTTTTTCACCATCATCTGTCTCTTCCGTAGTAATAAGTCCCTTTCTTGTCCCCTTCTTCTTGATACTCGAGGATCATCATTTTGTGTTGTTAACGGAACATTGTTTATTAGGCCTGAATTTTGCTGTTCTTGTGGAGTATCTTGCTGGTTTATTCCAGTCAGTAAATTGTTTTGCAGATCATCTTGTTCAGATTGTTTCAACATTTTGATTTATATCGTCTTCATGTTCCTCAGCCTGTTCGGATTCTACTAGTACGTAGAAAATCTGTTCGATTTACTCTAATTCAGAATCACCTCTTTGGTCACCGTCGGTAACATGATCAATTTCTATCAATAAATCCGGGTCACCATCTGTGTCGTCAAAATCACCCAGTCGTCCAGTTTTCGTTTATAAAGTCTTCGAAATCGTTCAGATCAGGTCGAAGGTCTAATCAGGGCGTTTGTTGACTCGACACCCTCGGAAACGATCCTTTAGAAGAAGGTCCAGGTTGGTTGTTATCCATTGCACTAAATTGGAGTCAAACATAAAACTGCTTTTGTTGCAAATAAACAGCCCATAATAAAGTTACATAAACACTACAACATCGTCTAGAGACACCCGCGAATAGTGACGCAACCACTACAATACGTCTCACAAGCCATTTCTTTACACAACTCGGGCGCAGTGCACTGACCTTTAAGGGCGACACTTCACACACCAACGCAATTCACCCTAAAAAGCGAAAGGGTACAGAACAGGTTATCTCTCAGGCTGACCAGCGGGAATTACGGAATTTGTATTTCCCAGGTGGCCCAGACAGACGGGTTATAGCAGTTAAGGGTTAAGCAACAAGCTTTTCCTACCAAGCATGTTTCAGGAACCTCACCTCAAACCAAAACCATCTAGTAAGTTAGTTGTGATATTGATAAACTCAAATCTGAATGTGAACTATATTAAGGATTATTATTTAAGTACAGGATTAAATTAAATAAAGAGCATTTACAAAGTTGTAAAAAAAGATTGTTGGTTTTGTTGATATATATATATATATAAACAATTGTTGTGACAAGTTTGTTTATTAGTTGTTATGTTTGCCAATCTAAAGTTATCAGCTGTTTGCATTAAATTAACTATTATTGTGATGTAAACAAACATTCTGTTATTCTCTTGTTACCCTTTATAAAGTAAACACTGTTCCTCTAAACTTCCTTCTCTCATTCAATCCTATTTTACTTTAAATTACCTTCTCATTCTTAATTCTCTATTCCCCTACTCAACATTTTGGTCCTTCGAACGCAGATATTATTGATTTCCAGTCCTGTGAATATTCAGCCCAACTCTTTATTTACATTTTCCCTCTTCTCATCTAAATTGTTTTAACCTTTACTAATTTGTTTTTATTCTCTACAAATTATCTCATTGACCTTTTTTATTATTCCTAAAATGGGTAAAAATGACCTAAAGTTCTCCACTTATGAACGATCTACAGCTATAACCAAAGCACGCTTCGAAAAAGTAAAACTAGCAGTGGAAGCTATTGCTGCATCTCAAGACAACTTGACAACTGTTCAACGCCGAACTCTCTGTGGATATGCTGAAGAGGTGAAGGAGAAACACTCGGACTTCAAGTGAACTTCCAACGGGTCTTGGAACTCTATGATGACAACGAAGCTCCTCAAGAAACATTATGCTGCGATCAAGACGACATAAACCAGCTCTTCATCGAGATAAACAGTATGATAGAGGCTCTCACCACTTCAGACGACTCACAGGTAACAGTTTCAACGGTCTCAAACTCTCAAGAAGCTACTCATGTTAAGCTCCCTAAATTAGAACTGAAACATTTTGATGGCAATCCCGTACAATGGGTCTCTTTCATTAACCTATTTAATACGGCCATACACAACAATGACAAAATTTCAGATGTAACTAAATTCCAATATTTACTAAGTGTCCTCTCTAATGAACCTTTAAATTTGATCAAGTCCCTTAACATCACTGCTCCAAATTACAAGGTAGCATATGATCTCATACATGATCGTTACCACAACACCCGTCGTTTGACAACCCTTCATCTAAATTACATATTGGACTTACCCAATCTCTCATCCTCCTCAACCAAAACTCTCAGAGATTTTGTAAACCTCTTTACGAGCACACCTCAGGCTCTCAAGGCACTTGAATGTGACATTTCGTCACAGCCTAACCCTCTACTCTCTGCATTAGTCCTTAGGAAAATGGACAATGACTTACGTCTTAAACTAGAGGTTTATCGTTCTAACACAAATTCCGATAAATCTACCTCTCACTCACTCCCTCTCATCCAAACTATCATTGAGTTTTTAAACTCAGAATGCTCTCATGTAGAAGACGCAAACCTCCATAGTGCTTCTACTTCGTTTACCCAATCTAAAAAACCAACTACTTTCATTCCTAAGAAAGCCAACTCTTCTCAGCGAAATGTTGCTATGATTTCCACTCAATCACAAGAATCAAAATCTCATGGTTCTAAAGGAACATCATACACTTTCAAACCTTGTTTTGCTTGCCAAGAAACCACTCATAAGATTTACACTTGTTCTGCATTTAAAGACAAAACTTCTCATGAACGATACCAACTTGTCAAAGCTAGTCAACGTTGTGTGTCATGTCTAGGTAATCATTCCTCTAAAGATTGCCAATCTCAGTCCGCTTGTTTTATTTGTCATCAAAAGCACCACACTCTTCTGCATTTTGACAATAAACAAGTCACTCAACCCTCTCAACAAAAAAGGAAAACTCCTCCTAACAACTCTCATGTTAGCCTTTTGTCCTCTCAAAACAAAACCAAATCCGTTGAAAACTGTTCGACAGTTCTTTGGGCACAACTCTCATAAAGTTGACAACTTCTAATGGCAACTCTTGTGTTCTAAGAGCGCTACTCGACTCAGCTTCAATGTGCAACTTCATTAGTGAAGAAGCAGCTCAACTACTAGGATCCCGTCGGTTAAAATCTGACTTGGTTATCACGGGAATATCTCAGAACTCTACTCATACCAAAGGCATGGTCAATCTGTCCTTAGAAACTCTATCTGGACAAACACTTGCTCCTCAAGAACCATTTCACATACTAGGCAAAATCACGGCTGACTTGCCCCGTGTTGAAATATCACCAGAAGTTCTCAAAAGGTGAAGCATTATTCTTTAGCTGATCCTTCCTTTCTCGACCTGGAAAATCGACGTTCTCTTAGGAGGTGCTATCTTTCCACATCTTTTGACACAAATGACTCACTCTCTGGGCCCAGGTATGCCTTGTGTTATGGGTACACACTTGGGATTTGTTGTAATGGGCCAAGCCCCATGTTCTCCCTCTGTAAAGCCTCCTGTTGATAGCTGTCATGCTACAACTCTTCTTTCAGTCAATGATCTTGACCTTCACTCCTCTTTACAAAGGTTTTGGCATCTTGAAGAACCTCCAATTGTGTCTAAAAGGTCAGAAGAAGAAATAGTTTGTGACGAATACTTTCAGTCCACTCCTCTCGAGATTCAACTGGGAGATATACCGTTCGACTACCCTTCAAAGAATCTTCTGCCAAGCTAGGCAACTCTTCTCGCAATGCTCAAAGAATCTTCCTCTCTTTAGAAAAGAGACTTTCTCTCAATCCTCAACTAAAAAAGCAATACACTGACTTCATGGATGACTACCGAGACTCAGGTCACATGAAACTTTGTGAAGACGTACCCGATGATTCTGAACCTCATTACTACTTGCCACACCATGGTGTTTTCAAAGGTGAAAAATACGAGTAGTTTTCAATGCTAGTAGCCCTACCTCAACTAACATTTCTCTCAATCAACTTCTTCACCAAGGCCCAAAGCTCCAGAATGATATTGTTGATATTATTTTCAATTTCCGCATACATTCCTTTGTCTTCACTTGTGATATACGCCAAATGTTTAGGCAAATCGTCATCCACTCAGACGACCAGAAATTTCAACTAATCTTTTGGCGAGATAAACCAGATTCACCCCTTCAAACGTACCAGTTGACAACTGTGACTTACGGTATGACCTCATCGCCCTATCTTGCTATAAAAACCATCCAGCAACTCATCGATGACGAAGGTGACAGTCACCCTCTCGCTACCAAAGCCATCAAAGATCATATATGTTGACGACATTCTCTTAGGATCAGACACTCGACAATGCTTTGAAGCTTCAGAAAGACGTCATATCTCTTTTGTCATCTGGAGGTTTCGCTTTGAGGAAATGGTCAAGTAACCATGAATCTCTTTCTACAAAGTGTTCCTGAGGAACACAGAGAATCTCCCTTTCCTTCAGTCCTAAAGAACAGCCACTCTTTAACATTCTTGGCATAAAATGGATTTCTAGCTCCGATCACTTTTCTTATTTGGTTCAACTGCCACGGGGAAATCACTAAACGAACCGTACTTTCTTCCATAGCCCGCATTTATGATCCATGTGGTTGGATATCCCCATTAGTATTCTGGGCCAAATCCCTCATCCAAAGACTGTGGATTCTGAAACTTGATTGGGATGATCCCTTACCAGACAATATCAAAAGTGAATGGAACCTCTTTGTGAATGAACTTCCTTCTGTAGAAAACATCAGAATTCCACGATCCCTATCAGTCTCACCTACTTCAACCGTGCAAATTTTGGGGTTCTGCGATGCTAGTGAAATAGGTTATGCGGCATGTGTTTATCTAAGATCCGAAAACACTGACAACACTTCAACTACAAGACTACTGATTGGCAAAACCAAAGTTTCCTTTGAAACGAGTTTCACTACCAAGACTAGAACTATGCGCAGCTCACCTTCTCTCAACCCTCGTTCACCGTTGTATTGCTCTTCTAACCCCTCATGTAACAATCACCGGTGTGACTCTGGAGTGATTCCACGATAGCTCTCATGGATTCAAACTCCACCCTTTCGACTCAAAACCTACATTGCCAACCGTGTCTCAGATACAAGAGCTCACACAACCTACATGCTGGAGACACGTAAGATCGCATGAAAACCCAGCCGATTGTGCATCAAGAGGAATCTTCCCTCAAGCATTATTGGAACATTCCCTCTGGTGGAACGGCCCTCCTGATTCAAAATCCTCCAGATCTCTGGCCTCCTTCACACTTCAAGTGTATCAATCCAGAAGCTCTACCGGAAATGAAAACATCTGATTCAGTTACTCTAGTGACTTCTACCAACCATGGTACCTTCTCCATGACCTTTTGTTAAGGTTTCTAATTGGTCAACACTTCAACGAATTTGCCTACGTGTTGCGATTCATCCACAACACTCAAACAAAACAAGTTGAAAACAGAAAAGGTCATAGTCTCTCTATAGAAGAACTTAACAGTTCCACGAAGAAGATCTGCAGTTTCGTCCAACAGCAACAATTTGCAGAAGAAATCTACTCACCAAAACAACAAACCTTGTGGAAGACGCATGGAAAAACTTCTACCCTTCTTGGACTCCCAAGGTATTCTTGCGTTGAAGACTTCACAGCGATCTTAATGAAGATGAAAAACACCCAATCATTCTTCCAAAATCTCATCATGTAACTCATATTCTCATAGATTTTTTCCATCTGAAGTATCTTCATGCAGGACCTCATCTCCTACAGTCTTTCATAACAAAAATGTTTTGATATTGTCAGCAAGGTCTGTCATCAGATCTAGAATCTCAAAATGTATGAAATGCTTTCGCTGTAAACCAAAATTCTCAACGCCTCTTATGGGTGATTTACCTGCTAGTCGTTTGATACCCAGAAGAGCTTTTGAAATAAGTGGAACAGACTATGCGGGTCCCTTTCAAGTTAAGATACATAAACTAAGAAGAGTTCAGACTGTCAAAGTGTATCTTTGCATCTTCATTTGCTTCACTACCAAAGCTGTCCACATCGAAATTGTCACCGACCTTTCAGCTGAAGCCTACATCGCGGCATTGACACGCTTCGTTTCTCGGCGTGGCTTACCTTCTCAAATGTACTGGATTGGAACTAACTACGTTGGAGCAGCTTCCCAACTGTCCAACCTCTGGAAAACATTTCTCCGTGATGAATCTACAAAGAACGCTATCAATCAGTTCTCGACTCAAAACTCTATTCAATTCCATTTCGCCAGCTCGTGCCCCTAACTTTGGTGGCTTGTGGGAACGTTGTGTGAAATCCATCAAACATCACTTGAGACGTGTCATCGGAGAACAAGTCTTGACACTAGAAGAATTCACCACTCTCAGCTGCAAAATTGAAGCGATCCTAAACTCTCGGCCTCTCACGGCATTATCTACTGACCCAGCAGAACTAGACATCCTGACTCCTGGCCATTTCTTAATTGGTTGTCCTCTAACTTCTGTACCAGAACAAGACCAAAAAGGTATTCCTGTCAATCGCCTCCGAAGATGGCAAATGATTCAATCCTTCAGCCAACACATTTGGAAAAGGTGGAAAACCGAATATCTATACAGTTTACAAACTCGATCTAAATGGACATCTAAAACTAGCCCACTCAAAGAAGGAGACTTGTAATTGTCCATGAAGAAAACTCTGCCTCTCTCGTGGAGTACTGCAAGAATAACTTCTTTCTCCAGGAAAAGATGGTATCCCACGGGTCGTCCACTTGAAAACTAGACAAGGAGTACTGACTCGGCCAACCAGTAAGGTCTCTCGCCTACCTATCTATGACTCTGAAGCCAACAACTCTCTCCAAGACTCTGGGACGTCCACTGATTTTTGACCTGAGGACAGGTCAAGGGCGGCGGAATGTTGGATATTTATATATATAACAATTGTTGTGACAAGTTTGTTTATTAGTTGTTATGTTTGCCAATCTAAAGTTATCAGCTGTTTGCATTAAATTAACTATTATTGTGATGTAAACAAACATTCTGTTATTCTCTTGTTACCCTTTATAAAGTAAACACTGTTCCTCTAAACTTCCTTCTCTCATTCAATCCTATTTTACTTTAAATTACCTTCTCATTCTTAATTCTATTCCCCTACTCAACAGTTTTTCACGAGACTAGAATTAAGAAAAAATGATAGCATTATTGACAATTCAAAGAATAAATCTAAGGCAATGTGGGATATTGTTAAGAAAGTAACTGGTTCAAAATCTGTTACAGTTCTTCTAATAATTTAAGTGTAACAGATTTCAACATTTTCTTCATTAGCAGAAGAAATTTTAATGTAGTTTCAGAGTACCTTCACAGATGCTGAATTTTATTTACAAGTTACCAAACCTAACTCAGTATTCAGTTTTAATTCTAGTACATTTGACGGTTGTGGTCATTGTTGTGCCTTTTGTATCACAGCGTTGGACGACTTTGCACCGCGATAATTAGTTAAATGTTCCTTCATTTCACTACTGATAACGGGTTTTCACGATCCAAACACTAGAAGCTCAATGTAAAGTATGGATATAGTGTGTATTTTGTTTGATTGAACGAATACATCGAGATGTATGAGATGGGGTTAATCAACAAGGTTGTTTGCCGCTGCGAAGCTCTCACAAGTAACAGTCAGATTGTTGCCTGATCCATCTATGAACTTAATTTCTTTATGGTAAGTGTTAAGAAATTTTTCAATAGAGAATGGGTTTCATCTATTTTTTTCCTTACACTGAATGATAACCTCGAATGGGCCTTTATTATTTTCAACATAGTACCTTTTTATGAAGGGCCTTTTTTCAGTGGGCGTTTTTGGGACATAAGATTTTCCCCTTCTTCATTACCCACTTCTCCTATAGATCTTTTTGTTCGTAATTTTGATTACTATTTATGTTATCTTTTTGATTTAGTATAGAATTTACTGCTTTTGCTGTCTCCTCTATATCCATTTTAGCCAATTTCGGATCAGCCATGGCCGAACCCGCTTGTTGATTAAAGCAAGTAGTTAGGTTAGGTTTTATGTATTAGTGGGAAAGTACGAGTAATTAATTGTGTTATTTTGTGAGTTATGGATTAATGGAAATAATTAGCTATTGATTACTGTTGGGTGAGGTTTAATTGTTATTTACAAACGATCACGTTACCACCATGCGGATTTTAAGAGCAGAGAAGATCTACAAAACCGACTTGCTTGAATGGCAAAACGAGCGCGAATGATGAAGGGAAAACCTGATCACCCACAAATCGTATGTGGGACCCTCTGTTGATAGTATTGAGGAGGCCATTTGCATGGCGTGGCAATACGTTTATCTTCACACTGCACCATGTGAGAACACCACCCCAAAATCTTGGTGGTTTGCCAATGTTATAGTGTGGGGGGAGCGTAGTCAGTGGTGGGGGTAGACGTCCCTTCCCTTCTCAGAACTGCAGACAACCTCATTCCTCTTTAGATCTCACTACTGAACAGAAGTGAGATCTTCATTTCTCCATGGTAAATTCCTAAAAGCTTTCAAAGTTTCAGTTGTCAAGCCTCTTCATAAAAAGGGATTACAAGGTGACATTGATAATTTTAGACTTATCACATTGTAGCCAACCTTCCAAATTAGTGGAGAAGGCTATTTCTGTTCGTCTCTTTTCATTTTTAAACTATCACAAACTTCTCATTGACTTCGGTTTCCTGAAAGAAAGTTCAACACTGCAAGCCATCTATCATTTGACAGATAGGATCTTCAATGCCTTAGACACAAATTGCCTTGCTGTAGGAATGTTCTTCGACCTGAGTAAGGCTTTCGACATGGTTAGCCACAGTCTTCTTTTAGACAATAGAAATTGTAAGACTGCCTTTCGTTGATGATGATCGAGTTCTCACACAGTGTTCCTCTAAAGAGCTCATAATCAAGTCGGGAGTTCCTCAAGGCTCCATATTAGGACCTCTCTTGTTTTTTATGTTTATCAATGGCATCAACAGCTCTGTCCAAAAAGCCGAATTGTGTCTTTTTACTGATGACACTTCAGCAACACTAATTAATAAAAAAAAGAATCTCTTGAGATTGATATGTTTTAGGAACTAATTTCCATAAGTCAGTGGTTTTTCAATAATATTTTAAAAACCAACGTACATAAAACCTGCATTATTGAATTTTCTATTAGTGAGATCAAACTGAGTGGTCTTCAATCATTCATAGGTGACGTAGAAATTAGCTGCTCTGATTCAATGCAGTTTTGAGATGTCATTATTGACTAATTTCTTAAGTTTTATGAACACAGCAAAAAATTGTCATCGGGAATATTCGTACTTAGACGTCTTTCAAATTTTCTGCCACCTCCCACCTTATTATGAATATATTACGGTCTTATTTTTTCTTTTTTAAATTATGGTGTTCCGATTTGGGAAAGTGAATCAACTAGGGCAAAATTGTTATTTAAATATCTATTCGTACCTTTTTTAATTTAAAACCTCGTTCATCCTCACAATCCACTTTCCTAGAAAATATAATATTAACATTCCCATGCATTTACATCCATGAATCCTTGACATTCCTTATGAAAAACCGTAAGAAGTTTTTCACCGAAAATCCGTCTAACTTGTATGACCTAAGAACCCGATCAAATTTACCAAAACCCCATCATAAGACTTTTCTAGAGGTTTTTGACGAGTCAAATAGTAAATTTATACAACACTCTCAGCTTATTTAAAACAAATTCAAAATTTTCAAAACTTCAGATACGAATGAAAAAAAATAAAATGAAACGACTGATGTCGATATAGGTCCAGTCAATAACTGGTTACACTCTTTGTTCAGTCAAGTAGATCTGTACGTAAACCAAAAACTAGTATTCCCGCAGAATAATACTTACGCTTACAGAGCGTATATTGAAACACTCCTCAACTATGATGATGGGGCGGAAAACTCGCACCTTACCTGTGGCTTGTAGTATGATGATCAGGACGGACAGATGGACAACTGTGAGGCAGCCAATGGTTGATTGACTAAATGTTGGATATTCATACATACACATCTGTAATTATTGTTATTAATTGTCATTAATTTCTGTTATGTTTACCAATGTCAAAGATATCAGCTGTTTGCAACAAATTATTATTATTGTCATGTACACATTGTATTGTAAACAAACTTTCTTATTCTCTTGTTACCCTTTATAAAGTAAACACTGTTCCTCTAAACTTCCTTCTCTCATTAAATCCTATTTTACTTTAAACTACCTTCTCATTCTTAATTCTCTTTTCCCCTACTCAACATTTGGTCCTTCGAACGCAGATATTATTGATTTCCAGTCCTGTGAATATTCAGCCCAACTCTTTATTTACATTTTTCCCTCTTCTCATCTAAATTGTTTTAACCTTTACTAATTGGTTTTTGTCCCTAAATTATCTATAAATTATCTCATTGACCTTTTTTATTATTCCTAAAATGGGTAAAAATGACCTAAAGTTCTCCACTTATGAACGATCTACAGCTATAACCAAAGCACGCTTCGAAAAAGTAAAGCTAGCAGTGGAAGCTATTGCTGCATCTCAAGACACATTGACAACTGTTCAACGCCGAACTCTCTGTGGGTATGCTGAAGAGGTGAAGAAGAAACACTCGGACTTCGAAGTGAACTTTCAACGGGTCTTGGAACTCTACGATGACAACGAAGCTCCTCAAGAAACGTTATGCTGCGATCAAGACGACATAAACCAGCTCTTCATCGAGATAAACAGTATAATAGAAGCACTCACCACTTCAGACGACTCACAGGTAACAGTGTCAACTGCCACTACCTCTCAAGAAGCCTCTGCTACTCATGTTAAGCTCCCTAAATTAGAACTGAAACACTTTGATGGCAATCCTGTACAGTGGGTATCTTTCATCAACCTATTTAATACGGCCATACACAACAATGACAAAATTTCAGATGTAACTAAATTCCAATATTTACTAAGTGTCCTTTCTAATGAACCTTTAAATTTGATCAAGTCCCTTAACATCACTACTCCAAACTACAAGGTAGCATATGATCTCATACATGATCGTTACCAAAACACCCGTCGTTTGACAACCCTTCATCTAAATTACATATTGGACTTACCCAATCTCTCATCCTCCTCAACCAAAACTCTCAGAGATTTTGTAAACCTCTTTTACGAGCACACTCAAGCTCTGAAGGCACTTGAATGTGACATTTCATCACAGCCTAACTCTCTACTCTCTGCATTAGTCCTGAGGAAAATGGACAACGACTTACGTCTTAAACTAGAGGTTTATTGTTTCTAACACATTCTGATTAATCAATCTCTCACTCACTCCCTCTCATCCAAACTATCATTGAGTTTTTGAACTCAGAATGCTCTCATGTAGAAGATGCAAAACTTCATAGCTCTTTTACTTCGTTCACCCAATCTCATGAACCAACGACTTTCATTTCTAAGAAAGTCAACTTCTCTCAGCGAAATGTTGCTATGATTTCCACTCAATCTCAAGAACCAGAGTCTTATGGTCCTAAAGGAGTATCATACACTTTCAAACCTTGTTTTGCTTGCCAAGAAACCACTCATAAGATCTACACTTGTTCTGCATTTAAAGACAAAACTTCTCATGAACGATACCAACTTGTCAAAGCTAGTCAACGTTGTGTGTCATGTTTAGGTAATCATCCCTAAAGATTGCCAATCTCAGTCCGCTTGCTTTATTTGCAGAGATGTAGTGGCAAAATTTTCAGTGTGGGAACGGTAAATATTGACTACCAATGGGAGGAAGTGGTCTGAGGGTACCCTCCCACCACCCAGAGAGGGGGTTCTGTTCGGCGACCCTTAGTCTATGGAATGGATGATAAAATTATCACAGGGAAAAAGAAAACAATAGAAGACGTAACATGTTTTATGCATACGTTTACTAACAAATTCAGACACAAAGATTAAAACTGAACATATTCAATAAAATGTTATAATGTATTTACAAATAAGTGGCAAATGCATCGTCTCTCTTTGTCAGGTTGGAGGTTGGCTCGTCGGGTTCTAGGGTCATCAGCGGTGTCGTCAACCATGATTTGACGTAATTCTCTTTCATGTCTGATGTTTGGTCCGTTCAACTTGATAAACATTAATGATACGTGCTCGATGGTCAGTTTTGAACGTGTTGGTGATATAATAATATTCATGACTGAAGCCACAGAGAAAATTGAGAGCGATTCACTAAACAGTTTGCGGCCACAGAATCAAAGCACCTTGACTGAGAAACACCAACTGCATCTATATTACCAGCAAGTTTCCTTCAAACATATTTTTTGGGAACCTATTTGCTTCAGGTAGTTCGCTGAAAATTTTCAAAACCTTCATCTTTATTTTGATAAAGCTTATTTTTGTAATAATCTTTGTTTTACTATTTATTCCCAAAATGGATCTTTTGCTTATTTGAGAACTGATCATTCTGAAAGAATATTGATTAAAGTCTCATGGTGCGTCTGTTACTGACGTTTGTTTATTAATCTCTAAAAAGCATTTTAGTGTGTGGTTGTTGAGCCGAAAATTATCAATTTATTATCATTTATTACTATATGTTCAAGAACATATTCTGGTCTTCACCTGATTTGTGTACGGGTTGTTATGAGCTGGGGCTGGGGCACTTATTTTAAAACAACCAACTACTAGCACCAATTTCTTTTAACTTCCGATAATTTTCGATATTCTGCACCACTCAATCTTTTTCTTCCATCCATTATAATATAAGAAATGCAATTAGGTTTTTCTAGCAAGCCCGTAACGTAACTTCACAAAACACAATAACTTAACGTTGAAAATAAACAGTATTTATAATAATGTACAGTCACCAAACCGATCGATCACAACACAAGCGCGGACAAATGACACTAGTTGCCGTGTTGCCGAGTGTATTGTAAAATTGGACTGAAACAAAAGAGGGTTGTCAACAGTACGCATTGGCGCCTGGCGTGTTGTGACAGACTGTCAGTAAGTGGGGAAGGGTGGTGACTCACTAGTCGACGGACCTTCCGCGCGACATCGCAATCACTACCGTCGAGTTATCAAATTGACAAACTCGTCTGCAAATCTGCCGCCCCTGTATTTGCTGCCCCCGTACGTGCCCATGTTGCCCATGCGGTTAATCCGGCCCTGAACGTACAGTAAAGTCGTCCGGAGCGCGCGAGTATATGAATCAGACTGAGCAGCTGTTCACTCCCCACCCGCTCAAACCCAGTTATAACCGGTTTCAGCGGCCTAGGTCAAGCTTCCGCACGACCCTATGTAAAATGCAGAGATGTGGGCTGGTTTGGCTTAAGGATATTCATTAACATCATCATTTTGATGTCGTAGTGATCATGGGAAAGCGTGCTATATTATTTAAAAGATAACGCTTTCCGTCATAACCGCTCAGGGTTAGTTTATTTTCCCACCTTGTCACCACGTTGTGTTTACACGTTCTAAAAGATGTGTTCATAGTATATAGATCAGAATCAGGGCGGATCCAGCCTGCAGTTTTTGTGGGGAGGGGGGTCACTGCCGGGGGTTTGGGCCCTCCCCGGAATTAGTGTGAAAAATCGCCTTTAAGCCTAAACGTCAAGTTTCTGAAGCGTACATATTCATTTTACTTACATTAAAACTGTATTAATACAATCTTTATACGAATAAACATTCACAATATCATACAAGGCTATTTTTAGATTCTGAGAAATAACAAGGAGTAATGATTATCTTATTAACTTCATTCATTCTTTAAATAAAAATTTTATTTCAAATTTTTAATAAGGTAAAAAGTGTATAAAATACTTAAATACAGTTTTTAACAAGAAGTAGAACATTATTTACAAGGCTATCTTACAACCAAATATTTACAACACGAACTCTTGCCTCCTCTTCTGTTTTGAAAATCTGCTATTACTGCCTCCCCTTTATTACGCCTATTACTGATCCCCCAATTGCAATATCAAGATAAATTGAGAAGAGCAAGCCCGGCTAGTCTTTCTTCTGCCATATTGGCTCGAAGCCGTCTTAAGGCGCCTTAGGCTCGACTACACGAGGGACAAAACGCCGCCGATTGTACGCGCCGAATTGTGTCTGACTAGACGAAGCCGACAATCGGCGGCGGACTGACCGCGTTGCACCCGCGGGCCTGGACTACACCAAGCAGTTGCGACGCGGTTTCCGACATTCTGATTGTTGTCTTTTATAGTTCCAATATGGATTCCATACAGGTCGGATGTGTTGCGACTGTTTTAATATTACAGCATGTTGTTATTAAAAAACGCCGTGCAAAGAGGCGTTGGTGGTCACACCCTATATTATCGCATCGTTTAGTGACAGGGCAGTTTCACGTCATGTTCAACACGCATAGAATGTACCCAGACAAGTTTTATCAGTTTTATCGTATGTCGGTGGAATCGTTTGATGAACTGTTAGGGTTGATCAGAGAATTCATAGGGAAACGTGATAGTGTGATGAGAAGAGCAATTGATCCTGCGGAAAGACTTGCTCTGACTTTGAGGTAAGTTTATTCAACACTTAACTACATTATATTGATATATTGGCATTACCAACAAGAATACACAGTACACAGTAGTTTAGCGAAAAATAATTAATTTTTAATGCTATTGAATGGAATGTAGAAACATAACGGAAACATTCTACAGGTATTCAAATTTTATTGGACTTAATGGCCATAAAATTGAACATATTTTTAAATACATTATGAAATGTGATAATAAACATTTAGGTTACAGTTGAAGGTAATTTGAAAGCGAGAATTGACTAGCGCTATCGTCACCATCTGTAACATTACTCATTGTATCGAATTCACTGCAGGGTGTTGAATGGCGAGAAGCAACGTCATATGTCCCTTGTACAATGCGACTTACAACTTCAGATATTTCGATTCTGGCCTTCATGGCTGCGTGAAGGGGCAGGCTATCCAAAATCGGTACAAACGATGAAAGAAATTGTGCATGACCAAACTTATCTGTCTGATGTTGCTTCTGATGTTGTTGCTGTTTTGTAATTCTAGGCTCTCTCCTAAAATTTGAGTTAAATTTTTGGCCGACGCAGCAACTGATTGCTCCATGTTTTGTCTTGATCTCTCAATTTTTCTCTTCTTACTAGGGTTAATAGTATTAGGAGGTGGAAATTGTACTTGCGAAGTACCTGCCTCAGATCGTGTAGGTTCATCGGTAATCTCCGTAATCTCCCTTTGGAGATTGAGATTCTTTGGAGGTATCATTAGCATCTTGGTTGTAATCACCACAGTAATAGGCAGTTGTATATTAGAAGAAGTGTTAGTATTACCTTCACATGAGGAATCAAAATTGTAGCTGATCGTAAAATACATATCGCTTTTGTTTACTAGCTTTGTCCTGTTTGTACTGATGTCACTTTTCTGTGGTCCTTGACAAAAGCGTCTCGAATTGCCTTCCACTTCTTCATCAATTCCTTTGCTGGAACAAAATTGCAGGATAATACATTGTGACAAGTATAAAAGTAAATCAAGAATTACAGGCGCAGCTAGTAATTAAACAACAAATTTTGACTTATAAGCAAAAGTATGACAACTGGGGGGAAATCTCATTTGTTCGAAGTATAATGCTATTTAAATGAGGTCGAGTGCTATCGAGTGACCCCTTGTTTTAAAGGGTTCAACAAGAGAAATTAAATGGTGCAAACCGGAGGTCGATATCACACCCCTAACCAAAATGGCAGCCATTTTAAAATTTGAGATGGAACACGATCGTATTACTATTTCAATGACGCGAGGGTACGGTGTTCGAACAATATCCTATCAGCAGGTTGTGCAGTTGTTCAACGAACCTTTTCCAAACCACAATCCTACAACGAACTTGTTCGAACACCGTACCCTCGCATCATGCAAATAGTAATACGTTCCCGTTCCATCTCAAATTTTAAAATTTTAAATTATGACTTAGATGAAAAGTGCACTTTTATGTTGTTAACATGTGCCGAGTATGACCTTAATGCAACGTGTTAAAAGTTAGTGGGGTTCCATACTTTTGCCTAACCCTGTATATTAATGCTGTTCTTTATTTCCAGGTACTTGGCTTCGGGAATGACGTTCGTTGACTTAGAATTTGATTTCCATATTTCAAGGAAGACAACCCGATTGATTGTGAAAGAAGTATGTGTGGTTATTTGGAATGTTTTGCAACCAACTGAAATGCCAACTCCAAACAAAGCCATGTGGTTAGAAAGGCAGTTGCTTTTGAAAAGACGAACTTTCCAAACTGTATAGGAAGTGTTGATGGCAAGCATATTAGAATAAGGTGCCCACTACAGACTGGTTCTCAACATTACAACTTTAAGCTTTTTTTCTATTGTGTTGATGGCCGTTTGCGATGCAACTACTTCACAGCAATCGATGTTGGTGCTTATGGGCGAGAAGGAGATCCAACTATATTTAACAAGTCTAACTTCGGTCAGAGGTTAAAGAGTGGTCAACTGGACATTCCTCCTCCTACACCTTTACGTGCTGCAGATGGGTCTGAAGTGGGACAGCCTGTTCCATATGTGTTATTGGGGACGAAGCTTTTGGGTTGAGCAGGAATTTAATGAGGCCTTATCCATCAAAAGGCCTAACAAAACAGAAAGAGTATACAATTACAGACACTGCCGAGGTAGACGTGTTGTTGAGTGCAGCTTTGGAATCCGGCAAGTGGCGCGTCTTGCATTCAGCGATGCTTGTAGCTCCAGATTACGCAACGGTTATAGTTCAGGCTTGTTGTGTACTGCACAATTTTGTTAGGAAAAGAGATGGCTTCATTTTCGAGGACACTTTAACTTGTGATCTAGACGATATGGAAGGAGTGGCTGCAGTCGGAGGTCAGAACAAGGGAATTGACATCCGGGAAATGTTTTGCCGTTTTTTTAATAATGAGGGAGCAGTTCCATGGCAAGACGCACGTGTATAAAAGTGCATAGGCATGGAGAGTTAGCCCAAATAATGTTATTGTAGTATACACTATGTCTAATTAATTAAACTGAGATGTTAAAATACTGTGTTTTTTATTTCAAGTACTATACAAGAGAGTTAAAATATGATTACACTAGCTGTTACCCGTGTACGTTCACGTGACTCATATTTTGGTGTGTGTGGGTGAGAAGAAATTGTTATATTTAATCATAAAATTGGGGAAATATTTTGTATTAATAAACTGAATTTCTCTAATGTACCTATTTAAATTACATAATAACTGACAACTCTGACAGTGATATAAAAATGTTAAACAGCTAAAAAATATTGCATAGAAGTAGGTTTTAAACGATTACATTTTAACAACCCAAGGTAATAGACCACTTATAGGTAGCTAAAACCATCTCGTAAATGCAGTAGACAGACAGACAGACAGACATAAGTTGAGATAAGACTGTTTTTTTCCTATAGTATAAAACGTGGAATAAACCAAAAATTACTATTCTAAGCAATGTACAGACAAAGTCTACTTTTATTTATATAGATTAAAGGTAGTTTCATGAACATAATCATGTTTTCCAAGAAAACCCCTATAAAAGGTTAAAAAACAAACTAAAAATAAAAATAATTTGTCCTCACCTTTCGCATCTTTCTGATCCGGATCCATTTCTACCCAGTCGTTGAACATAACCTCGCAGACCTCTGCCCAACATTTGGCTTTATCTCTATTGCTATATTCCTTGGACGTTACGTCATATAGGGAGGACGCATCTCCACCTCACATATAAACAATTCGGTATCAAACATTATAACAACCAAAAAGTACAACAGAAACCAGACACGTTGTATTTGCCAAACACTATTCCACTTGCCTGTTGAGTGTAGATAACAACAATAGACTCGTCCACTGAGGGGAGGATGGCGCGGAGAAACGCTTCCTACCGCTACGTAGTCCGGTGAGCCGACGATCGGCGCCGATTTGACGCCTCCGGAGGCGTTCGATCCGTCGGCCGCCGCATTGACGCGTTCGCCAGGCGGTAGAACCGCTCGTGTAGTCCACTTCATAAGAAGTCATGGTTTAATCAATGGAGCGTACACTGGCGGCGTTTTGTCCGCTCGTGTAGTCCGGCCTTAGAGTAGAGAAGCTTCGCTCGGCGGCAGCTGCACTTACTGGAAGAGCGCAAGGATGCGTAAGAGCTTTCAATTGTTGCCACCTGGGTCGCAGCTCAACGCTTCTAGCAATGTACCTGCAATTCTTTGTTCCAACACTATCTTCCATCATTGCGTCCACAACAAAGCCTCCTGTTTGACAACGCTAAGGATAGGTGTCCCCAACAACCTGAATAGAATTTCAATCTTTAACTTCTTTGATCCAAAATGTAAATATTGGCTGGTTGATTTTACGATTTTCCGTTGGTCTTTGAACACAACTTGTGAATATAAATATAAAGTGTTATTTCAGTTCTAGTGGCTACACGGACATGAACACAATATGTTCCTCCCAAAACGTGGATCTCGCCAACACTCAACTGATTGTGAAACGTTGAAGAGCTTACCATAATTATTCAGATGTCCTCCCGAAAAAGTACAGTCGATGAATAGCACACGATATACTATAACTGACACTGAGCAGTGAGGTGAGAATGACCGACAGGAAACACATCAGACCGTACCGTAATAAGGGCGGCGCACGAAGACAGTTCAGTGACAGACCAATAACAAAACAATTGGAAAGGATTGGGCTTGATTGGGAGTGTGACTCACCCTTCCCGCGATTGAGGGAGACTGAGTGTGACCTTGAGACAGCAACCTGTGTCTGTCAAGTGTCAGTGTACTGCTGCCAACTTGCCACCCTCGCTACGCCTGATTACCCTACTAATCAGAATCTAAGAGCCGTGATAACTTAAAACTGCACTGTATATCAAAAGACCAATAAATGCCTTTAGTTCAATCATATCTATATCATGGATGTATGATGCTGGTTTGTTGTAGCGTGTTCTCAAATTACCAATCTTGAGGTTCGTCCAACTGATAACTTCGTCCAAAATATCATTTGTAATGATTAGACTCCATACAGTTTCAACATCTGGATTAGGACCTATAGCCTTAGCATGATTCTTTAGTCCAGGCAATTGTGTTACAATGTTTTCCTACCGCGTTCGAACGTTTTGTACAGGTGGTTCTTTTCTCCATTTGAAAGGTGGTATATTTTTTTTCACCATCATCTTGGTTCCTCTTCCGTAGTAATAAGTCCCTTGTCCCCTTCTTCTTGATACTGGAGGATCATCATTTTGTGTTGTTAATGGAACATTGTTTATTAGGCCTGAATTTTGCTGTTCTTGTGGAGTATCTTGCTGGTTTATTCCAGTCAGTAAATTGTTTTGCAGATCATCTTGTTCAGATTGCTCAACATTTTGATTTACATCGTCTTCATGTTCCTCAGCCTGTTCGGATTCTACTAGTACGTGTGGTAAAATCTGTGCCTGATTTACTTCTCTAATTTCAGAATCACTTTGGTCACTGTCGGTAACATGATCACTTTCTATCAAAAAATCCGGGTCACTATCTGTGTCGTCAAAATCGTCTAGGTCATCGTCTAGTGCTTCGTTTATAAAGTCTTCGAAATCGTCTACATCAGGTCGAAGGTCTAATCGTGGGCGTTTGTTGACTCGACAATTCCTTGGAAACGATCCTTTAGAAGAAGGTCCAGGTTGGTTGTTATCCATTGCACTAATTGGAGTCAAACATAAAAAAAACTGCTTTTGTTGCAAATAAACAGTCCATAATAAAGTTACATAAACACTACAACACGTCTAGGAGACACCCGCGAATAGTGACGCAACCACTACAATACGTCTCACAAGCCACTTTCTATTAATAACTCGGGCGCAGCACTGACCTTGAGCGCGACACTTCACACACTAACGCACCACCCTAAAAGCGGAAGGTACAGAACAGGTTAGCCCCTCAGGTTGACCAGCGCGGGAATTACGGGAATTTGTATTTCCCAGGTGGCCTGACAGACGTATTATAGTAGTTAAGGGTTAAGCAACAAAGCTTTTCCTACCAAGCATGTTTCAGGAAACCTCACCAAACCAAAACCAACTAAAGTAAGAAGCTGTGAGATTGATAAACTCAAATCTGAATGTGAACTATATTATGATTATTATTTAAGTACAGGATTAAATGAAATAAAGAGCATTTACAAAAGTTGTAAAAAAGATTGTTGGTTTTAGTTAATGAGACTAGAATTAAGAAAAATGATAGCATTATTGACAATTCAAAGAATAAATCTAAGGCAATGTGGGATATTGTTAAGAAAGTAACTGGTTCAAAATCTGTTAAAAGAAGTTCTTCTAATAATAATTTAAGTGCAACAGATTTCAACATTTTCTTCATTAGCAAGGTAGAAGAAATTCTTAATGTAGTTTCTAGAGTACCTTCTCACAGAGATGCTGAATTTTATTTGCATAAGTTACCAAAACCTAACTCAGTATTCAGTTTTAATTTAGTACATTTGACGGTTGTGGTCATTGTTGTGCCTTTTGTATCACAGCGTTGGACGACTTTGCACCGCGATAATGAATTAAATGTTCCTTCATTTCACTACTGATAACGGGTTTTCACGATCCAAACACTAGAAGCTCAATGTAAAGTATGGATATAGTGTGTATTTTGTTTGATTGAACGAATACATCGAGATGTATGAGATGGGGTGAATCAACAAGGTTGTTTGCCGCTGCGAAGCTCTCACAAGTAACAGTCAGATTGTTGCCTGATCCATCTATGAACTTAATTTCTTTATGGTAAGTGTTAAGAATTTTTCAATAGAGAATGGGTTTCATCTATTTTTTCCTTACTCTATGGACAACACAAATCAGCTGACCACGGCCCTACTGATAACAACGATAGAACAGCTGTCACCTAGAGTACTCGTCAGTCTGCTACAAGCCTGCCGTGCAACCCGTCTTTGCGTGTTTTGTGTGTAGGCCTACCTGTGACTTCAGTGTGTCCTGTTTAATTTATTTTAATGTTTTCGTCTCTCGTGTGTTTGTATTTTTATCTTCAATGACGACTCCGCAAGGATGACCACCTTGATCTTCACTCAGCTTGATGATGATCCGTAAGGATCGAAACATGTAGCCACTATAAAAACTACAAGAACTGTATGACGGATTCTAATTTTACTAAGTGTCCTTTCTAATGAACCTTTAAATTTGATCAAGTCCCTTAACATCACTGCTCCAAACTACAAGGTAGCATATGATCTCATACATGATCGTTACAAAACACCCGTCGTTTGACAACCCTTCATCTAAATTACATATTGACTTACCAACTCTCATCCTCCTCAACCAAAACTCAGAGATTTTGTAAACCTCTTTACGAGCACACCCAAGCTCTGAAGGCACTTGAATGTGACATTTCATCACAGCCTAATCTCTACTCTCTCTGCATTAGTCCTTAGGAAATGGACAACGACTTACGTCTTAAACTAGAGGTTTATTGTTCTAACACATATTCTGATAAATCAATCTCTCACTCACTCCCTCTCATCCAAACTATCATTGAGTTTTTGAACTCAGAATGCTCTCATGTAGAAGATGCAAAACTTCATAGCTCTTTTTTACTGTTCACCCAATCTCATGAACCAACGACTTTCATTTCTAAGAAAGTCAACTTCTCTCAGCGAAATGTTGCTATGATTTCCACTCAATCTCAAGAACCAGAGTCTTATGGTCCTAAAGGAGTATCATACACTTTCAAACCTTGTTTTGCTTGCCAAGAAACCACTCATAAGATCTACACTTGTTCTGCATTTAAAGACAAAACTTCTCATGAACGATACCAACTTGTCAAAGCTAGTCAACGTTGTGTGTCATGTTTAGGTAATCATCCCTCTAAAGATTGCCAATCTCAGTCCGCTTGCTTTATTTGCAGAGATGTAGTGGCAAAATTTTCAGTGTGGGAACGGTAAATATTGACTTACCAATGGGAGGAAGTGGTCTGAGGGGTACCCCTCCCCCACCCAGAGAGCGGGGGGTTCTGTTCGGCGACCCTTAGTCTATGGAATGGATGATAAAATTATCACAGGGAAAAAGAAAACAATAGAAGACGTAACATGTTTTTATGCATACGTTTACTAACAAATTCAGACACAAAGATTAAAAACTGAACATATTCAATAAAATGTTATAATGTATTTACAAATAAGTGGCAAATGCATCGTCTTCCTCTTTGTCAGGTTGGAGGTTGGCTCGTCGGGTTCTAGGGTCATCAGCTGTGCGGTGTCGTCTTAACCATGATTTGACGTAATTCTCTGGTTTCCATGTCTGGATACTTGGTCCGTTCAACTTGATAAACATTAATGCTGATACGTGCTCGATGGTCAGTTTTGAACGTGTTGGTGATATAATAATATTCATGTGACTGAAGCCACGTTCACACTCTGCTGAACTGCAAGGAATAAGCTTTGTGCAGTTTATCAGTGGGTTTAAGTCCTTCGGAATGGTAGTGCTGTTTTCCAAGTAATCTCTGAAGCTGTTCTTAATTTTGTTGGCATTCAACCTAAATCTTGCACAGAGATGTTCGATTTCTTGTTCGCCGTATCCAACATATTTTTCTGGGGGCCAGTTGTTACTTTCAAGTACTTTCAGTTCTGAAAGGAGAGATTCATAAACATAATTGTTGGTCCCTGTGGCTTTAGATGGTTCGTTACTGCTTCTTGTTGTGAAAAGTCTCCGTTTAAGGTTGTTAATAACACTTGACAGCAACTGCTGGTGATTAATAGCAGTTATTTTGTTTCGACTTGTTAAGGGAACATCACAAAAATTACCAGTGATTGCAGCTCTATTGGCCTCAAGGGTCTTAGTCCCAGGTTTCTCTTTAAGGCACTGGAAAAGAGCAATTGACCTTCTTATGAGTTTGTCTGCATAAACAACAGTTGCCTCCCTATTTTGAAAACATTCTGAAACCATTGTTTGGTCTTGTACCATTGGTACTTTGTACACGCATTCGATCCATTCCTGGAGCGCCCAGTGCGTATAGCATTCTCAAACTTTTCCTACTCATAGCCTCGTTCAACAATACTATAATAACATTTTTCCCTTATTTACACTTAATTTTTCCCAAGCACAGCCCACTGGTTCTCTGGTGTCTAATATATAATCGATGCCTAAATCTTTTAAAATTACTTTAATCCGTGCAACCAGCTACTTCTTTGCCCTCGACTCCTTCTTCCGTATTTCCAAGCATTTTAATTGTAATGTTTTGATCTGAAAATGTTTTAGTTTGCCCAATACACCAAACATCCTTTCTACGGCTAGGGCTGATGTGTACACGACAGGTAGTATTGATTGTGAAATAAAAAGAGGTTGTAAAATGATTAATAAGTTTGTTTTAATTGACCACCCCTGTAAATTCTTTATACCACATTAACATTAATTGTATTTACAACAGAAGAAACTAAATACATAGTTCAAACTCAAATGTAAAAGACAAAGTTTACAAAGTAATAATACATAATTCTAATTTAAATGTAAAAGATAAATTTTACAAAGTTATAAATGCGATTAATAACAGAAACTAGATACATGTTAAGTTTAAAGCAACAAAATCATTATTTAAAGGGTAATTTTATTTGTTAAATAAAAATAATAACATTATCAAACAATTATATACATCCTTTTTACATGTGATAAAGCTATAGTTTCATGTAAAATATAATTACAATTTTTTTTACATATTTTGCATGGTAAGACGAGATTTTTTCAATTTTTTCTTTTACAAGGTAATTATGTGAATGCAGTGAGATGTGGGGCTGGTTTGGCTTAAGGATATTCATTAACATCATCATTTTGGATGTCGTAGTGAACATGGGAAAGCGTGCTTATATTATTTAAAAGATAACGCTTTCCGTCATAACCGCTCAGGGTTAGTTTATTTTCCCACCTTGTCACCACGTTGTGTTTATACGTTCTAAAAGATGTGTTCATAGTATATAGATCAGAATCAGGGGCGGATCCAGCCTGCAGTTTTGGGGGGGGTCACTGCCGGGGTTTGGGGCCCTCCCCCGGAATTAGTGTGAAAAAAATCGCCTTTTAAGCCTAAACGCGTCAAGTTTCTGAAGCGTAATATATTCATTTTACTTACATTAAAACTGTATTAATACACCCTTTTTATACGAATAAACACTCACAATATCATACAAGGCTATTTTAGATTCGAGAAATAACAAGGAGTAATGATTATTTCGTTATTAACTTCATTCATTCTTTTAAATAAAAATTTTATTTCCAATTTTTAATAAGGTAAAAGTGTAAAAAATACGTAAATACAGTTTTTAACAAGAAGTAGAACATTATTTACAAGGCTATCTTACAACTAAATATTTACAACACGAACTCTTGCCTCCTCTTCTGTTTTGAAAATCGTACTATTACTGCCTCCCCTTTATTACGCCTATTACTGATCCCCAATTGCAATATCAAGATACAAATTGAGAAGAGCAAGCCCGGCTAGTCTTTCTTCTGCCATATTGGCTCGAAGCCGTCTTAAGGCGCCTTAGAGTAGAGAAGCTTCGCTCGGCGGCAGCTGCACTTACTGGAAGAGTTGCAAGGATGCGTAAGAGCTTTTCAATTGTTGGGCACAATTCTGGGTCGCAGCTCTCCAACGCTTCTAGCAATGTACCCGGTACTATTTCTCCTTGTTCCACACATCTCTTCCATCATTGCGTCCACAACAAAGCCTCCTGCTTGACAACGCTAAGGTTAGGTGTTCCCAACAACCTGGAATAGAATTTCAATCTTTAACTTCTTTGATCCAAAATGTAAATATTGGCTGGTTGGATTTTACGATTTTCCGTTGGTCTTTGAACACAACTTGTGAATATAACATAAAAGTGTTATTTCAGTTCTAGTGGCTACACGTGACATGAACACAATATGTTCCTCCCAAAACGTGGGATCTCGCCAACACTCAACTGATTGTGAAACGTTGAAGAGCTTACCATAATTATTCAGATGTCCTCCCGAAAAAGTACAGTCGATGAATAGCACACGATATACTATAACTGACACTGAGCAGTGAGGTGAGAATGACCGACAGGAAACACATCAGACCGTACCGTCACTAAGGGCGGCGCACGAAGAGTTCAGTGACAGACCAATAACAAAACAATTGGAAAGGATTGGGCTTGATTGGTGTGTGACTCACCCTTCCCGCGATTGAGGGACTGAGTGTGACCTTGAGACAGCAACCTGTGTCTGTCAAGTGTCAGTGTACTGCTGCCAACTTGCCACCCTCGCTACGCCTGATTACCCTACTGTTTACGCAGGAATCTAAGAGCCGTGATAACTTAAAACTACATCATACTTGACTAATGAAGTGGTAATATATTGTATTAAAACTGCCAATTATTGAGTAGCATATAAACATAACTGTATGATACAAATGTAATGTACGTTTTTATAGAAAAACGGTAAACAGACATGGGGGGTCATGACCCCTGTGACCCCTCCACCCTAAATCCGCCACTGATCAGACTACTCTAAAATACATTTCCTATAATCTTGTGCTCTACGTTTCTTGCTCACTATGGGTCTTGTGGTACCCTTACACTTTTTAATTGTCTTTTGTTTTTCGTCGGAGACAATGCAATAGACCTTGGTACGAACCCCTAAAAACTCCACAATGTACATTTCATATTTTATTCCAACACTTTAGCTTTAGCAGGACTATAGGCAGGGTGTTCCTTGTCGTAACTACTAGTTTCCAAGTGCGGCAAAAGAGGGATAAAACTACGGTAGAGATCGTTAATGAAAATCTCAATTACGAAGCTGTCAGTGTCCATGTAAAGTTAATTAACACTGTTGCGTCCGTAGTGAGGAAGAATTGTAACGTAGAGAAAGTCGTACATCAGCACCTTACTTAAACTCTAAAATGCACATCCCTACATAGATTGCTTTCTCTAGTACTATGCTAGTTTTCGCTAAATGTACGCCGGTTTGTCTGGCAGTTGGGGTTCGGACAGTCTGTCGACAGATGATACATACTCATATGGAAACACACCTTTTCGGGTGAGGAGATTAAAGTGTGTGTCGTTGGGAAATTTTCTCCTAGTTTTTCTTAGTTGTTCTTTGGGGAGATTTTAAGCTAGGTTTGCCAGACTAACCAGAAGAAAACGTAAAGTGTCGACAAACCCCATTTTCATGACTCCTCTTTTGGTATCAGCATAACAAATGGTTTAAGAGAAAGAAATGTAATTTTTTTCAGACGAGGCGATTACTGAAATTTCTTTATCATCGTAACCTAACTCTTTACCTAACCTCTCTCTGTGTTTAGCTCGGAATTTCTGAGATTGCATCTTTGGTGGGCTGCTCCGCGGTAAGTATATGGATGAGAGTGTTGGTGATCGCGCACTTTGGTATCCTGTTCGGTAAACCTTTTGCCACAAATGTGACAACGAGTTGCTATATAGAATGATATTTCCTGTTCGGGAGTTAACTGTGGGGTCATTTGCCTGTCAGTATACAGAGTGTCACCGATGCGCAAAACACCGTCTTTAAGAGACTTAACAAAATGTTTTGATGCATCGCGACTCCTGTATTGTCGAATTTCAGATTCGTCAGTTAAATAACTGTAGGAGTAAGGGATATGTTCATGGGTAATAGCTTCATGAGCGGGTATGTTAGGATTGCGAGGAGGAAGTTTCTCATCATCATCACCTTCAGACAGGTTTTGTAAAACGGATTCAAAATCGGCAAACACTTACCTTTTGTTGACTTCTTTAAATGTTCAAGGATATGGTGGGTTTGGAGGGTAAATCTTAACGCAGAGGGGATTCCGGTGCAATATTGAAGATGTTCGTTTAGTCTCTGTTCCCCCGTTAACCCTAATGAATTTTTTTTTTTGAAAACGTTGAAATTTCTTAAACATAAATTCTAGCTTTAGTTTTAGTCAGTTATTACCATTCTATTAAAATCTTCGACATACATAATGGTACTGACCTGCACTATCCTTAGTAACAGTAAGTCCCTATGATCTTCTATAGGGATCACTCACTTTAAGAGGAAAACCTTTTTGCTGATCTAACCAAAAACATTTACACTAATATTGTTATGTTTTTCAAACTTATGAATATCATAGCTGTACGGGGAAATCTACACAACTCCAATCATATTTATCTTGCGTGTAATTATTAGGATTAGTAGGATCTTCACCTTCAACAAATTTGGATAAATTACTATACTTAAAACAAAATTAATCAAAGTTTCGGACATTAACACACCGGACTGTTTTGGGTTTTGGCTTCCTTGTAAGCACCACCTCCTTTCAAGGGTCTGAATTGATTGATACGAATTTCAAGTTTTGAAGCTTTTACAAACGACCAGCCACTACCTTTCATGTCACACTCTTGTTTTTCATCAATAAACTTTTCCAGCATGTCCGAGCAGTACTGGTCGATATCTGTTGCTCAAAAAATAGGAGCGTTGACGGTTTTGAAATTTTTTTAGACACGTCTCACATTCAGATTGATAAATTCACATTCAAGTAACAAATTTACTTTAAAACTGGGGATTTTCTTTTTTGTGTTCTCCAACAAATCAACCAAATGTTGAAAAACAAATACACAAAATAAATCTAGACTAAACTTACAGTTTAGATACTTCCTCCGCAGCTGGTACGTCTTCAATCGTGATGCGAAGGCCGTCTCTGATGTGGTGAACTCTGGAGGCGCTTCGACATCAGATTCACTCGCGGTGGAAGACTCTGTCGCGTTTGAATCACTAAATTTGCAACTGAACCGTTTGTGACGACGTAAGTTGTCCGCTCTATTCAGATGTATATTAAACCGATCACAAACGAACTCACTACCGCGAGAAGAACTGCCCGATTTGCTATAGTTAACACACGCGCTTGTAGACGGTCCGTTGGCGGGTACAGCAGAATCTTCTTCGGTAACGAGGGGGTTTCCTGAGGTCCGTTATTCGAAGTGGTAGAGCTGGATGAAGGATGTGGGAATGGCTTCCCAACTCTGCGTCTCTCTGGAAAAATCCAATCACCCATGATTATAAAAAGCTTTGTTTTTATTTTTTAATAATTTTTCTTCCATAACCTATTATTATATAGATATCTACATTTTGCATAGTTGAAAGACCAAACCAGTACCCAATTAATCACTACCACTATATGTTATGCATTATATAACTTTATGTTAAATATAGATTAAACTGTAAATCAAACCATTACTACAGACCATTTGCCCATATGTATTAAATTTTCTTCCATATAATCCTCACGCTTATTGCGTTATTTTTGAATATTATTTAATTAACGTTAGTTTTACTAAGTAAGGTATTATTTTTATTTGATAAAGCTGTGTTAAGTCAATTCAATTTTACCTACTACTTATATTAGTTTACATTTGCAAATAAACCACTACAACCACCATTATCGCCATCACCACAACTAGCACTGAATAATATTTGTTTTCTTATTTATTTAACTCATGCTCGTTATACTGGATTACCATTAAAGTTTACCCATTACCAAAACTTCACAAATATACATCTATATCTTGGAGGAAATGACACTTACTGGAGTGTAAAGCCAAGTGTCTCTCAAGGTTATCCTTCCTTGTAAATCTCTTTCCACAGACACTGCATGGGTAGGAGTCAGGGTTGTGAATGTTTTTCAAGTGCCGTTTTATAGGGCTTGCCTTGAACCATTGGCGTCGTCAGCAAACAATCTTTGAGGGGGACGACCAGGGGAACCTGGGGTTTTCCCCAGCCGAAAAAAGGGGTCCGGGGCCCTCCCTGAAAAATTTTGCTATTTTTACAATGAAAAATATGTTTTTGCCTCTGATTGAAATTGAATATTTTTTAATTCTACTTTAGAAAGGGGCAGATTTTAGTAGGTAATGTCCAAATAGACTATTGAAAACCAGCACCGAGGCTATCATATTCATGTACATGTGGAAAATACTCATTTTTATTTCAAGGTATTAAATCTCAAATGTTTTGTTTAATATATTTATTTTTATTTGTTTACAATTAATTGGACACGTTCTTGATTTAATAAAGAAGTAATTTGTAAAAATATTGTAGTCTACTTTGTTAAAATAAAAACATGTATTGTATGTATGAGAAAATTCAAAAGCGGCCTGCATGAGGAGTGTGGATGTATACACTGTTTTGTCTTCTTCTTTGGACATCCAAACACATTCCGTCTGCTGTCACAAGTTGAAATGAACTTTTTTGCAATATCTTCAACTGCCAAATTGTCCAACACTATTTCATGAATATAAGCAAGAGCAACGTGGTTTAACCTTTTTTGACTCATCGTTGATCTTAAATACGTTTTCAGCTTCCGTAGTGCGATGAAACTCCGTTCTGCTTCACAACTTGAAGCTGGACACACAATTGCATTAATTTTACTGGTGCCTCGACGTTGGCAAAAAGGTCTCTTACTTCTTGTTTCATTGATTTCAGGACATTCTCAGCTTCTTTTAAAGTTTTTACATTGTACCTGATGTGAAACATTTCAATCTCTACTTTTAAGATAATTGCATTTGATTTCAGGATAGGGCGCTAACAGATTTATATCACACCCTCCCTGTTTTAACAAAATCTTTTCAAGTTCTACTTGTTTCTTCGTGCCTTTTTGTTCAAACTGTATACGAGTTGTAAGACCTTGAACGGCCGTATCAATAATCTCAAAGTACTCGCGTCTGAAGTAGTCTTCTGTCTTGATGAATTCGTGATCGTTGCCTGTTCCAGAAATCTTCTTTGGTACTCTTTTTTTTGTCTTGCGAGTTTCAAGACCAAGTTCTTTTATGCTTAAACAGCTCTCTTGGTACAGCAACTAAAACGCTTTGTTTGTTCAAAAGTTTTTGAGGCCATCAACTACGAGTTTGACAGATTCACACAATCCTGCCACTACGTTTCTCACTTTGAAAACTGTTGTTCAACATTTCTAAACGTCCAATCACTTTCCTTCCCATGACTAGGCCTAGGTATGTAGTCCCGTCTTCAAAAACGTTTAACAAGCCACTAGCTCCTATGTATAAGTATTTTTACGACTTAGCTGCCCTTGAAGGTTATGTTATTCAGTGGTTGATTTTTTAGGTTAGGTCCCGACTGTTATTGGCCTTGTGGGTGCCTAACCCCACAACTGAAACTACCGTTTCAATTGTATTAAAGAACGGGCTGAATTTCTCAGCAGTCCATAATATCGTTTGAGTGAGTGACAGACCTGGTCAAACTTGCAGAGTACAAGTTGGGTTCTGTACGCTTTCTGGCTATTTAACGATTACACTCAAGTGTTCCAAATAGACCAGAACAACAAATCAAACCTACCTTTCACAGGCTGAGCCCATTAAAGCGCCTGTTGATTAAACCCAGCGTTATAATTAGTGAAGCGACTGACAGTCGTTAGGGTAAGGCTAGCACCGACACAAAGCCCTTGGTGGGTTAAACCTGGCTCAGCCTATCCTAGGGTTCCGATATACGTAAGTAGTTTATACTAAGTTTATTTACGATTCGATTTACATTTTTATTTGTTCATTTTTTACTTGCGTACTTTACCCTAGGACTAGGCTCATATAAGACCTTGACCCTAGCACTGCCATAACCAGGTAATATATTTTTACCAATAATACAATTAGAAATTGTTATTTAAATTAGGCTCTTACGCTAAGATTAAAAACATATTTTTCTTTTCCAAATTCCAAATTAACGTTTTCTAAATTAAGGGCGATGATGAAGACAAACTGAGTTCGTTGACGAACTGTCGCACGACTGAGCCCTACCATAACAAAGATGTGGTAGGTTAAGCACGCCGAGCGTAGCGAAGTGCAGTATCGTTAGATTCCTCCCCATTCACGCACGCCGAGCAGAAGCAGGGCATCTGCAGTAGATTCCTCCCCATTCCACGCACGCCGAGCGAAGCAGGCACTACGGTGTCGTTAGATTCCTCCCCATTCACGCACGCCGAGCAGAAACGGGAGGCTACACGTGTGTTAGATTCCTCCCCATTCAGACGCACGCCGAGCGAAGCAGAACTGCTGTAATGTTAGATTCCTCCCATTCACCGCCGAGCGAAGCTGGGGGGTATGCAGTCTGTTAGATTCCTCCCCATTCGCACGCCGAGCGAAGCGGTATACATGTCGTTAGATTCCTCCCCATTCACGCACTCCGAGCGAAGCGAGATGCGGTATGATTGAATTACCCTCCATTCACCACGCCGACGAAGCGGCGCCTGCGGTCTTAATGCACCCCCATTTAAGCACGCCGAGCGCAGCGGAACCACGGATTGTTTGAACCACCTTCACCAAAACGCCGAGGCGAAGCAATTACTATATCGAGCGACCACAAAGAGGGTCTGCGGGGCCGTGACTACTCTCCCGGGCTTACCACCAGGCTGAGTTGTTAACATACGACCTGGTTAAAACCCAGCATCCCGAATCAGGCGATTCCGAGCAAAACCTATGACAAATTCCTTTTCTAGCTTTGGGTTCGAAACTAAAGTTGCGGTTTTAACCACATAGGGGAATTTCGTCATAAGTGGTCGTTTTTTCTGGGAAGACATACATTTGCGCTGGACGGTGCCTATCCTGGGCAACGTCCGAAGTAGGACTTACTTCCGGAACTTGAACTATTTTAAATGATAGTTCCTAGCTAGGTGTTTTAGTGGAATACCAATAACAGTTGCTAGAATTTTCAATTAAAGTAAGCTTTGATGCGTATTATATCACAATACTGTAGCTATAAACAGTGTCTTCGGTTACTGGTATAGGTAAACTATCTCCTACCTGAAGGTGGAACATCTGATTTTCTAAAACTATGAACATATCATTAGGTTTTACGAGAAGAGAACTTAATTTTCCTAATCTAACCTCGTCAAGTGCGTTGTTCAGATTATCTAGCATAGTGTTAGTTTCGTACACTAACTCCTGAATCAAAGATATTTCCTGTAAAATTTCTGTTTGCCGTTGAAAGATTTGAGTCAAATTTTTGGATTTTCCTTGATTAAGTTCTGTTGGTTTGTTGAGAGCTTGTGGATTTAGCTCATGTTTCCTGATTTTTTTAAAAATTCAATGGTTGATTGATTTACCGCCCAGAGATTACTCTGGATTATGGTAAGTTGCTCCCTCTCCATCTGGTAAATTTTCTTATTTTCTTATTATCTAAGGCTATAGTATCTAGTTTTTCATTGAAATATTGCTGATCGTCCGACTCTATATTGCCTGCTATTGTCTTGATAACCTTGCCTAATTTATCGAAGATACCAAGTTTAGTTCGGTTACTGTGCATCAGGAGCTCACCAAGTTGGTCATACAACCCGTGTAGCGCGAACCAAGAGTGCTGTAGTAATTCCAAACGGGGCTCATTCATGTGGACCCAGTTTCGGTCGGTCCTACAAATGTAATTGTTTCCAGGCTTCATCTATGAGACTCATCCGGGCGTCCAAGGGACTAAGTGGGATATTGTATAGTACCTGCCAGCTTTCGCTGCTCAAAGGAAACCAAAACTGTGGTATGAAGAATAGTCCAGGCGACTTAGTGATCGGCTCCAACTGAACCAAGTCTCTTACGAACAAGCACAGTAACAGCAATGACCAGGGCCCTATTGCATAAAACGACAATTTTACAAAAGTCACAATTCTACAGGTGAATTTATATAAAACTCCTATAAATTGTAAATACAGGTGTTGCATAAACAATGAATTGTAAACTTGTAACTACCAGTGCAAAATACAATTCTACAGGCAATTTCTTACAAAATCACCGGTCTGTAAACTTGTATTAAGCTGTTTTTTACAAAGTTACATATTCTTTAAAATTGTAATACAATTCTTACCCACATGCTTTGGTAGGTAAAATTGTAAATATCAAAAGTTGAGGTTGAATATTTTTTTTTAGTATTGATGTTGTAACAATAATTAAGTTTGTAACCACTAATTATATTTCACTGGTGATCCTTTTTTAAAAGACCTCAAAAATATTTTTAGAATTAAAACATGTTTGTTTTTTTTATTTAATCGTGGTTTTAATTGGTTTAATTAGTGTATCAAGTAAATAAGTAATAATCAAGTAATAATTTTAACTGTGGCAAGACCATTTCAACAAAGTGTCATATATAGTAAATAATGTGGCAAAGTGATTCAGAAGATGATGATCAAACTCGGCGTCGCCCTAGGACTTTTCGACCTAGGACTAATTATGAGTTTCAAAGTGACTTTGAAATCAACGAAAGATTTCGTATGCCAGCTCACAAACTTGAGGAGTTGTTGAATGTTCTTGGACACGATATTTCCAGACCTACAGCTAGAAATCATGCCTTGACCGCTAAGCAGGTCCTATGTATAGGGTTACATTGGCTT
Organism: Matsumurasca onukii; assembly: GCA_018831715.1. NCBI lineage: Eukaryota > Metazoa > Arthropoda > Insecta > Hemiptera > Cicadellidae > Matsumurasca > Matsumurasca onukii. Next base: position 11,458,451 of record CM032066.1, on the reverse strand, counting down.
GGTAACGGAGGACAATACCATGGGATAGGTGACATGCACGGCGTTGACAAGTCCACCGTCTGCCGAGCTTTGCATAGTGTTGTAAATGCTGTTAATAACACTATTTTCAGCCGAGTTGTTGACTGGCCTCAAAATATTGTTCAAGTGGTTGAAGACTTTTATCGGATTGCTGAAATGCCATTGGTTGTGGGTTGTGTTGATGGAACTTTAATACAGATTGATGCTCCAGTTTTGAATGAACAACAGTTTGTTGATCGTCACTCTAACCACTCTATAAACTGTATGGTACTTTGTGGTCCTGACTACTCATTCTATTATGTTAGTGCTAGGTGACCGGGCAGTGTGCATGATGCTCGAGTTCTGAGAAATAGTAACCTCTTTAACAGGATGGAAGGATGGCGACCCTTTGAAAGAAGTATCATTTTGGGAGACTCTAGCTATCCTCTCCTAGATTGGCTGATTACTCCCACAGGAGAAAACCTACATGATCCGGCCGTTTTGAGGTTTAATAGAAAACACAAAAGCACAAGGCGTATAGTTGAAAATTCTCTCGGTATTTTAAAAGAGAAATTCCCCTGCTTAAACTATCTTAGGATGCAACCAGTTTTTGCTTGTGAAATATTCAATTGTTGTGTGGCTCTATACAGTATAACTAAGGAAGGCGTGCCGGAATAATTGCCATTGAGGACATAAACAACGAAGATGATGTTGAAGAAAATCTTGAGCATGAAGTCGGAAACATGGCAGGACGTTTGCGATTAGAGGAGATAATAAACCACTTCCGCGTGTAGTTATTGGCTTAAATGGACTTTTAAAAATCATTGTAAATAAAGGATGAAATAATAAGTTATGTAAAGAGCTAAGTCTTTTTGTTAATGATCATACTTAAGTAATTTAATAACTAAAACATATATTAATAAATAAAAAATATTCTTGGCTTCAATACAAATTGTATGAGTTTCTCATAGTCTATCTATTTTTAAAATGTGCAGTTATTACAGAAAATAAATTATGGACTTAGGTATGTAACGTAAACATATAAAGATTTATGAAAACTTTATTATAACAAAAATTAACTCTGTACTTAAATGTATAAAATTAACAAACTTATTATCTTTTCAACGTTGTGGTACAGACTAATTAACTCTAGACGTGATACATATCAAATTAACAAATAAATGCTTGTGATGATATGGTTATAACAAAAATTAACTCTTGACTAGTATTGTAGTTAGTATTGGGAAACCCTGTATATATACATATATTTTTGCCACTTAGTCTGAGCTGCTGTCTTCACTTTCAACTTGTTCTTCAACTATCACGTTCGAAACTGGGATGTAGAACTGCCTAGTGTACCTTGAGGGAGGAATATCAAATTCTCTTTCTAATTTTAAAATATTTAGAGATCTTTCATAACTATCTTTTTCCATAATTTCAACAGAGAGTCTTAGTTTCTTTATTCTTAGCTCTTCTTCTTCTTCCTTTTGTGTTTTTCGCTTTTCGGTGTTCTGGTTTGTAGTTAATGTAGAGCATTCTGGTTTAGTAAGTTGATTGACGTTGGAACTGGCATTACCTTCTACAACAGTGTCTTGAATTTGTTGTTGTTAACTACCTCCCCATGTTTCTTCTACAGGAAGGCCCAACATGGCCGGGCTGTCTCTTCATACAATATCAGACACCAAGATGTCGATTTCTGTGAGTTTGGAATCTGTTCCCCCAGCTGCACCCGTTTTGTTCGCATTGTCGAACTTTTTCTGGAAGGAAAAAGAGGAGTTTCAACTGACTTATGTAAAGATTAGTCTTTATAATACGTTCAATTTCTTCAAGAGTAAATCTCTTGGTAGTACATTAAAAATAAATAAATGTACCTAAAAAAAAAGTTACTACAATAGTTTTATAGTTAAACTGTATCAAGTGCACTATAGTAAAGTGTGACTTTTCAATTTTGAAGTAATTTATAAGTTTTGTTTTGGGTTCAATGCCTTAAATCAAGTTTGTTTTTGTAATAGCTAATGCTCATACATACACGGTTTTTCACAATAAGCAGCAATTATTAGTTAATTTTACAAGAATAACGTCAAAATGAAATAATAATTCATACTGATGTAGTAAGGCATTGCAAAAACGTTCTGTCATATCTACTTTGAATAAAAACAACAATTGAAAACCACAATAAATGATTTAATAAATGCATGTGGTTAAAACGTGTTAATTTTACTTACCATAGAAGATTTTTTAATATTTTGCCAAACTGTGTCCCTGGTGTAGGTATAGTCCTTGTCAGAGGAAATGATTCCTTAGTGAATCTCTTGCCACTTTTCATTTTTCATTGGCTTGGTTAGAGATTTGGAAAAACACCCAAACCCAATCTTTTGATTCTCTAATAGCCCTTAACAATTCAATCTTGGAGCCTTTTCTATTTGCCATTTTACAAAAATGTTTATAGACCAAATGTTAACAACTAAAAATTAGAACTGGAGAAAATAAGGTTATTTTACTTAGTTGTTTAATTACGGATATAGTTGAAAATTAAACAATACTTTAAATGTCATACAAAACTGTGTTTTACTTAAACAAAATGTGTCACAAGTTCAGGTTAGGATCAAGACAACATAAACATTGTAAAATTGTAAGACAGCTGAGTCAGACTTGTTTTATTGTTAAGTTGTAATTACAAGTCTACAACTTTACATAACAAAATGACAGATCTACAAGTTATTTGAACAACACCTGTACTTGTAAAAATGTATTTACAATGACTAGTAATTGTAAATATGTAAAATTGTAATGCTGTACTTTTATCAATAGGGCCCAGGTCCTCATATTGGTCTGAAACATCAAGTCTTACTGCAGGATCCGCAGTCGGAATGGCTTAAGTCTATTTACACTTGGGTAAAATATTTTTTTCTTCCCTTCTTTATTACGTATTTTACAGGACTAAGTCTTTCAAGCACCTTGTAAGGCCCTATCCAAGGTTGGATGAATTTTTTGGATATGCCTCGCTCAAGGTCGAGTCATATAATAAAACTAGGCCCCCAGGTTTGAATACTTTGTTTTGCCATCTATAAAGTGCTGAAAAATGAGTATCTTCAGGTACGTTAAATAAATTAATAACTTTTATTTACTATAAGTTTTGATTGAAAAAAGTTATTTCTGTCTTTGGAAGGAAAGTTTTAACAGAGTTCTGAGACAATAATTGCAATGAGCGTATGTAATTATAATATAAAATTAATTGATAATATTGTTTGATAATATTAGTATAGCATAAAGACAACTCAAAAATAAAACAAATCAAAGATCATTATAACTAGAAAAGTAAGTTGTCATTGAATGTGAAGGAGAATGACCTTCACTTGCATATCCGCCTGGCGTAGTTTGTTGAGGAAATTGGACATACGAGGTAGCAGATGAAGGACTAGGTGTGCTCCTACTTGAATTAGAGTTGCTATTAAAATGTTTGGAGCTGTAGGAACCAGTATTAAGTGGATTTAAGTGGACCAGTATGAAGTGGAGTGGATTAAGCATACCCATTTCAGCCTCAAAAAGGAGATCAGTGATTCTTTTTTTAACTATCAGAGCTTCTCGTTTTCCCAAAGCCCTGATTCTCATAGCAATAGATTTTCCCATCAGATCATACCTGTCATCTTGGACCACCGGTTTTTTGAAGTGGTATCTTACTGAGACCAGTACATCATTAGTTAACTCTTCACTTTTCCTTTTTTTTTGCTAAATTGGGTCGGGAGGACGGAAGTAAGCCTACTGCTCCTGTACCTGAGTTTGATCGTGCAACCACAGGTGGAGGTATCTCGTCGCTATTGATAGATGTTTCGTTGCTAGGTGTTCCAGCAGAATCATTTGTCTCTTCCTGAAATAATTATATATTATTACCAAAAAAAATTATTTTACTTTGATTTCACTAGCTAATATAGTTCAAAGGAGAGCTAAATAAATATAAAAAGTGAAGTTGATATATAATTAATTATCATTATTATTATATAGATGTTTATCCTTGTTCTGAACAGTTTTTATTTATTTATTTCATTTTGTTTTCCAGTTTCCTAATTCCACTGAAAAATGGAAAGAGATTGCTGAACAGTTTGAAGAGAGATGGAATTTCCCACACTGCCTTGGTTCCATGGATGGCAAGCACGTAGATATAGTTCCTCCAGCGAATTTCGGATCATATTATTTCAACTACAAAGGAAGGCACTACAGTATGGTACTTTTGCAATAGTGGATGCCAACTACCGGTTCCTTTTAGTGGATTTTGGGACCAACGGACGTGTTGGTTTTCTGATGGAGGCATTCCTCAAAATACTACATTTTATGAAAGGTTACAGATTGTTAAAAGTTACAGATGACATTAACTCCCAAAACCATGCACTGTAACAGAAAATTTCAAAGATGCTCCTTACGTATTTGTGGCTGATGACGCCTTTCCCCTTACAATGAACATAATGAAGCCTTTCAGACAAGCACAACTAGATTCAGCTTGTAAAGAAATATACAACAACCGAGTTTCAAGATCAAGGCACGTTGTCGAGAATGGGTTCGGTATACTGGCCTCCAGATTTCCCGTATTCCATACTCAAATAAATTTAGAGCCAGGGAACATAGTAAAAGTGGTGAAAGCAAACAGTAAACAGTACATATCAGGAGAATGATGATGGCGATATTATTAATGCAGGCTTAAACCAATGAATCGAATATGATAGCATTGCAACGTGTGCACTTGGGTAATATAAGTTTGGCCGCCAAACAGCTCAGAAATGAGTTTGCTTCCTACTTCATGAATGAAGGTAAAGTGCCATGGCAAGACAAACATATTCTTCGAAACAAAAATTGAATGGGCCTATAGACTTTTGCTCTTATTTTTTTAGGATATGTAGAATGCGTTCAAATTTTTCCACAAACTAGGAAAAACATTCAGACATTTCACACAGGCCACAAGAAACTGTTAATACACAAAACTTTCAACCTTAAAAAGTTCATACACGTTTATAACCTAAAAAGCTCTCTACTCAGAACAAGTCCAAAACAACTGAGCAAAACAACTTCGGACTCACACATACACGCTCAGGTCTAGACAACTGGGCAGGTAGAAAATACAACTTTTTGTATCCGCACAGGTCACCTGTGCAGGTCATACGCCTGTGCAGTCTGACCTGCAGCTACTGGCACAAACGATCAGGTTTACCTGTACAGGTCACCTGTACATGTAAGGCCGGCCTAAGATGGTGTGAGCAAAAATCAAAAAGACCTAAGGTACTTGAGGTACCAAACTGTGTTCTCCTATATGAATTTATTATATCTTTACTTTATACTTGTGTTAAACTGTCTTGTGCGCGTTCTTGTATATACATTTATTATAACTTGACTTTGTATTTTGTTTAAACGTTTTGTTTAAACGTTTGTTCAAACGTATTTTGTATGGCGTATCTGACCAAGATCATTACTCACCAAGATGTTTCTTTTCTTCCTCTGAAGTATTCTCTTTACAAAGTAGCTCCACCAGTTGCCGCCAAGCTGTCCTCTCAGACACCCGTTCTTGTAGTCAGGACTTGTCATATGCCATATGGCACGTCGACTATTCACTTCCTCAAAAAACAGTTAGGTATCAAAGTTATCCAGCATTGTTGCAGAGCGTAGGGACAGGCTAAAGCGCGCGGCCGACTATGCCCTCAGCCAATGGCGCTCAACTTACTCCAGTGGTAATCGGGACGCGCGGTCGACTGCGCGGTTCAGGGTGAACACCGCGGCCGCGCGCCCAGAATCGATAGAACGGTGCATGTGAACACAGCCATAAGCTCTATAGTGTATTTTACACACGCGCGTCGGACGCGCGTCTTAAACAGTGCGGTCGGCTACCATGTGTACAGGGTCTGATAATATTGGTTAGTAGGGACCGAAGAAGATCTCTCTTCAGAATTCTTCTTGTACACCTTAAAGAATACTTTCTCCTGACAATGTGGTGATTGGGGTTTTTTTAGCTCGCATCTTCGTCTTGCTTCTCGAGTTCTTCGCAAAGATCTTTGTCAATTGCATCTGAATCACAATTGCAGGATCGTTGAGTTCTACGTAAGTTCTTATTTTTCAGTTTGTAAATCTTGTACTGTTTCGTTACTTCGTGTGACATTTGTGACTGTCCTGCAACAAAACAAACCGAAACTCGTTAGTTACAAGCATATTTGCAGCAGACCAGCATAGTTACGCTACTCATCGGAATTTCATATTTTTTTGATAAATGGTATAGACAAATCCTCTCTCTCGTCATATAAACTCAACGCAAGTCGTAGGGAAAAAAACATCCTCCATTACAGGACCTATGCATGTACCATTAAGATCCAAAATATTTACTCTTGCTAGACCTTTTGTATAATTTGAAAAGAAATACCATCAATGTTTGTGACTTCATATGGTTTTGCTAATGAAAGTAAACGAGCAGTGTTTTCGGAAATGCATAAAAGCTGTATCCACCACTGCTCTGACCGACTAGTGGATTGTTATTAGCAGCAGTAATTTGTATTAGAGAAGTGCCCAACAGAATGGTAGCGTTGGTTTACTCACATCATTACTTTCTGAACTGCACGTCACATTAGCATTTAAAGCCTCCTTCATCAAGAAGAGTATTTCCAAATAACACAGTCATCTGTATTGAACAAATCTTCTTTATTAGAGCTACTTACATCTAGCTCACACTCGTCAACAAAATATCTAGATCTCGAGGTTGAGCCATGCAACCCTTTGGTACCCGGTCAACCAGCAGACGTACTTTCCAAAATTCGGTCGGTTTTCTCGCACCTTATTTGGTACATCGATATCAAAAACCACTTTCAATGATTTTCTTATAAAAAAAATATGTCTCTAGGCAGCGTTGCCTTTATTGGGTCTGTAATCTTTCTTTCAAACAAAAAATTTGAGTCAGTAGAGCAGGGAGGCAGGTGGTGGGCGGAAACTGGTTGTTTTGTAGGTTAGGGCGTCCACTGGTAGCAATGGCGCATTGGACAAATGGCGCATCGCGTTTTCGCTGGTGAACATTTCTTTAAAAGTAATGAAACTTTATTGTGCATTCAGCTTTTTCGCACGAGTTTAATGTTGAAGCGGTTGATACACTGGTAGGAAAACCATAAACGTTCATAAACCTTCTGTACGATCGTAATTTTGTACGGATGGTTTTAAATCATTGCTCGGGATGCGCTGCAGCGAGCATCGAGACAAGTTCAGAGTTGGGCGCGCCACCGCCTGGTGGGCAGCGAGGACTTTGAAGAACAGACATATACCGGTCGACATTTGTGGAGTTCGCGCCGTGCAAGGACGACCAGACGACTTCTGCTATAATGATCCAGTTATTTGTGCGAAGAGGCAACCCACCGAAGTATTGTGTTTCGATCAGGTATCGAATCATTTTATCGACATTGAACTCTGTTGCGGAAAAGCCGTTAAACAGTAATAGATTCATTACTTTTTAAATAAGTGTTCAACAACGAAACGCGATGCGCCACGGTCCATGCGTGCTACACTAAACGGACGCCTAACCTACAAAACAACCAGCTTCCGCCCGCCACTCCCCCCTCCCACTTCTCGACTCAAATTCGTGCGTTCTTTTTGCGCCACCGGTAGAAGTTTTAAGGGCAAGTGAAGGTAAGAATGAAATAACCATTGTCAGTGATTAAGTTGTATTTGTTGTGTTAACTACAAGAATATATGTATGTTTGTCATTTAAATGGTTACGCATTACAAATATATATAATATATAATAAATGGAGGGTCTAACAAAGTCCTATTCACAGTGGGTTTCACTGTAAATGCTTTGGTTGCCACTAAATGCCAGTATTTTCTTACATATTATAAATGTAATGTTCAACTTTAATTAAATATAAACAAACTCAGTTCATTTGCAAATATTTCAAAATTTATAGTTATTATGTTGTATGATGAAAGGTCATTCTTAAAGCTTGAGATGTTAAGTTTGATGTGTGTTGAACATTGTTAACAGAATCAATACTCATTATTGGCTGGAATTGGTGTAGGTTGAATTTTCACCTGAACAACAAGTGGCGGACGAGTTGTTCGATGCGCAGTCAACTGATGATACCCTCGATGATTGTAGAGAGTGTAAACATGTCCGCTTGTTGTGTCTGCTGGATTGACGTTAAATGTTTTCCGTTGTTCAATTATTGAAGCTGATCTTGCTCTTTCAGTATTTTCTAGTAAGACGCCGTCTAGCTCGTACATAGGTAACGATATCTCTTTCGGCTTCAGGAATTTTTCTTAGCTTTCTAGCTATCATTTTCTCATAAAGATCACATTCATCTTTTTCTAGTGGCTTCCTGGACGTTACATTTTGCAGCATTCCAAATGCTTGCTGCATCTGCTTCCCTGCTTCAACCAGCTCAGGAGGGTTTGCACGTCGGCGATTCGTTGACTGAGAGGACGATCCCGCAGTGGCTGTAGCAGGTTTACGCTGTGTGGCACGTGCTGGTGTCACTGGTATTTGCTGCAGATCAGGCGCGTCTTTTGTTCGTTCCACGTTGATAAATGATTCCTGGTCCTCCAAAGTGTCAGGTGGTGTGTCTTGAACGTCTGGAAGAGGATCTTCCTGAAAAAATAGGCTTATCATTACTACTGCCTGAAACAATGCATAATATTTAATAATTCTATTTTTCAGATGCCATCGACCGAGGAAGAGTGGTTAGAAGTGGAAAAAGGCTTCAGCTCCAATTTCCCCCTCGCACTGGGCGCAATTGATGGAAAACATGTCGTTATGGTTGCCCCTGCACATAGTGGTTCAACTTACTTCAACTATAAAAAAACATTAAGTATAGTGTTGTTAGCAGTAGTAAATAGTCAATATCAATTTATCTTTGCTGACATTCGTGGTCAAGGTAGAATAAGTGATGGCGGGATTCTACAAAACAGTGTATTATGGGACAACATTACCAATAATAAAATTAATCTACCTAAACCGCGACCACTGCCAGGGTCTCAAATTGCTGTGCCTTATGTGTTTTAAACGATGTCCGTTTGCATTATACACTAATATAAAGAAACCGTTCCCTGGTGATCATGCGTTTGGTTCTATGCAACGTACATTCAATTATACTTGATCAAAATCAAGGGTTGTAGTTGAAAATGCATTTGGCATATTATCGTCAAGGTTTCGGGTTTTCAGACGACCCTTTGCTTTAAAGCCAAACAAGGTTTGTACTATTACTATGTCTTTTACTACACAATTTCTTAATGAAGAGCAATTCGTCGAACCAAGTATATAACTCCAGGCACCATTGATACATATGACAACAACGGTGAATTAGTTCGAGGAGGAAGATGGCGGCAAGATTAGATGAACATTGTGCAATTAGACCTATGACTAGAAAAGGACGCAGACCAACTGTTAGTGCTGTTCAAATTCGCAATGAGTTTGCTGAATACTTCTACAATAAATAATGAAGTGTATTGTATAACAAATTCTTAAGATGTTAGCCGTTTAATAGGTACTGTACTTTATTGCAATTGAATTTTCCACTGAACATTTAATTTTACATAGAACATGACCTTGAAGTTTGTCAGCTATGTTTTTATACATTCTATGTGGCTTACTTTTAAACATGCCACATTTATTGCTATAAAATATATTTAAAAATACAATTCTAATTAGTTTCTATTTGCTTACCTGGTTTTGTGTGTTGATACTTGTATATACAAGGCAAAAGTGGATTCTGATTCCTTGAGAGAGTAGAACGGGTTGGCCAATAGCCCATTCTCTCACTTTAGCTTTGAAGGCGTTTTACAGTATGACCGAGTTTATGGACCAAAATAAATAACTTATTTTCATACCAAAGTTTTAGCTAATTCAAAATTACGTTACTAATTGGTTTAATTAATTTTAAGTCTTAAAAAATGATTACATAAATAATAATATTTACAATTTCAGACAGAAGCCAAGAGAAGTAACATTCTCTATTTTATAACAAACTAAGACTTGCTTAAACTAAACTTATATTTATATACCAGAATTTATTTGAAAACTTACATCTAAGTTTCGTTCTTCAAGAAAGTTGTTAAATAAGTGTTTAAACGATGCAATTGTCGTTTCGAGACACTTCTGCATTTCTCTTCTTATTTTCAAACTTGATTTCAGCACCTAAAAAAAGAATAAGTTGGAACAAATGTCACTAAGTTCAACAAACTTCTAGCATTCAACTTCTATTAGAATAGATGTGGTGTAGAGATGTTGACACCTTCGACTAGCTCAGGTGTAGGGTGGGTACCCGAGAAAATACCTTGTAAAGTTTGTACAACAATTTTATTAATATTTTGTTTTTGTATTTGTCACAAATTCTAGGTAGGTACAAACTTAGGTTATTTAAATCTTTGCATTATCCAAACAAGAGAATATACGACACTGACAATAATATAGTACAAGACAAGATCAAATTTATAACCTCTAAAGTATAACCCTTCTGTATTTGTCACAAATTCTAGGTAGGTACAAACTTAGGTTATTTAAATCTTTGCATATCAAACAAGAGAATATATGAAACACACCAATAATTTAGTACAAGACAAGATCAAATTTATGAGTATAACCTTGAAATAACCTTTCACTCACTCATTCCACAGTTATAATGATAAAGTATACGAGCAACAATACACACACATTGTATTATTGATTTTGATCATGTGACGATTATGTTAATCTGTACAGATGTTTACCCTTTAACCCTTTTGATATAAGATATATATAGATATTTTTGGTGACCACCGGTTTTATAACTCAATTAGAATAACCAACAAGATAATATTTACAATGAACTAATAATAGCCTTTAAAGACTATGTTATAACATATGCAGGTTGAACCTTTTGAAATATTTAGAATTTACAGTAGACCAGTGGAAGTGTATCGAAGTGGTTCTCATCAGCATTGCTTGCCACGTGCTGGCAGTGCTGATTGCTGACAGTGAACTCAATACTTGTGCGTCAGCAGGATTGACCACGGGGTACAGCCGTCTGGGGTGACAGTCTGTCTTTAACCTCTAGCGTCTCTCTTCTACCATCCCTGACTGAGACCTTCACTTCGATCCAGGACCGACTTCAGGAGGACGTCAGCTAGAGTTTTCGTTGATCCTTCTCTAAGTTAGGTACTCTAGGGTTTAGGGGCCAAAAAAACTTAAATGCCCCACAACTTATTTCAATTTCATTCATTTAGTAGTATTAATTTTTATTTAAAGTTCAGTTTTGAATTCTAAGTATTGATTTAATCTAATTAACGTTTCACTCAATTCCAATTATCTATTACTATTGTCTTATATTCATTTAAAGTTTAACTGTAATCAATCTTCAATATTCATCATAAAGTTGAATGGTAGCCTGTTCTCAATATCGGTTCTCATCTCTCCATCTATTATAATTCATTTCCTGTTATTTGCACCCTCATTGCGGTATTTGTAAAGTCAAAGTTTAATACTTTCTCCTTTGCTCTCAGGGTATTGTTATTTAACCCTAAATTCAAATTAATTCATCAAGGTGTTGAGTTGATTCTTGTGCTGTATCCTCAATGAAGCTGCAGCCCCCATGTTTCAAACTCTACTGGGGATGGAGCAAGGGTTAACAAACACGTTATTTGATATGGTGGAGGCGCCGGGTGATAGAATTTGGGAATATTTTTTCATAATAATGTCGATAGTAGGATGATTAATATTGTAGGGTTTTCAAAAGTGCAGTTTCGCGTATTAATGAAAGTAAAATTTAAGTTTACATTTGCCAAATAAATAGGTTTGGGTTGTTCATATTAATAAAATGTCTTGGATAAATAAATAAAACATTACTAATTTTTTTTGAAAGCCATTAATTTAACTACAATTCATGTTTGAAATTTAAATTATGAGTCAGACCTATTCAGTTATAGTTTACTTCATGGATGTTATTTTAATATAACTAAAATTGACGTTTACTCAGGTTTGAAGATTGCATTGTGGCTAAAGTTTAGAATTAAAGTAAAGTCACCCATTAAGAAAGAAGATCGGAAAATTTAAGAAACTTCCTTTACTAAAGACATTTACCAAATAGCTAACTTGTTGAACTTTGCTACCGCTCTAAAACGCTTAGTTTTTTGAGGACGTAATATATCAGGAAGATTCTACTCAATTACCATCTTGCAACTTTAAAACCATATTACAAACGCTTTACGATCAAGTGCCTGAAATATACTACGAGCTTAACTACGTCAGAAAATAAACAAATTTTAGGAAAGTCAAGAGACAAGTTTCTTCGAACTTTAATTAACGTAAGATTGGAAAAGATTTCTCCACCTGACAAGTCACATTGTAGAAGATAACATGCAATTAGTTTAAGTTCTTCAAGAACACTTTTTTGTTTAAAACTGAATTTAAAACCAGTGTTAATTCAAAATCCATTATCTTTATTTCTAAAGGAATAACCGTGACAAATGTAGAAAACTTGCCACTTATAAAAGCGATCCCATTTTTTCAGAGACAAATTTTGAAGACGTGCAAAGTTTATCAAGAGACTGTACGTGTGCTAATTGTAATAGTGGCAGGAATCTTCTAAAATAGATTTGTTCATCACTCATCTTTAGGGCACAACTTATAAATGGCTACAACAATTTACAGAATCCCTTACTTTACATTGGCAGATTAGAACAGGAACTTATCAAAACGTTGCTTTTCTTAGCTCAAGTCGAAGACTTTTATTACATTCTAGAAAATAGAATACAGTTAGACACGAAACACGCATTCTATTTGAGATTAAATCAATCATTTTGTGCAGACGTATTGTTGATGTCAGACATAAGGGTTATTGAGTACGTAATTTGAGGCCTAAAGCCAGACTTTTGCCGGGAGCTGATGAGAATGGAAAACTGTCACGCTCAGCTGAGGGAAAGGCCATCCGAAAACTAGAAAATCGTTTCAAATTTTGTCAAAGAGATTGAAAATTCAATTTGCCAACTAGCAATAGCTTTTAGGAAGCTCACCATTGCCGCTGAAACTCGGACAATCAGCGCGGTTCAACCCTCTACGATTTTCAAGAATGATTTTCAAACCAACCCAATAATCAAATTCAAGAACTTTAGCGACACTTAAGATGTCCCAATCGACAGATTGAACTTCTAGGAGGTGGATCATCTACAAGACGTGTTGAGGAGATACAGTCGAGTCTCCCTCACGCGTTCCCACAGGAGTAGGTCACCATATCAACGCAGAAAGTTTACTCGAGTGATGGAAAATTTAGACATAAGTGACCTCAAGGATAGGTTTGAAGATAGAAGGAGAAGAGAGTCTATTCACGGTCTCCAAATAGGCTAAATAGATCTTATCGACACTACGAGCAAAATTTCAAAGTAGAATATTTTGCCATATTTTGTAAAATGTCTAACCATTTAACAGAAAATTGTAGATTTAATGTAAAATCTAAAACCGTGCAGTCTAAGTTTATCCAAGATATGGGCATTGGATCAGCTAATGGAAATGGTGTGATTTCTCTTGCAGGTGAGATCACACTCCTTATGAACAATGTTTCCAAGCAGCCTGAGAGAATAATTCAAAACGAGGAAGGAGGTAAGATTGGGGGTACGGTTCTAGTAACATATCCACCTCACTCCCATGACAAAAAGTGTATCCTGGGGATACCAATAATAATACAAAAGGGTCAAAACAAAACTCTTATGGTGATAACAATGAGACAGTCTATTCCCTCTTATTACAATTTATTTTGGAATGGGAATTTAAACAATACTGAAAATAGTAGTATTTATAAGCCACTTTCAGTAGTAAAGTATGAGCTTCAATTCCCAACAATAGGAACAGCTTTAAAGGCAATACAAAATGTACACATAGGGACAGAATTTCCCAAACTTTAAAGTAATTTAAAATCAAGAAGCCAACAGGAATACTCAGTTCATTGTTCCGACAAGGAAATGACGACATGCTGACTACTCATATTTACACTTGCTGGACAAGCAGCTCATTGTGAACAAATTGCTGACACTATAGAACCACGTTGACTCAGACAACATCAAAAAAAACATTGATTTATTATTTAAGTTGGTTTATAAAAATAAATTGAGTACCTAGCTGAAATTAATATCGAAAGTCGAAACGAATACGGTAACTACGAGACGAATGTTATTTTACAGGTCGTAATTTATTCACTTTGGCATTCAATTCACTATGCAGAAATTAAATTTGTCGTGAAGCTCAATGTGTATTTAATATAAAACAATTCACATAAATTAACTGTTTTGTAATTTACTAGCTTAGGTTGCCTAGGATACAGAAAATAAACAACAGCTATCTTATTTCAAAATAAATAAAACTGTAATATCTGTTGTTTGTTTATGATGAAATATTCATTATTTTATAAATATATTCCAATGCAAGCCTATCCACAGAAACATAAAGAAAACAATTTGTAAAGTTACTAATATAACTTTGTCTATTTTACACATAAAAAATATCCATTTTCAATTTTATACAAGTTACATAGTACAAGGGTTACATTTCAATATACAGTAGGACACATAAATAATTTATTAATTTATTTATTATAATTACTATACATTACACATTAACTACATAACAGTTTACAAATCTATACAAGTTACATGGTACAAGGGTTACATTTCTATATAGAGTAGGACACATAAATTACCCTACACATTAACTACATAACAGTTTACAAATCTATACAAGTTACATAGTGACAGGGTTACATTTCAATATACAGTAGGACATAAATTATACATTAACTAAATAACAGTTTACAAATCTATACAAGTTACATAGTACAATGGTTACATTTCTATATAGAGTAGGACACATAAATTACCCTACACATTAACTACATAAAACTTTACAAAACTAATCTATACAAGTTACATAGTGCAAGGGTTACATTTCAATAAACAGTAGGACACATAACTACATTACACATTAACTACATAACTAATCTATACAGAAGCCAATGCAGAAGCTAACTCATCGGGTCCATTTTCCATTCCTTCTAGTTTCGGCTTTTTTCTTCTGCCGATAGATGACTCCCTGGCTTTCAAAATGTACTCCGGATTCCGAATGGGCATAGTTCGACGATGACGAGGGTCGATTATTTCCGGAAGTACGCAATTCATGTAAAATCTTTCTAATTTGGTAACCATGAATTTCAGCCAAAAATCGTCATCTTTTTCAATTTTGTCAATTTTTAGGCCTTTTGGGGTCCATATGGCCAACAGACAATACTTTCGCCGAGTGATGTGTATTTGGCCTTGTATTTGGAAATAGTACTCGTGTTTCGTATTTATTTCCATAACACCACTTTTGTTTAGTTTCCAACGGATAGTCCACGGATTCAGCTCCCATGAATATATCATCTACGTAGATTTGAGATCTCAGAGCTTGTATGGCTTTTGGGTATTTGTGACCCTCGTCTTCAATTAACTGTTGAAGCGTGCGTATTGCGAGGTATGGCGAACATGATAAGCCGAACATGATCTCTTGTAGTCAGCTTGTGGGTTTCTCTAGGCTTTGTGTCATTTTCTCTACATAAAAGTAGCAAATAGTTTCTATCATCGGGATGCAGAATTATTTGCCTGAACTATTTCTGGATGTCTGACGTTAGAACTACTGGATGGCGCCTTAACCCTTTCAGTGCCAAATATACGGAAATGGCCATTTGAGCATAGAGTGCCAACGGCCGTATATACGGTCGTCTCGTCTCACTATTCTTTCTTGCCTTATATTTCAACCAATCACGTTGTACTTTTTTTGTTGAAAAGAGGGATTTCTGTTCTACAAAGATAAAATATTATATATCGTTCGATATATCGATAGTTCTTTCGGAAGTAACATCTAAAAATCTGTGTAACTGTTAGAAGCAGACAGCTGACAAAACAGTCGTGCAATAGTCAAGTTTATTTTTGGCTGTTTTTACGGGCATTTTTAAAGTTTGTGTTCGTGTTTGTAGTTATATTTTGTTCACGAATGTTTATTTTTTTCATTTCAAAATGAAAGGAGAGAGACATGAATCTCCAGTAAGTGAAGGGACAGTTAGGGAACTACTTGAAGAGGATTTCATCAGTGATAGTTTCGTGTCATTGAAAGTGAAGATGATAGCAGCAGTGATATTTATGCCGATGACAATGATATTGACCCAGACTATGTACCGTACGATCAAGCCGGCCCTTCCCTTGGCATATTAGGTAACTCTAGGCTAATTCCTGGCCGGAATACCGGACCCCCTGTTTTATCATCTAGTGATAATGAGTCGGATCCTAGGTCAAGTCCTACTGCTGTACCACAACCTATACCTAGGGGTGGGCCTAGGGGTAGACCTCGGACCATAGTTCAATCCAGTTCGGATAGTGACTCAGAGGATGGTACTGGATGGGTAGATGTTGACGAGAACAATGACCCAGGTTACACAAAGCCATTTTCTTTCGGAGAGGTTCCTGGAATCAAACATGCTCCCCCAAGAAATTCTTCTCCCATAGTGTACAGGCAGCTATTTTTCACAACAGCCTTACTTGACACTTTTGTAAAATGCACAAACCAATATGCAAGAAACTTTTTATCTACTAATCAAAACTCTCTAAAACCCCGCTGTCGAACCAAAAAGTGGAATCCTGTTACTCTGTTGGAAATTCAGGCTTTCCTCGCTGTTTTGATAAATATGGGGATACACAGAAAACCAACCATATATAGTTACTGGTGGTCAGGCTCTTCCCAATACTTACCATGGTTTTCGAGAATGTTCAATAGAAATAGGTTCCAAGCAATATTACAATTTTTTCATATGGTTGACACCACCAATATCCCCAAACCTGGCCAACCAAATTATAACCCCTGTGCCAGATTTGAGCCATTAGCAGATCTTGTAAACCGTTTGTTCAAACATTATTTCACACCAGACGAAAATATTTCAATTGATGAGAGTATTATAGCTTCAAAGGCAAACACACAACTGAGACAATACATGCCAAAAAAGCACCATAGGTGGGGAATAAAACTGTGGATGCTCTGCGACGAAGTGACACACTACTGTGTGAATTTTTTGTTTATAAAGGATCAAAAGGAAATGACAAGGAAATCATAAGGGAAACAGGTTTGGGCTATTATGTAGTAGTGACTTTATTACAAATGAGTAATTTGTGTAACAAAGGATACCATATTTGTATAGACAATTTGTTCACATCATTGAAACTCACAAAGTATTTATATACCCAATGCACTGCGCTTACAGCAACTGCGCACGGTGGTCAGAAACCTGTCATTAGCCAAAGATCAACTGCCAGGTGGTCGATTTTGGTCCCTCGCTGCATTTGTCAATGCGAACGATGGTCAATTTCAGATTAATCACGTGTTTGTGTATTAGCGGATAGCAAACTATCAAAACCAATTTCAAATACGCTATATGGCTTTCCGTTTTCCAATAATGTTATACGGAAAAAATACTCACAAATTATCTTAGAACCATTGTTGATCAACAACAATTAATATGATTAATATTAATATAATTTATAATGGAACTTTTCATAATAAAAATATGAGCAAATTAAATATTAATATAATTTATAATGAGTCTTTTCATATAAAAATATGAACAAATGAAATATACCATAATACTTAAAATTAAAACCATGAAAATGAAATTAATTAAACTCAGTCTTAACTTGAACATGAACTTTTTTTATTTGATTTTTTACTTGCTTATGCATCAAATATTAAATCACAACGGTCAAAACTATTTTCAATTGAAGTTAAAACAATATTGCACTCTTACAATTATAAATGCAAACAACAGAGGGTTTTAAAAAACAACAATTAGTTTTGCGCAGATAATTGTATTTCGGAATTTGTGGTGATTTTTTATACATAGTTAGTACTTAACAAAATTCAAGAAGACCAGTCCCATGGAGTCTAGGAATTAGTTTGACCACCGTGCGCATTGCAGGTGTACCGTAAGTTACCACCGTGCGCAGTTGGGGTGTAATGTTAGGGCCATAAAGCTAACCCTACTTAAAATCGACCACCGTGCAGTTGTGGTGTAAGATGCACTGCGCTTGGCAGAACAATACAGGCTAAGCGCAAAGGTATTCAAAGATCTAATCCAAAATTTCAGGTAGGTGTAACAGAATGTAAGAGAAAAGATCAGATGATAATGGGTGATTGTTATAAGCTACTGGGATTTGTCAATAGAACTACTGGATCTTTTCAAAACGTAGATACTATTTGAATTTATATCAAGCCAATTAGAAGCAAATTACAGAATACTGCTCTGTAGTTTGGGATTCTATTCCAGTTCTGATGATAAGTTGGAAATGCTTCAAAACAAGTAATGAGATATTTGTATTTTAAACAATTCCAAGCATACTTGTCTTTGACTTTCCATCTTCTCAACCTAAGAAACATGTATTTGCTACCAAAATTGCCCTGAGAAGAAAACGTTGGTGTATTTTTACATATAAAATAATTAATAACTTGATTGACAGTGAGTTTTTGTTAGGGAATATTTATTTTACATACCGTATCGTAGCATTAGAACTTTTAATTTATTTTCGCAGCCTAGATGTAGAACAGTGGCTCATTACTATAATTTCCTTTGTTTAAAGCACTAAAGATTAGTCAATACTTATAAACTGATGTTGATATTTTTAGTGATGCATATTTAAAGTTTTTTTTGAAGGAAATGTTTATAATGTTAAGTTATTCATTGTAGGGTTTAGAAACTTTAAATTTTGTTGAGGTTAATTATTGTTTTATATAGCCTATTTATATGTTAAATGGCACACCAGCATGTTTGTGAACCTGATTCATTGCAGTCACTGTAGAGCGGAAGTACTGTTCATTCTTTTCTTCCGGCGGAACTTGGTGTAGTGTGGCGGTTCTTCAAGTTCCCAGAACTTTTTGAAGAGATGTATGGAGGTCAGAGTCCATCGTAGATAGCAGAGTCTGAGAGTTGTTGACCGCGAGGGTTGAATAGTAGGAGCGGTTCTCATGATGAGGTATCCGAGGGTAGAGTTCATCGCGACTGGCAGGTCTTCTCCACGATGTCACGTCCGTCAGCCATGATCTTGAAGAGAATAGCTCAGCGCCAATCAACAAATCTATTTTTTCCGGAACATGTTAAACGTAGGATCTGCAAGTAGACCAGGGTCAATAATTTTGAAAATGGTGAAAGTGAAAAAAAAAAAATATAGTAGGATGGAAATACGTTAAAGGACGAGAATAATGAAGAGGAAAAAATAATTTACAGGCGATCTGAGGTCGGGAAGTGGAAGGGGTGGGGTTTTAAGGGTAAAAGCATATTGTATCTGATTTCCGGCAAAGTGCAGTCCTATGGAAAAAATTTAAATCCTAAGTTGTAGGTAATAAATAGACCTACAACTTTTTGTAAAATACACTTTTTCACATAACCTCAAAATTTATGTAGAAAAATTCAAATAATCAAGTTTTTGGTTTTATTTTTATCTTATGCAAAGACTTTTTTTTTCACGAATTTTGTGGAAACTTACCTTTTATGTGCTAAAGACACTGTATTTTTTTTTATTTGAACTATTTATTTTTTCACCTTATTTTGATTTAATCGAAAAAAAAACACCTAATTTTCAGTCAAAGAAAGTTCTCAGTGTCAAATGAACAGCTTTATATCAGCTTTTTTTAAAAACTCAGGCAGTTTTGTTTGTTGAAATCTCTTCTTTCTGATAATGTAAAAGTGTTATACATTACTATGGTAAATGTTCTCAGAAAATGCAAAGAAAGGAAAAAAAACTCGAATCAAATTTTTTTTAAATCACTATGTACAATTTTAGCTAGTAATAAGATTTACACTAAAATTACTTGAAAACGTAAGATTCTATGTTACATTGATGAACAAAAGTTACAAATCACAAATCATATAGATTGCAAGAAACATACTGAAATAGTTGTTCTAAATATTAAAGATCGGATTAAAAGGGGGGATTTCAATTAAAAAAAATCTGATTGCTGCAATTTCTTTTGTCAAAAGTTGATTTATTAAATTCTAATTACATTTATGTTATGAAAATCCCAAAATATATGAATAGAAATGTAAATCGTACTATTGAATTCTGATACTTATACTGATTATTATTGTACAATGATATTTTTAAATCCATTAATCTTCTTATTTATAAATCTTGAACCTAATACTTATCCATTACTTTTTTTGTCTCTTCGGTGGCAATTGTGTTTTAAATTGTGTTTTTAAAGTAAATTTGTCACAGTTTGTTTTTTAGTAATTCAGCCTCCACGTGTATTTTTAGGAACGGTGTTGTTTGGCTGTATCTCGACTACAGGCTAACGGTTTTTTTACAGCTGCTACGAAATAACAGGTAGAAAGAGCTAGACCCACTTGTACTTTATATGGAATACCTTTTGTTGGGCTAAAATTATCGCTAGATAACTCGGGTATATAAGTTATTTTTAAAATAGCAATTACTGTAATAGGCATCTATGCACATAGTTAAATAATATTCTACAACTTTCTTAAAATATTATAGATGTCTTATTGAATATTAACTTATTTGGTTGTTAATTATAGTAGTATATTTCGATGTAATTTTTTTCATCAATGTAATAAGAATCTTACGTTTTTCAAGTAATTAAAGTGTAAATGTTATTAAATGGCTCTCATTGTACTTAGTGATTTAAACAAAATTCTGACTCCAGTTTTTCCCCTTTTTTTCTGAGAACATTTACCATATTAATGTATACAGTTTTTACATTATCAAAAATAAGAGATTTCAACAAACTGTCGAGTTTTTTTAAAAAAGCTAATATTTTAACATGAGAACTTTCGACTGAAAATTGGGTGTTTTCGATATTAAATCAAAATAAGGTGAAAAAATAAATAGTTCAAATGAAAAAAATTACAATTCTGAGGGACATTAAAAGGTAAATTCAAAATTTTCGTGAAAAAAAAGTTTTGCATAAGATAAAATGGCAAAAACTTGATTATTTAGTTGCACATTAATTTTGAGGTTATGTGGCAGTGTAAATTACATTGTGGTCTATTTGTACCACCACAACTTTGTAATTTTCCATGGACGCAATAGTTTGCCGTAAATCAGATACCGTTTTTACCCTTAAAACCCACCCCTTTCCATCGACCTCAGATCGCCCGTAATTATTTTTCTTCATTATATGCTCGTCCTTTTAACGGGTTTCATTTTACATAATTTTTGTTTAAAAAATTATCGATCCTGCTAAAGGGGTAAGTTTAAACGTTCTCTGATTTTATAGGAAACTTGTACTTGCGGTAAGTTAGAGGTAATTTTATCACAAGTACCGGGTGGTTTGTGGCTATCTTTTGTCCATTAAGGGACATAATGTTAAGACGTTTTGTGCCTTTTGTTTTTTACTGGTTGTGAGGATAACCCATCAATTTATTGTGCTCTTAGTCGCGTAAGACTGCTGCAGGTTCAACAGTT
Source organism: Matsumurasca onukii (assembly GCA_018831715.1). Taxonomy (NCBI): domain Eukaryota; kingdom Metazoa; phylum Arthropoda; class Insecta; order Hemiptera; family Cicadellidae; genus Matsumurasca; species Matsumurasca onukii. Next base: position 11,436,986 of record CM032066.1, on the reverse strand, counting down.
GTGCGCAAATTGCCATTGGGTGAGGTTAGCCGTACTAGACTAGTGCCTAGTAGTATGGTCGTATGTTTGTTGTGCTTTGTGGACACACACGCGACTGGAGCGTCGATACTACTATTTGTGAGCAATACCTCCTTGTGAGCCGCGGAATTTGTAACAGGTCTGTGAGCCTGTTGCTGATCCGCACCATTGATGGGATCGTTAGCTGTTGCTTCGGTTGGAGTCAAATGCAGCATTGAATGATGCCGTTTCTGATAGTGATTGCAAACCCTTTCTGATTTACAGTCTTTTGATTTATGAGTAGCACAGGCAATTTGTGCACGATTTAGTTTTCTGTATGAAATGTTATTTTTTAGAAGGTGTGAGACCTTTGAATTGAGCGCAACGATATATTTTATGATCGGTGGCTTTGTAATTTAGACAAGTTTGGGTTTAGCAGGGTGGACGAAAAGTCCCTACCCACTGCTGCTATTTTTTACCAGCGCATTACAAGTTTTGAGAGTGAGTGATGGTTAGGACTAATGTAGGTGGAGGGGGTCAGGATGGAGTGGGGGGAGCATGAGAGGTGGAGGGAGTCGACAGTTACGGCCAAGGTCAAGTTGAACAGGCGGCCATTACAGAATGGCGAGATTCAAGTGTGTTTACTATTGAGGAGCGTCTGGTGGCTTGTGTTTGGGTTCATGAACGTCCGAGAAGTGGAAAAACTATGGATGAAATTATGGGCGACTTTGTTGTGCGTTTTGGGAAACCATCACCGAATCAAAAACATTATGCGTGGTCAAAGCTTTTATTACGGGAAGTGTTCTTGATGCGCCACGTAGCGGAGGCCAAGCACTCGTGTCGAGATTGTGCTGCTGTGGAGTCAATTCAGCGATCGCCAATGAAATCAACTCGTAAACGTTCAGCTGAGTTAGACATTCCAAGGTCGACAATGATGGATTATGTTCGAAAGGACTTAAAATGAAATTCCGTCGGTTTCAGTGAACGAGTTAAGGTGGTGATTTGGAGAAACGTATCGAAGCATGCCGATTGATGCTCTATCGTTTTCGTACAGAAACTAAATGTAACGTCTTGTTCTCTGATGAATGTGCAATTTACCGAAGCACCCGTAATCGAAACGTCTATTTCTGGGCAAAAGAAAACCCTCATTTTTATGAAGAAATCGAGAACAATCCGCCACATGTGATGATTTGGGCAGGAGTAACAACTGAACATCTGTTTGGCCCTTATGTTTTTGATGGGTCTGTAAATCAAGAGACTTATCTGAGAATGCTGAACGAGTGATTGTTCCCACAACTGAGAGCCAGAGGATTAATGGAAACCGTAACATTTCAACAGGACGGTGCGACACCGCATTTTGCATTGTCAGTTCGAAGGTGCCTTAACCAAGTTTTTCCAAACCGCTGGATTGGTCGAGGATCGGATAATGCCCCTGCCCCTTTGCCCTGGCCTCCAAAAAGCCCAGACTTAACCACATCGGACAATGCACTCTGGGGTATTATTAAAGAAGAAGTGCGGAAACATCGCTATACCACAAATGATCAGCTGAAGGAAGCAGTTCGGGCTGCCTTTACAACAATCACACCAGATTTGCTGAAGAGGATGAATAAACGAACATGGCGCCGAATCAAACTGTGCGTTGAGAATGGTGGGATGCACACAGATGTTTTGGATCCTTAATCTTGTAAACATTGTGAAATGTGATATAATTAAAATTATAATGCTAATGTAATACTTAACATTTTATTTATTATATACCTTAGCTGTGGGTAGGGACTTTTCGTCCAGCCTGTACTTCTTGTTAAAAACTTTGTATACGTATTTTTTACACTTTTACCTTATTAAAAATTGGAAATAAAATTTTTATTTAAAAGAATGAATGAAGTTAATAACGAAATAATCATTACTCCTTGTTATTTCTCGAATCTAAAATAGCCTTGTATGATATTGTGAGTGTTTATTCGTATAAAAGAGGGTGTATTAATACAGTTTAATTAATTGAATATATTATGCTTCAAACGCGTAAAATTAGGCTTAAAAAGCGATTTTTTCACGCAATTTCCGGGGCTAAAACCCCAAAACTACAGGCTGGATCCGCCCCTGAGTCTGATCTATATACCATGAACACATCTTTTAGAACGTATAAACACAACGTGGTGACAAGGTGGGAAAATAAACTAACCCTGAGCGGTTATGACGGAAAGCGTTATCTTTTAAATAATATAAGCACGCTTTCCCATGGTCACTACGACATTCAAAATGATGATGTTAACACTGCAGTGGTCGCACCTTTCGTAGGTACGAGTTAGGTCGCGTGGATCACTATTGTGATCCACTACGTATTTTTTACAACGTTCTTTTAAAGGTAAAGTTTAATATGATGAATGGATATGTTAAAACAAATAAAAACAAACATTTTAAACACATTTTGTATAATTAAAAATATTACACAGCAAACTTATTCATACAAACTGAAAAAAAATGTATTCTGAAAAAAAAAGTTACCTAGTAAGCAAGCGGTAGGATCCTGAAATCCGGCAACAGGTTCTAACAACCTGGTTACTTAAAATAATGAATTAAAATATTTAAAACCGGGTAAATACAGTATCCCTACGGTTTCTTATACGAGGGGTTATTTATGTTTTCTGGCTAGGGTTGAAAATGCCAGAATTTAAGGACCTAATCAGTTTTATTCTTTTTTTTTAATGTTCTCCTTGAAGATAAATATACTTTTGCAGGCGTTGAAACCAATTTTCAATGGACCTTTTCCACTCCAAAACTAGGTACTTCAAAACAACAGGCTTTGAACGCAGCAACTGCTTCTTTAAGTGTAGGAAACCGTTCCAGCAGGTTTTCTTGATGTTTGGGAATGAAAATTTGTCATTGGTGCCAAATTAAGGCTGTACGAAGGATGAGTCATAAATTCAATGTTTTACCCTGTCAAAACTGCATTGCTTCAGCTGGTCTGTGGCAGCTCGCACTGTCATGTTGAAGGATGATGCGTCTATTCTTGACTTTTCTCATAGTTTCTCAAGACGTCTGGCAAACAAATAGTGGTGTACCATTCCAAATTGACCTTACTACGGTGCTCTAATGCCACAGACACCTCATGACCGGTAATCCCGAAGAAACAGGTAACCATTTGCATTTATATTAGCTTCTTCCGCAACATCTTTAGTCGGTTGAAAGCATTTTGAAAGGCCAATACGGTGGATTGCTGTTTTGTTTCAGGATAATATGATTATATCCATGCTTCATCACCTGTGCAAAATTATAAACTGTTTTTATACCTTGTGTGAATTTCCTCAACATTTTCTTTGCGTCATTCAACACGACTTCCTTTTCACCATTTGCGAGGTTATGCAGTATCAGCATGAACAAACCTTTTTCACATGCAAATGTCCATACAAAATCTTATTGATACTTGTCATACTAATGCTCGTAGATGCCTCAATCTCTGATATGTCACATGACAATCACACTTCATCAGCTCATGCACAGCTTCGATGTTTCTGGCACAACAACCGATGTTGGGCGACCCACTGGGTTCGTCCTGGGTGATCATCGACCACGACCGAATTTATTAAACCAGTTCTTAACAAGCTGTAGGAAGGCGCTTCATCACTAAATAAGAAATTAGGTTCATAAGTGAACTCTTGTCGTATCAGGCCACGTCAAAAGTGACAAACATTATTGCACGAAAATGTCCACAAATTAATTCTATTTTCACCAAACATAAATTTTCACCAATATCAAAACCACTTAAAACAATGAAATCAGGTTTTTTTTATTGAGGTTGCGTTTAAAATGTGAATTTTTCACTAGAAACATCAGCTGTGTCTAGCACCAATCAGTCATACCAAGGCAAACATAAATAGCAGCCCTCGTAGTAAATACTATCGACCTAGCCTTATCCTAGGTAATTACTGTACCTTCTACGGGGATTAGACGCTACCCTGTAGCGTCTCTGATTAACGACAAGGAAGAACTATAGCAGGATCTTTCCGTTCCGTCGGCGATGGAGCGAGACGAAATAAAAAAAAAAAAAGAAACATGGCGGCGGTTGTTTCTTGCGCACCACTCACACCGGTTCCGGCGATATTTCGCGTATTATGTACTGTAACGGGTATTTGCCACATTACATCGCGTCAACAGAGTACCAGTGACAGGATGAAGTACATAATACATGTGACAGTGATGGCTCAAGGTAGGGCTCATCTAGCCAAGTGTTGTTGTGCGAGGGTTAGGGCTCCCCTCATCTGTTACCCAGATGAAGGTACAAGAACCTACCACTAAGATGTCAATCCCTGAAGTGTGGGGAAGTGTTGTGAGTGATGCAGTGCTTGGATAGAGCCTGTGGGTGTAGTGTGAGGGCAGACTAGGCTAGCCTAGAACACTGGAGTGCTAGGCCTAGGGCTACTTGGTCCAACATAGGCCTACCTCCATGCAAGGTTGCCTTAAGCATGGGAGGCCTAAGGGTAATAACATGCCCTGGCCCATTCACAGGTATGTAAATATGCCAATTTCACCTAGGCTATGCGAAATAGTATCCCCGGCAAAATAGGCTCGTTACACTCCCTTCCAACGTCGGCGACAAATCAATTACCTGGGTAAACATCATGAAAATTTATTATCTTTTAACAGTAGTACATAGAACAGAGCGATTGGGCAGACGTTGAGCGGCGGGGTGTCCATCTCCTTCAGTAGGCGTCCGGTACCGGGCTGGTGATCTCACGGTGGCGCCTCTGCTCAGGCGCAGGTTCGCCTGCTGATGGCACTGAGGTCACCTCAGTGAGGACGTTGCAGGAGTGTTTGCGCCTGCTTGGTGGTCAGCCGGACGAAGGACCCGTCTTCCAGGAAGAGTTTCCACCGCCCTCAGCCTGGTGTCGCTTGGTCTTCTCGGCCGCCTGGCGGGACACTGGAGTCGAGGCAGTCGAGGCTCCACTTGCAAGTGAATATGAACACTCTTCGGACAGTGGTAAGATCCACAAACAAATTCTCCAGCGTTTGATGAATTCAAAGCAATCTCCAACACCATGCTGTGAATTAGTCGGCGGCGAGTCTTCGCACAACAACTGTGACATACACTAAAAACAAATTGGACCAAGAACTGAACCTTGTGGTACTCCGTGATGAATAAAATCTTTTGAACTACAATCAACACCAACCCTACATACTGCCTTCTACATGATAAATAGCTAGTGAGCCACATGTGAGGGACACGGATTCCAGCCTTCCACAGTTTGTCCAAAAGAATAGTGTGGTCAACCGTATCAAATGCCTTAGTTATGTCAATGTAAACAACTGCACAAGATTTACTATTATTTAAAGACTCATGTACATTATATACAAATTTACCCAGAGCATCTTCAGTCGACAACCCACTTCTAAACCCATATTGGTTTAAACTAAAAAGAACTGTTTGCATTAAGGAAATAAATTAATCTTTTTCATGAGTTTTTCAACTATTTTTGAGAAGGAAGGAAGAAGAGAAATGGGTCTGTAGTTGGAAACATTTTTTGGCTCACCACGTTTAAACGAAAAATTAACAACAGTAAGTTTCAAACAGTCGGGGAAAATTCCTTATTCAAAACTTGAATTGAAGAGAAGTACTAAAACATCTACGATTAAAGGACTTATTTTCTTAATCAGAAACTAGTTCAAAACATCAGAACTTGAGCTATTTTTAAGTTTGAGATTACACCTTTTATCTCATAACTATCCGTTGGGGATATAAACCATGAGGTTGTCTCCCTTTTTTTAGTAAACTTTGAATCATAAATTTAATTAAATTTAGGTACGAAAATAGAACTTTTAAACTATTAGCTATATTTAAATATTTATACGTACTCGTATTTAGTAAAAAAGATAATACCATATTATAATTACGTGTGAGTCTATTTGATAGTAGATTCAAATGGTTTCTTTGTACAGCATGAGAACATTGACACGCCTGTCAGATACCAAAATATATAATTTCATATATATAGTAATTTTACAATCATTTATAGTTACATTTAAATAAACTCCAATCTTCAACTACAACTTCATTTCAAATTCGAATATTAGTACAGTTCCATTTCAACCAATAGTAACAAGACTTTCAAATCCAGCCATCTAATTGGTCAGTCAGGTCCACCATCTTTCTCCTCCTCACTTTCTCCTTTACTTCCATCAGTGAAGCAACTCATAACCTCTCATACATACATTCAAATAATTTTATAAACCCGCACCGCAATTCTTAATAATTCAATACTATTCAAAATTCAGATCAGATCAAGAAGACATTTCTAGTTTACTCATATTTTTATAAAAAGGCAATGAACAGTGTTTTATTTGTGCAAAAGGATTTACAGGATTCAACACTCCAGGGGACCCCTCGCTTCATCTCCCATCAACACAAGGTTAGTGAACACAAGAACTGTTATTCATTGCCAAGTGTTTAAAATAAATTCAATATCAAATACAGTCCACTCAAATCTAAAAACATTCTTTAATCTAAATTTACCCCACATATTTTTGGTCCTTCAGCCGCATTATTGTATTACAACTCTTTGGATACAAATAGACTCTCAACTCTCAATCAAAAGAACTTTTCAAATGCATTAAAGAGAACAAACAAGTGTCGTCAAATCTACAACTTCTTTCACATTTTATGGGCCCACTGGGAGTCATCAGGGTGGGCGGTTGCCTGGACCGCGCCAACATACAGTACGACATGAAACATCCTGCAATACTTCCTACAGACCACGTTCTCACGAAAATGAATTTCATAGAAGAACATAAGAAACCTCCATTGCGGCGCACAAGCACTGTTATATGCAGTGCGTCAGAACTACTGGCCCATCAATAGGCGCAACGCGGCTAGAAAGGTTACGCATAAATGCGTGAAATGCTTCAAGGTCAAGCCTAAAATCGCTCAACAACTTATGGGTGATTTACCAGCCTCAAGAGTAAATCAAGCTAGATGCTTTCTACATAGTGGATGTGATTACTTCGGACCTCATTACATTAAAGAATCGAGACGGTGCTGAGCCAAGCTCGTCAAATCATACGTTTGTGTCTTTGTATGTTTAGTAACAAAGGCAGTACACCTAGAACTTGTAAGTGATCTGAGTACAGACACGTTTCTCGCAGCCCTCTGGCGATTAATCTCGAGGCGAGGAATATGTGTTGGGACGGGAGGTGGGCGAGGGAACTTCAGGTGTTTTTCAGTTCCTAATTTACTAAACCGCGTCACGTATAGACGCGATCAGACATACACCCCCATTGAACCAACTAGGTTCAAACAAAATAATGTAAATAAGTTGCATTTGTGGAAATAAAATAAATGTCTTTTAGAGGGAGAAAATGGGGAATGTGTTCGAAAAGAGTGCCCCGCAGTTATGTTAACGTTGCATAATACTTTATCAGAGTCGAGAAATGAACATAACCATGAAACAGTGGAGAGACAAACTTTGAACAGACAAATAATGAGTAATGCTATAAAGAGAAAAGCGATAGACTGCTTAGAAGAAAGACCATCCAAAATCGATGGATATCGGAACTCGAAACGAACAAACGCCAAGGGAAAATAGACACTTTGACCAGAAGGGATGTAAAGTATATAAGAAACAATATAATCAGACGAAGACTAAACGATCAACCATAGCTTCCGAAAAAATCGGAAGAAATTCACCAGGCTATAGGTCAGCTAAAACTAAAAACGATTCGCGGAGAGAGCTTTTAAAGAAGAATGACAGCAACAACGGCATCATCATGTTCCCTACCGCAACAAATCTAAAAGTTCTGGTAAGCAGCGTGAAGATTTTTTTGGATGGTACATTTCAATATGCGCCGAAGCTTTTCACTCAATTATTTAGCATACATGGGTATTAGGAAAAAACTTACATGCCCTTGGTGTTTTTACTGCCTAACAAAAGAAAAGACATTTACCTACAAGCAAAAAGGTAGGTGTTTGTGCTGTAGTACTCACTACTACCGGCACCGCTGACTGCTTGTTTCATATCTGGGTTGTGTTCAGGTATGGTGCGATGGAGAAGGAAATGCGGCAGTTGCTGAGTTTCTTGGGGAGGTTGTCCAAAGAAGAGGACCACCCTTTCCACGCCGACGACTGGAAGTTGTCCGAGACACCGGAAGGATGCCCCGTGCGACCTGACCAAGTGTCAGGTGGAGTATTGATATGTATCTACGGTGACAAGCTGGCCCGATCGTCCTCCTTACTTGGTATCAACGACGGCATACTAGAGGCGAGGAAGACTATAGCCTCGGTACTCCGACGAGGAAGGTTCGACTGGGAGGACTTCCGAGCGCTCGAAAGCCCCAGGGACGCCCGCTTCGACCGCCTGGCCGGGCCCTCCCAGATCGTTTTGGATGTGTGCGGGGTTGATGGCAGCACCCGATCGGTGACCCTCGAACACGACCGCCTGATTGAAGATCAGGACGCCGAGATCGGAAGCAACTCACCCTATTCACTTCTCCGAAACCTTTTCTCCCCCGCAGCCCGCCCTTCCAGCCGAGCAACCAGTCTTCCGGACGAATCACCGGCCCGACTGGCGAGAGAGGAGATGGCCTCGCCCTGCCTATCACTCTCGGCCCCAGATGTAGAGATGGCAAGCGAGGACCCCGACCCTTCCACTCAAGTTCCCGCTGCAACGACCACGGTAGAAACCCCAAAAGGGGCACTTGAGGCGTAACCTCCATTGATGGAGGTGGAAGACCTACCGGCAGCCCTCGAGGCACTAAAGGTGAAGGAACCCCTGGAGGTGACCCTGGTTGTACTGCTCGAGAGACCCTCTGTGAAGCCCCTGGAAGCTGCCTGTAGCAGCAACTCAACAGAAACCCCTCTACCCAACTTGCCGATGGACGTGGATCCGGGAGCCCCAGAACGCTGCCCGACTACAAACCCGCGCCTGAAGCCAACGGGGCCTTTTAGAAGGCCCCGGCCGTCCTCATATTCCTCCAAGACATCACGGGAACGCCGAGCCACGAATCCAGCTCAACGGCCATACTCGGCAACTTCTCGTCGCACAGGGCGTACCAGGAGACCACCTCCACCGACTACCATAGCCTCGAGTAAGTCTCAGAGGCGTGCCCCTCTCAAGGCCTGCAACCTCGTGCAACCAGCCACGAGGTGGTGAACGACGCCCTCCCACGCCTCCCTTAGCCTCGAGTCAGCATCAGAGGCGCGTCATCAGCGCGGCGCTTACAACCTCGCGTCACCAGCCGAGGTGTAATGAACAGCGCCCTCTTCCACTCTCCCGGACTTCAAGGCCCGAACGGCGCCCGGCACGCCCCTTGTCGAAGCCCTTGGAGACACGGAACACTGAATCCCGACGGACCGCTCAACGTCCACGACCACACCCCTTGACCGCCACTTCCACGCAGACAGGACGCTCAACGCAGGATCGACCGCTTGCCGAGGCCTCAGAAGCCGAAAGATGTTCCGGCCAGTGAACCCACCGACGGCGACTACGCAGCAGGGTACCGCCGACCTGCACCACCTTAGACAACCGGCGACCCTTTACCCAACCTGGCCTCATACTTCGCCGATGGGTCCTTACCATGTATGCCCTCTACACACTCCCTGCTGGTTGCCGATGCGCCTGGCAGACGATGCCAACGGTAACCCAGCTCACCATGCAAGAGGGGTGGACCGCCGGGGTACCAACTTCCCACGTAGTGGCCTTCCCCGTGCAACCACTCCACCCAGAATTTCACCGGCAGCCGCCTCCAAGCACCGCCACTACCTGGACCCCCACTTCGAGCGCAACCTCGCTTCCAGCGTCGAGGTGTGAGCCGGTAGTTCCCCAAGGCCTACACCCCAATCTCGCCCATCGAGTCGCCGGGACTACCGCCCCCGCCAACAACGTGCGCCATCATCAGTAGCTGCGGCCGACCACACGAGGGACGCTGCTGAGAACTCTGCGCCGAACCACCCCACCTTTAGAGTCTCGGTGGACGCAGGAATGCTCGCCGGGTGAGAATGCTCACAGCGGAGGCAAAAGCGCTGGAGAATTTTCCTGGAAGATGGTACCTTCGTCCGGCTGAAGCCCCATCAGCTGGACAAGCTGATCGCTCTACGGTTGTAAGATCGGGGTATCTAGTGAGGAACGCCCGTTAACCTTATTTTGATTTCCGTAAAGTGTGAAAAGGAAATTTATTTTGTTTATTTTTCGCCAAAGTAAGAAGGGGGTGTGAGCGAGCCTGGCCCTAGGCACAAACGGTGGCCGTAACCTAGGTCAACTCACCGAGTTGACAGCTTTGCTCTAGGTGCGAACGCCTGCAACCTACTAGCCTAGGATATTGCCACTGTAAACATTGTTGTACTTACGTGATTTCACTAACACAACCTACTCTTGACCTAATTAGGTGTACGGTTAGTGAACCTATGTAGTTTGGGCCACTAGCCATAGCCTAGACCCATAACCTCACTACACCACCACAAACCACTTTTAAAACACTTTAGCACTGTAGACACTGACTCTACACTGTAAGCCCGAGTTCGCGCACTAATTGACCGGTGTATGATCGTGATCCAGAAATATGTAAATATGCAATAGACTGTTTAGTATTTGGTGTTAGCAGTGTTTGGTGTAGAGAAGAAGAAGAGGCACTTGAAAATTGGTAATTTGGAAATGCATTGTGCAATGTTGAAATATTTAATAACACCACAGGCAATAAATAATTATATTACTTATTTCCTAAACTGGGATAAAAAATTCTTTAAATAAATGTTCTGTAAACACTTCCTAGAACTTGGCCTATGGTGTTTAAAATTACCTAAAGTGATCATTAATGCTCTTCAATGTGAAGCCTTTATTTTTCCCACAAGTGTCTAAAAGTAATCTGCATTTTATTGATAACTATTTTGTTCATGCATTACAATCGTTCATATACTATATTCTACGTCAGTAATAGTAATTTTTATTGTCATCTTTAAAAATATAGACACCATTTGAGTAGGCCTAAATGCAAGGAGTTTATTCTTTTGCCAAGAAAACTTAGCTAGACTATACTTTTAAATATCATCATGCTTGTGGTGTCTCATTTTGACTTGATTAGCTTAGTGTCGTAGTTTACATAATTATTCAGTAAACTAATCTAAAACAATAAACAAAAATAGTAATTATATATTTTTACAACAATTTCAATCTAAACCCATGTTTTTGTATTAAAGTATTGAGTTAAGAATTCTTTTCCAGAATTATAAGTTGAAAAGGCTTTTTCTAAATTTACACAAAGTAGTTATAAAACGCTGGTAGCCTATTTAACACCAAAACAGTATACCTAGTTATTTAGTAGATACCCGCCAATAAATTTTATTAATAAAAAGTAGGCCAACAAAACTAAGATCACTAGTTTTCTGTAAACACATAACCTAGTGCTTTTTACAATTTCACCCTTGTCACTGTGTACTTCGGTTCATCCATAGCATGTATGAGTCAAAGTAGTTTGAAGATTTTCAGTAATTAAAACCATTAAGATGTGGGTTAATCACTAATCAATACAATATTAAGTACACTCTCTTAGTTTCTCTCCAAGATGTGCACGGTCCGTTTTTGCTCATTGATACTAGAAGCAAACTATTGATTGAAGTAAATTGCTTATAAGTTATAATCAATAAACTTATGTCTAGTAGTAAAATGGCTTTGTTAATTGGAAAGTATACAGTACATGTTTGAATAATTATCATAGTAAAATCTTATACCTCACTCTACCAGACTACTTTGGACCTGGACTACAAGCTCTATCAACTCGCCAGGGACCCACAGAGTGACATGCTGTAAAATAGCTCTTAAAAACTCTCACTTTTTCCATCACAAAAGTCATTAAAAGAGCTTATTCACCTTAACATAAAATTCCTCGTTATTTAATTTCTTTGGAGCAATCTATTCTACCAAAATATGTTTAAAACTATAAATTTCAATCCTATTATTTATATACATAATTATAGGACATGATAATTGTCTTGCTTTCACAATGCAAATGATATTGAGAAGTATTGTAAACAGAAATGTATTGTCTATAAACAAAAATTGTAACAGAAATATATAACATACTATTGATTGTTTCTACTGGCAGATGTCTTATCGCTATTAAACTTCCCAAGAGACTTAAAATTGTATACTTTTACATCATTCCAAAAACAGTAAACATCATAGCTGTTCAAACAAAATTAGTTATAAGGTATAATAATCCTTTTATGAAAAACATATAAAATTCAACGTTGTCAATTAATTTACAAATTACCAAGATTTAAAATATAAAGACAACTTGCCAATATTCCAAACTAAACTAAAAATATTTAATTGGCAAGACTCATTACAGAATTAATGATTATTTGAAACGAAAAAATACGAGTAATTTTCACGTCTCCAGTTTTGAATTTCTGTCGTAAGTGCTTATACAATTTTATGGTTTACATCAATATACTTATTAATAATTTGATACATAGCCATTTACTATTTAAAGTGCTTTCTTTTCAGGTAGAAGAAATCCGATATGTTTCAGTTCCTGTACTAAATAATTGAATTAGACAAAGAGAGGTAGAGAAGAATGCGTCCAGAAGATTTCCGAGTATTCTTATCACACTGGGTCAAATATGGCCATTTATTGTTATACATAATATATTATATAATTTATTGTCAATATTTTTACAATGCAAAATTGTTTTTTGACATATAAACTATAATAATTGTAAATATAAAATAAAACCTACTACCACTGGTAGGACTGTGATGAGTTAAGCTTAAAGAATGAGTATATGCTAAATTTAGCTGCCAGTGAAATCCTGTACATTGTAAAACGAATTTAGAAGCAAATAATTTTTAATTTTTGTTTTAAATTTATTTAAATCCATATCTTTTACGTGGATTGGTAATGTATTATATAATTCCCTACCAGCTTCCATAGGAAGCTTATCACACATTTGTAGTCTGTGGTAGGTTGGCCGAATTGACTGATTTCTGGTGTTGTATGCGTTATTCTGTTCTTCAAACGAATATTTTGATGCAAAATACAACAACGTTTGTAATAAGTATAGGGATGATACTGGCAAAATGGATAAAGATTTGACTGCTTCTTTGCAAGATTCTAGGTGTTTAAGTCTGGTTATTATTCTGATTGCAGTTCTGGGTCAGACAGCAGCACTGTAGCCTGACACAGAGGAATACTATTGAGTTTCCACTCTGTATCATTAGTTACTCTATGGATACAACACTGTGTCAAGAACTTCGTTTTGTATATTTGATTAAAATATTCTTTGGGTGTTGCACAAGAATTCATCGCTCTTGTTTGTACGCTGTCAAGTTTCCTCGGAACGTGTCGTCTTCGTTGCAACAACGGTTCGTCCACTATTGAAGGTTTCGCTTTCTATACAGTCGTACAGACTCCCAAAAATTTTCAAACTCAAGCCTACTGGTTGCCAGTATTGAATCTAATTTTTCAGGAATGCCTGAAAAATGGAGAAATTATTTGTTTAACAGATTGTTTTAATGCTAAAATTTTAAATTTGTGATAGAGTGTGTACAAAACCATTGTGGCCACGATCAAGAGACAGGTACCGTTTCTGTCATTGGCAGCCAGCTAGAATATACAGTGTATGTCTTACTGGAGGGAGCTAAATTTTGATCAATGAAGCCATAAACATGTCAAATATAAGATCAAATCTGATGTGGACGATTTTCTCCAACTGTTCAAGAGCCAATGTAAATACATTGTATCCATAAACACTGAAAAAGCTAGAAATAAAAAGGCGTCTTTGAAGACTAAGCTAATGCTTGATGACGATGATATAAAGATAGTAACTGAGAAAAAATAAGTGAAAAAGAATACAGTGGGAAACTAACAAAAGAAGTGGATACAGTTAACTATGAAAACCTCTGTAAGGCAACTATTGCACACATAATAATCTTCTTCAACAGGAGAAGAACGGGTGAAGTTGCAAGAGCTGAAATTGAGTACTACATGAGTAGAATTAAGCAAGGCGAAGTCACAGGTGATGTTTTAAATACCTTGAAAGAAGAAGAACGGAAAATACTGCTAACGTTGACGGTTTTTATGGTACCTGGGAAACTAGTGCATAGTGTACCAATTTTACTTACGAAAGAAATGAAACAAAATATTGATTTGATGGTATTATGCCGACTAGTCCTGCAAATACCATCAGAAAACAAACTACTTTTTACCCGTGTGCATACATTGAAACCTTTTGATGGATCAAAGATGTTAGATGGATCAAAGATAATAAGAGATTACCGTGGAATGTGCAAGTTGCAGAAACCAAGCGATTTGACCTCAATTGGCTTACGGCATCACATTGCTACAAAAGCCAAATTATAAATAAACCTAACTATACAGAACACGTTTGTCAATTTATGGGACATAGTACAAACATTCATAAGCAAAATTATAGATTGCTCTTGCAAGCCATTGAAAAAGGGCCATATAGGCTGCCATTTAATGAAGATGGCAGGAGCTACACAAATGTTACATGTAGCTACACCTAGTAAGTACATCAAACAATATTTCACAATCAAAGAGCGAAGAAAAACTAAACCAAATCACACCTACTAAGAAGCGAAACAGAAGTCAAACTGGAGATGAAGACGATTTATGGTCACCATCACCAAAAATGTAGTGGTGGAAAAGTGGAACAATTATAAAAAATCCTGTGTTATAACAACAGTTATTGACTGTCTAAAAGAAAAAAAACCAGGCATGTCCTCGTGTTTGGAGGTGATGTAAAAAAATCATTGTTTGGCAGGCCGGACATGAGAACATTGTCAACACTACAGGGTCTCAAGTCTCAATATGATCTTAGAGAAATAAACGGCTCCACCAAAAGTACGGGCAGTTCTGTAAAGAAAATCACCAACAGTCTGATAAGTAATAGGTGAACAAAATATTTAAATAATGTAGGATGACTCTTTTAATCTTTTGATTCAAACCTAGTAGTTTTTTCTTCTAGCATTGACCTTGCTTACTCGAATGTTCCCTAAAATTTCCCCCAAACCTCGATCTTCCTCTATGAACCGTGTGACCCAACTAGTGTCGAAACTCCTAATGATGACAACCCTTTCATGAAAAACATCGAATCTATAATTGAAGGGGCCGGCGGAACAGAGTGCTAACCCTCTTAAATGACTTTTTTAGTAATCGCGATTTCAAACTTTATTTACTCGTAAATCTGTAAATCATGTTTCATTCTTTATAGGAGGGTTCCATTTATCAATGATTTGTTATACTGTTCTAAAACAAAACATCACTTTCATGTTGTGTTTAAAATACGTACCTGTTGTAAAAAAATAGTCAAACATTACTCGTTGAATAGTGGGTTAGCACTATGTTCCATAAATTCATTTGTGGGTTAGCACTTGGTTTTGTAAGTAAATAAGTAATAACTCTATTATTTCAAAAACACGTTTTAGTGTAAGAACACACAGAGAGCGACGCGATTTAATCAAAACCAAGTAAATGAATTGGGCAGCGCACACTAGCTGCGATGCGACGCGACGCGACGGGACGCCTAGCGATACCTCCAAGAACAAACTGGTTTGTTTTCTTCGAGCGATTGACAGCGATGGATGTGGATGGGGATGCGCCGGACGATGCGCAAAGGTACAATCTACTTGAATTCGTGTGTCTAGATTTGTATGTATTTATACAGTTTTTAAGTAAAATCAACAGTGAAAGCGTGTTAAACAGGATTTGATCAAGTGCTTTAACAGTGAGTAGTACAGTCTTAATGCTAATATTAAACAGTACGTACAAACTCTTGGTTTTATAATAGACGTAAATCCTAACCTTAAATTGGCATTCGACAATTCTACATGTGCCCACGCTTCACTTGCCGAGTTGTAGTGCAGCTGATCTACAAGCCACTTAGCGACACCGTCAAGTTCACTGCGGTGTAGCGGTATAGTATGCGCTTCAAGACACAAAGATTCCTGGTTCGAATACCGACTGGGTCGATTACTTTTTGCTGTCAATCATTGAAGTTTTATCAGCAATGTATTTGTATAGAATAAATATTTCTTTACTTCAGATATTTTTATAATATTGCGGAAAACCATGAAAATTAATAAAATACAAACTACCAAGGGTAGGGAAGGCGTTGAAGTAAACCAATTTCGCTACAGAAAAGATAAACTGCTAATTACTACTGGTGAAGTGAACTGGAGATGCATGCACAAAACTGTTAATCATCACTTAAAACCAACAGCTCAGTGATAGTAATAAAATCTAAACCTACAACACATAACCATGAGCATCCTGACTCTGATACGCCTTCTTCACCCTCATTATCTTTACCATCGACCCCGACCTCACAGACACCATCGCTTCAAACCCCTTCACACACTAGCTCCATTACAGACGTGTCCCTAGAAGAAACCCCATCGCTCACTGAAATTCTCTCCCCATACACCACTCTCACCCCTAAATACATTGTCAAACCCTGATGAGGAAAACCAACATCAGTGGGTTAACGAAGTTTGTGAACAAAGAGATGTGTTTGGTGAATATCATCACCTGTTTCCAGTGTTGAGGAGGAATGAGATGAGGTTTTTTCAGTACACCAGGATGTCGATGGCAACATTTGATTACATTTTTAGCAAAATTCACCATGCCATAGAGAAACAAACAACAAACTGGACTCTTGTGGTCACTCCTCCAAATCGCATCTCTCGCGTACACTTCTGTAATGAGCAGCTCAAAATTCAAATTCAAAATTCTTTATTGCAGTAAGACAATTTTACAAATATTGTATTGCAATAGTCAAAAGTAATTTAATATAGTAGGCCTAATTGTTTATAATACAATCTTAAATTTAACAAAATGAATGAATGAATATTATAGTATAGTAAAAGAAAATAACAGAAAAATGCTTTACAATTATTAAAATTGAAACTTAAACTTAGTTTGATTGTTTCAAAAACCTATTGAACAAATATATACAAGTTAAATTAATTTAATTACATTCATAATCTAGAATTCAGTGACAGAGTAACAAACTCTTTGTAAAAGAAATGTTTTTCATAATTTTTTGAATTTATCTGTGATTGTTTCTGTTTGAATTTGTTCGGGAAGCCTGTTAAATAACTTTGGCCCCATGTTTTCCGGAAGATTAGCCGCAATCCCAAGTCTGTGTGATGTCTGTCTGTGCCGTGTTGTAAGTATGTATGTCTGAACCGGTTTGAACTGATGTTTATTTAAATTTATAATATACAAGGGTTTCATAAATAAAAATTGACGGTAATGTTAAAATTTGCATAGTTTTAAAAATATTTTGACACGAAGCTCGTCTGTGTACCCCAGCTATTATTCGGATTGCCCTTTTTTGTAACAACTAACGGCTCTACTTCAAAAGTTGTGTTTTTTGAAACATGTAAACACTTAGTTTTACTGGTGTTTACGTGTAAATTGTTACAGTTAAGGTATTGATATAGGAGAGACAGTTGCGAATAACAGTCCACTTCTAAATTACTTAACAGCTTGTTTTGGAATACCAGAGCTATGTCGTCGGCATACATAGTCACCTTTAAGTTTGGAAATTGTTTAGTAAGATTAATTATTTAAGTACAGAATGAATAGAATTGGGCCTAAAACTGAACCTTGCGGAATCCCAAAGCTTAAATAAACATTTGTGGATTGCACGCTTTTTATAAGTTCTAAGGGATCTATTTCTTAAGTATGATTTAATCCAATCTAGCGCCAAACCACGAATTCCTAGATTAGATAATTGTTCAAAAAGAATGGTATGTTTTAATGAATCAAAAGCTTTTTGAAGATCCAAAAATACACCAACCGCTTTATACTTTTGGTCCAATGCATTGATGGCTTTCTTAGCGAAGTCAACCATTGCATCGTTCGTATTCCTACCTTTTATAAATCCGTACTGCTCTTTACTTAACAACTTGTGTTGTTCTAAAAAGTTTAGCAGTCTAGAAGCAAACACGTGCTCAAATATTTTAGATAGAGTTAACACATTTGAAATTGGGCGCCAATTTTCCGGTAAATTGGGAGCACCGTCTTTAAAAATAGGACGCACTATTGACTGTTTAAGAACTTGAGGAAAAACTCCTTCGGATAATGAAGCGTTAATAACCTCTGAGAGAGCACCACTAATTAATGGAGCGCAATGTCGCCTGAGTTTATGTGTTATACCGTCGTAGCCCGCCGAATTTAAAATTTTTTAGCTTCATGATTACACTGTACACCTCACCAGGATCAGTTGGACTCAAAGCAAGTGAAGGGTCGCGGGCAAGAACAATCAGAGTCAAATTTTGGACGAAATCGAGTTTGCAGTGCCATTCGATAGCTTAATATTAGTAGATTTCATAATGTCATTCCAAACGGAAAGAAAAATTAGAGTCACTAAGTTTTTTAAAGAAAATCATATGAGCTAACGGGCAAGAAGCATCATAGTCCATGCGGCAGCGCACAATAACAATCAGAGTCAAGGTCGCTCCCCTCCACCTCACTCTAAGTCAGCTTCAGTCAGGTTTTTTGTTGTTTTGTTTTCAAAACATAACCCTACTTTGGTGGATGTTTTATGTTGTGCGGATAAGTTTTAAAGATTGTTAGTTTATTTTACTGTTAGTAAGCGCTATGTTAAGTGATATGAGTGACAGTGAGGGGGAGGAAGGGAGTCATGTTAATTTACAAAGTGCCAAGAAAAGAAAGAAAGAAAACGGGGAAGATGAGTGATGTGATGAAAAAACTTCGTGCAACTACTCACGAGGTTAGTGATGACTGTAAGTGTTCTCGCTACAAGTGTTTTCAAGTTGTTTCACTGGAAGACCGACAACGCATCATCAAGAACTTTAACGGACTAGGTGATTACAATGCACAAA
Organism: Matsumurasca onukii; assembly: GCA_018831715.1. NCBI lineage: Eukaryota > Metazoa > Arthropoda > Insecta > Hemiptera > Cicadellidae > Matsumurasca > Matsumurasca onukii. The sequence continues at coordinate 11,418,132 of CM032066.1, read as the reverse complement.
ATCAGTATTTAGGTGGTCTAATATCTGTTGTACCTGTTAAGCAACGCCGCAACCGAAATGCCTATGAAGAGGCTAATTTCCATCTTTCATCTTATTGTTACCGTGTTCGTGCACATGTAGATGGTAATTTGCAGGACATAACAGTTTGTTACAAAGCGTTTTTATCATTACATGGTATTGGGAACAATCGTGTTCAATCCATAAAGAAACACCTGACTAGTTTTGGAGAGGTCAAGCCGGATGGGCGAGGTAAACATGCAAACAGATCTAATGCTTTGTCCGAAGAAACAAAAGCAAAAGTAATAAGTTTCATTCAATCCCTGAAAGGAAGAAAATCACATTACTCTTTGAAGGACACGTCAAAATTGTACTTACCCGAAGAGCTGAATAAGTCTAAATTGCACAGAATGTACAATGAAACAAATAAAGATAATACTATTGGGTTTACTACATTTCGAGACATTTTTGAGAGTAACTTCAATATCTCATTCGGGTATCCAAGAAAAGATACATGCAGTACCTGTGATGTACTAAAAGCAGAAATTTCTGTTTTAGAAGAAAAATCAATGGGGCGAATGACCAAAATACTAAAAATACATTATCACAAGATCTAACAAAGAAACAAAAAGAAAGAGAATTTCACCTGGCTAAAGGCGCAAAGTTTTATTCAATTAAAACTAAGTGCAGGAAGGAAGCAAGAAAAAAAGAAGAATTTGAGGCAGTGACAATGGACTTTCAAAAAAATTTGCCAACACCAAACATTACAACATCTGACGTTTATTATCGACGCCAGCTCAACTTCATATCATTTAATGTCCACGTGTTAAGTGACTCTACATCGTTGTACTTAAATGCTGTCTTAGTTGCTCCAGAAAAAAAGAAGCGAAAATCAAGAAATCCTAACGAAAACAACTCTCCAAAAGTACTTAGAAAACTTTACAATGGACCAGTGCCTCTGAAAGCGGCAAAAGTAAAAGACCTTTTACACCTTTTAAAACAGTTTTTGACACACCAGGAATCAAAAGCTTTCTACGAAACATTGGTACCTGACGCTGAAGGTTTGGAGGAAGCCTCGGACGGCGAGTTTGCAGACGACCCACCCATCGATGAGGCCCAGTGACGGGGAAAACCAAACAAAGTCATGACTCTTTTTTTTTAAATACTTAAAGCAACCTTTTATTGTGCTGAATACAATTTTTTTCTACGTTTGGAATAAACGAAATACTATTTGTAACATGTTGTACATGTTTGTAACATGCTTGGAGGGCAATCGACACAGACAGGTCAACAAAACCGGTTTCGTTACCTGCTGATATGCCCACCCCCGAACAGTTTAATCAGTACTTCGCTAGTGTAGGCAAACAAAAACACTCTCTAATAACCTCCTAAAACCCAAGGAATAATGAGTAAATTCTTAAGTAAAACCTAATGTCCTTTAAAAAGGACTTTCCTGTGTACTGCAGTAAGACCTAAGGAAAAACAACAAAGTTCTCAAGTAAAGCCTAATGTCCTTTTAAAAGGACAAAAATGTTTACTACGTTAAGACCTAGCGAATTTTCATGACATAAAATTTTGTTTTTTTTTCTCAAACCTGTTTGAAATAATGGGCGAGGTGAATAAAAACGAGTAGGACGAGTATTTACTTACAAGTAAAGTATAACAAGTATTTATACCCCAAGTAAACAGATGTGAATAAAGTGTATTTTACTCGTGACTGTTTACTTTCTAAATCGAGGGGGCAAGCATTTACTCGCGAGACAACCGAGTTACCTAAAACGCAAGTAATTACTTGCAGCGGCGTACAGCGAGTGCTAAAAACGTGGCATACATTTAAAATAAATAACCAAATACATTTTAATAAAATACATAACAAAAATATTAATAATACATAACTAAATTATAATAATAACAAATGAATTTTCCCGTATTCAAATAAATTTGGGATTTATTTGGAATATATTTGGGATAATTTGGGAAATACATACTAGGATAAATGCTAGGCTATAAGGAAACAATAATAACAAGCCAAGGAAAAAACGATCTTATGTCGTTGTTTTTACGTTTACAGGTTTATTTTGGCAATACTGCTGTTAATCAGCTGTTTTAAACTCCACATGATTCCAATTGTATTGTTGTTTATGTTTAATCTTTCACGGCCACACACTTCCTGTTGTGACTCGATCTATTTTGGTGTTAGTTGTTACTCAGTAGTCAGTAGTTGTGCCTGTTTGTGTTTGTAATATTGCTGCTATGGATGAAAGCGATGAGATTGCTGGATGTGACAGTAGGGCTTTTGTAGCGTTATTGAAGGACTATACTGTGGTACTAAATAAATCAATGTTACCGAAAATTTCATCGGCTAAAGAGAAGGCATGGGCATGTTTAGCCGAACAGTATTCGAAAACGTAGGAAACTTTTAGTATTCTACAGATGAAAAACTGTTGAATAACATGAAAACCGCAGTAAAGAAGAAGAGCGATGTTAACGCAACTGGAAACAAACCAGTTAAATTGTTGTCATGGGAGTCCGATTTTCTAAAACTTGTCGAGTCAAAGGAGAACCCGGTTTATTGTAAAATCCCTGGGGCTTCATGCGTTGGTTTTGGAGCAAGTGTCACCTCGCCGTCGCCTGATCGTAATGAGGACAATAGTGAGGCCGAAGATGATCCCGACGACATGTTACCACACCAGCAGAGTGTTCTGAAGTTGAACAAAAAAAAGAAATTGAAACTCTCAGCTGAAACCGAAGAGACGTTAAATTTAACAACTGGTGAGCTGCAGCGTTTATTGTTACTGGAGCAAATAAAACTGACAAGACTCCAGGCTCAACGTGAACAAATTATGATACAAGGGATGAACCAAAGAGCAAAACAACACATGGAAATGGAGCGTGATGAACCTGAGGGCAACGTTGTTGTTGTAGAAGAAGACGTTTTGAAGGAGTTTTTGTTGTTGCAATAAATCATATCCTACTTCCTGTAATCCTTAATCCTTTTTCTAATAGTTTGTAAACAATAAAATGTAAATAATAAATAAGAATATGAATAAAAATTAAAACAAAAAGATATACAATTATTTTATTTTATTATTAATATATTTTAATTCATATTCTAATTTTTTTAACAAAAATATAGTATGAATGATAATAGAATAACATGTTTTCAACAAAACAAATACATATTTACATGGAATATGTAGGCTATTACATTGAAAAAGTGGAGGCTCAATAGAATACAATTTACTACAGATTACTACTAATTCTCTTCGTTTTGCTGTCCACGACGTCGAATTCTAACTTTATTCCGATCTAAATTATGCACAGGTACATCATCACCCTCAGCAATAGCATTTTCGATTACAGCTTCTAACTCCCAAGCATCATTCAAATGTTTTGCAATATTGTGAAGCACTGCACAGCTTATTACTAATTTGGGAATATTTTCAAACCTTATTCTCACTTGGTTAGACAATATTGGAAAACGACGTTTCAACTGGCCAAAGACACGTTCAATTATTACCCTTTCCTGAGCATGGGTTACATTGTATTTCCGCTCATGAGCATTTCTTGGTTCGTCAAATGGAGTAAGTAGCCAAGGAGTAATACTATATCCGCTATCACCAAGGAGGCTAACGTCACCATCATGTCTGCGCACCACGTCCAGAACACCACTCATTCGCCAAATCCTACTATCATGTACACTCCCTGGCCATTGAGCGTCAACACTTGTAATTTTTTCATTAGCGTCACACGTCATCTGAACGTTTATTGTAGTTTTGCCTTTTCTGTTCACATATTCGTCACCAAATACCGAAGGTTTCATTATATGCACGTGAGTGCAATCTACAGCACCAATGGCAGTTGGAATGCGGAATTTTGAAGCCCAATCAGTCTTGGCCTGATCCATATCTTCTATAGAAGATGGAAATTTAATCCACTGACTTGACTTCGCAACTATCTTATCTAATACACTGGCAAATATTTTACTTAAAGTACTTCTTTCCACCCCGACATCGTTGGCAACACCACTTTGATATCCTGGATCACTCACATATCTGAGAAAAATTTCCATTTTCTTCCGTGCCGTTAATCCTCCACCTCGAGCATCGGTGTTTTCGTCGAGGAAGTAGGTTGTAATAAATTCTACACTTTCGCTCTCGAACCTTAATAGTCTCTTAGATAGATCGGGACTTATATCTCGCCGGTCTCTGTAATGTTTTACACCACGCAGGTTCATAAACGCAGCCATCTTGCAAGAAAGTATGACCCGCGAGTCTTGGGTTAGGTAAACTTGCAAATGTACGAGTATTTACTTGCCACGGAAGTATTTACTACGCTTATTCACACCAATTTACTTGGGGTATACTAATCTCGCTAGTATTTACTTGCAAGTATAAGTAAATACTTGTTTTATTCACTTCAGTTTTGGCGTTTACTTGTTGTACTAGTATTTACTCGTCCTACTCGTTTTTATTCACCTCGCCCAATGTCTTATTGACTTAAAAAATTACACAAAAATTTGTTGTTGTGTTTTTTTATTGTTTTTACATGTTCTTTTAAAAGGACATTAGGTCATAGCTTAGTATCATTGGGTATAAATGAGACAATTTACTTGCACAATATTAACTTTAATGTTTTAAATAATTAATACATAAACTCAGTGAAATCACATCACTGGTGAAATTTTTGGTAGCAATTCCTTTCGGCTGTTACACAAAGGAAAACTTTACAAGCCTGGCAAAACATACTAGTTTTTTGGCACTTTGGAAAGCGACACCGGGACTGTTTTCCCCTTAAACACTCGGCAAGTGACTCCCGTGGGTCCTGAACCGGAGCGATGGAACGCCTGAGGTCGATTTCTTCTTCTTTCCTTGCCTTGTGCTGGCATTTGACACATTTTCTTCCGGCTGCCAATCAGACTCTTCAGATGACTCTTCAGAAGAAAATAGAGCTAGCTTAATGAAGTGTTCTCCGTAGTCAAGTTTGTATTTCCTCAATTGAGTAACTTTCTTTACTAGAATGCCAGCTTTGACTTGATCATCCCTGTAGCTCAACCATGCATTGCTCACCGCCAAATAAAAAAATGCATGATGGTCCGGATTGTCCATTTTCTGGTTCTCTGTCTGGAGCAGCAGTAAGAAAGCATCCGGTCAGCTAAATCAACACCCCCCATGTTGGCGCTGTAAGCTATAATAACATTGGGCTGTTGAACCATGATGTATTTCTTTTCAACTTTTGACCACCGCTTCACCATATTAACGGGGTCGTTTCCCTCATTTGAGGAGAGCATGGTGACGGCTTTATTGTCTTGCCATTTCACAAGGCATAGCTTCTTATCTTCCCTGACCTTCATATCAGTGCTACCTCGCCCCTGTTTTTTCATCTCCTTGTCATGTTTGAGTGGATTGTCTCCAATTCTATTTTGCATTACAGTCGATGTTGACCTAAAGCCTCGAGCTAGAAGCTCATTTGCCAGATTCAAAGTTGAAAAATATCTATGAAAATAGAGTTTATGACCAGGGACCAAACTTCTGGTCAATCCAATAACTGCGCTTTCACAAAGACTAAAACCTGCATTTCTTTCATCAGGGAATGTGGTTCCCCTTGATAAATTTCCAAATCACATACAACCCCATTAGGATTTGCCAAAACAAATGCTTTTAAACCAACAGGGTTTGGTTTATTTGGAACAAATTGTCTGAGTGAGCTTTGGCCGCTAAAGGAAATCATCATTTCGTCGATGCTCATAGTTTTATTTAGAGGCTGCGCCAAACACCCTGCCCGTATCCTTTTAATCAATGGTTTTACTTTCCACAAGCGGTCAGATCGTTTGTCTTCATCAGAAATATCCTGATCGAATACTAACTTTAGAGACCTACGAATCTGTAAATATTTATCTCTAAAGATTACATTGGCAATCAGCGGAACCTTGAACTTGCGCATCCAGTACATGCGGAGATGTGGGTACTGTAATGCCGTCATTACGAATGTCGCTCCAAGCCAAGTTTTGAACTCAAGAAGAATAAGGAGTGTTTTACCTGTTTTTTTTTACATTCGTTTGGTTGGTCTTATCCACTATAAGCTGAAATATTTCATCATCTAAATATTGCTCAATATATTTAAATGAGTCCCATCCCACTGTGTTTATTGGAATGCAATTTGGACTAGATAATTCCAAGGGCTTAGGATCAAACATATCATCCGTCCATACCACTGGTTCAATTGTAGGATCTTTCTTCTTCTTTTTTCTTCTGTCGCCCCTGGGCGAGTCTTTGTTTGCTGGTTTATTTTTACTTGGATTGTTACCACTGGGTCTCTGTAACAAACAATAATAGTTAGTTTTTTAATTTGTAACATTGTCTGAAATAAGCAGAAACCCCTTTATTGGTGAATCCTAACCTAACCGAACCTAATTTCAGGCATATGTCAGCATAAACCTCTGGATGCCTAGGCCTAACCTCCTGGATGTCTCAGCCTAACCGTGTTGTATGCATTGACCTAATCTTCTTGTATGCATTAGCCTAACCTTATTATATGCATTAGCCTAAACTTCCTCATATGCTTAGTATTGAGCCACAAGAATGCAAACTTTGCCTATAACATGACTTGACAAAATGTCGCTCTTCAAAGAAAAAAAACTTTTAGAGGCTAGGTTGTTTAGCCTAGCCAAGAGTCCAGTTTGTTGTTTGTTTCTCTATGGCATGGTGAATTTTGCTAAAAATGTAATCAAATGTTGCCATCGACATCCTGGTGTACCGAAAAAACCTCATCTCATTCCGCCTCAACACTGGAAACAGGTGATGATATTCACCAAACACATATCTTTGTTCACAAACTTCGTTAACCCACTGATTCCTTTGTTTTCCCTCCAAAACTTTCCACTTCAAATAACTATTTTCCCAGAGAGCAAGTTTCAGTCCTAGCTTTGACAGCACCATTTGTGCAATGATCGCGTCGCGTGTCATCGCTCTCTGTGTGTTCTTACACTTATTTGACATCTAAACTGTAGTAAAACCAATAAGGCAAAGAAATTAATCTTAGTTCTTGTAAATACAACTAAATTGTTTCTGGGTTGTCATCTTTATCCTCATTTTCGCCATTATTTTCTTTTAATTGATTATAATACTGATGGTACTATAATCAAGAAGCTTCTTCACGTCAGCTAGTTTCTGTTTATCAACTGGATTGTATTTTCTTCTTTTTTTTATAGCTTGAGCAGTTACTGGTTTTCCTTTCTTTTTTAACGACACTGAAGCAAACTCACCGTTAAGCCGATGCTTTATGAACATGGTCATAGGGGACGTCTCCTCAAATTTAAAACAGATCGCCTTGCTTAACATGGGGTTTTCTCCGAATTCATTCTTATTTTGAACAGTTTTTATATTTTTCTTGATGTCAGCTAGATCAAGCATGTCTTCATAGTTCATTTGAGTAACGACAAACTTCTTGTCCTGCCCGCACTTCACTACTATGTCCCTCCACTGATCCGGTAGATGGTTTTTTTTGAAACTTTTCAATGTTTGCAAAATCTCTATCTGAGGGTAGAAAGGTATGACCAGGTAGTAGGTAATAATGTTCGATTTCTTTGAACAACTTTGTTGATGTTAGATGATTGTATAATGCTACAAGATTGTAATTTTCATTTTGGCCACAACAGTTGTCAGAGAATATAGCCAACTTTTCTGCTTTGATATTCATACAAGTGATATATTTGTACAAACAGCCACCGATTTCTTCACTGCCTCGTTTTGCGGTTCCTTCGTCCCAAATAAACATGTAACCTTGATTGTTTCCGCAGTCATGGATCCCAACATTGTAGGTCCATAGCTTCCGTAAATAAAATTCTGGGCCACAGGTTAGTTTTGGAGTGGGTAGGGTTTGTTGCAGGTCAGTGGTTATTGTATGCAACCTATCTGGATGCAACTTTGCTTCTGTAGAGTATTCGGTTAGCTTTTCCTGCATAGCATCAGCTCTTCTCAAATGCAACGCCTTCTTCTTTCGCAACTTTGCTTTTTCCTCGTCGCTCGTTGTTTGTTCACTCAACATAATATGGAACATATCATATATTTTACAAGTATTTGATTTAGCAGCAGTTTGAACCCTATATAGTATTTTTCATTGAAAATACGCCTATATTTGTCTTCAGATACTCGGGTCACATTATGTTCTTTACAGTAATCAAGATAATAATCTCTATACAGAGATGCAATATTAGAGTCACAATCAAAGTACCTTCTGTTGGGATTTTGATTTAGATTAGAGTGTTTTCCCCTCTTATCGTTTGTTGATGTAGACAGTGATTTTTTGTTTCAAAAGATTATTTATCCGACTTCTATTATTTTGGAGGCCATGTACAGCTAGAAAAGTCTTTCGGCATACTCTAACCACATTACTATTTACATTCAACTTAAAATAATACAATGTTTGCCGCCTTGATTCCTCAGGTGTCGTCCCTCCATAATTTTTCTTTACATCATAAGCTTCTATCATGGCAAAAAGATAAGCGTTTTGTTTGTCAAAATTTGCTAAATTCCGAAAACCACCAATATCTGGTTTTAACGGGCTCTGGTAATTTATCTTGGCATTTTAGGGGTAATCACAAAGTTCACCAATAGAATGGGCTGACAGAGGATGTCCTTTTCTGTTTGTATAAGGCCTACCTTCATTTTTTTCTCTTCTTTATTTCTTTTTTAGACAAGTGTACGTTCCTTTTTCGACCTCGAACAGGCTTCTCAGGTGTCGGATAGGGAGAACGGGTCCGAAATTAGTTTCCTGTCAATTCTGCTGGAACATCCTCCTAAAATAATAAAAATAAATAGTTTAATTTAAATGAATTTCCCATAGTTCTAGCTATTAAAGAATAATTATCCTTAGTTATTAGAGTCAACATAGTGCTAACCCATAAATATTAGCTAGTGGACCATTCCTTGAGGCAACACAATTCTAACCCTCAAATGTCTAGCCACAAAGAAAGCTTGATTTCAAACATATGAAGTCATGGAAATATGAAACTAAAATTAGCTATATATTTATACAGTAGTGTAGTGTATTACAGAACAATAAAGCTTATTAAAAAATTAAATGTACGCTTATTAAAAGTTAAATGCTATCACAAAAAGTTTTAGGTTAACTTAAGAGTAATATAATGCTAACCCGTAATAACGTTAGTTTCATTTCTTCTTCTGAAGTCAAATTTGGTAAATAATTAGGATCAGCATCACTGTCGTCAACTGTTGAGTCACTTTCTTCCAATTTATCAGTAAAAAGTTGCCTTCTGACTTGTTCATTGTCCATATGACCATCCATCGTGATTTAGACAACTGGCTTAGCACTGTGTTGACACAAATACGTCTGACAAAACATAGGGAGGCAACATAATGCGCGTCGATACTAGAGCTACCTAGATGACATATTAGTAACTACATGCAGGGAACTGTTAGTTTATATCAATCTCCGCTAGAATGAGCCATAAGCCTTATTTGGGCAACAAGTAGGGTTAGCATTTTGTTCCACCGACCCCTTCAATTCAGGATTTATTTAAATCAATTATACCAAAAATTAAATCTCTTTTAATTGATGCTATAATTTTTATCTTCAATAATGGTACAGCCTAATTTATTTAACATTCAAAAGTTAACCATCCTTAACTGGAATGCCAATGGTTTAAAACGAAAATCCACTTTTCTGCCTTTTTATTTCGTCACAACATTGACATAGCTTGTGTTTCTGAAACTCTTCTAGTTTCTACAGAACCTTTGAAAGTTAGTGGATATACCGTTTACAGAGAAGACAGACTAGCTCCCGTAGCATCTGATGGAGTTGCGGGATCAAGTGACACATCTGTCAGTTTTGAGTTAATGGCGGGAAATTTTTCTTTAGAGGTAAACGCATCTATTAGTGCAGAACGGAGTCAAAAGTCTCAGCATCGCCGTTGCTATGGCAGAGCTACAAACATTGCGTTTATTGCAGGAAGGGGTCAGTTACCATAGGCGTAACGAGGGGGGGTTTGGGGGTTGTACCGAGCTCTGTGAATGGTTGTACCCATTCTGTGAATGGTTCACAGTGAAGTGAACGTAATTGTTCCCCAGTTGATTGTATGCAGCCCACATGTCAGTGCACACCGTTGTCCCCGGAGCTACATGTGGGCGATGATGGGGAGGAGTGCTGCAGCTGACCTCTCATTGTTGGGGCAGGCAAAGATCCTGAACTTTCCTCCTCGCCGTCGCGCCGCAGGGTCAGGGTTTTCAATCAGACCCAGCACCCAAACTCCGTCGACTTGCCGGCCAACATTGTATTTACGGTGGCCTATCTTGCTCTCATCTGTTTCTACTACAACCCCTGGACCGCCTAATTGACCCTCCAGAGTTTGGTTGGCAACGACCCAGTTCAACATAACCTCCCTGGAGTAGTTGGTCAAAAGCGTACCCGTATGTCAATATGTCTTGGTAATCAGATCCGGTGGCGAAATGCTGCACTCACGTGTGGCCATTTATTCTGTTGTTAAACGTACTGGTAACTCAGGATCGTAATGTACAAGTATTGGAGCACTTACAATTGAACCACCAGTTGGAAAAAGGGAATTACTCCACAAGGCCGTACTTTTGGTAAATGACAAAAAACATTCAGTATTCTTAAAAAAATACTTTTTTAAATATTCTTTTTAGGTTTAAGTTTTATTATCATACTAGAAACCATATAGTTATCACTCTAAAATTTTTTTGTTTATATTTTTAATTTTTGAAAATATTTAAAGTTAGGGGATTTATTCCCTTGTTCAAACTTATTGTCATTTCAGCTTTAAAATATTGGAAAATACATAGTAGTATTTTCCAATTAATAATGTTTAGGCAATATCAAGTGAAAACTTTCAAGTATTGATGGACTGATACATTTTAAAAGTAATACAAGAAAATTTCAGTGGTTATTGTTGTTGAATTTGACAAATATCGCTAAATGATTGTTCTTGGGAGCAAGTAAAAACAAAGTATCATTATAAAAGTCATTTATTTTAACATTTAAAAAATTACATAAGCCATCACTTCCTGTAGTCAGACATTTACTAAGATATTTTTCAAGTCAAGTCCAAGAATATCTGTGCTTTTTTCATGAACAGCTGATCCTATGCGTCTTCATCGTCACTGGCATCGTTTTGTGTTGTTGGCCAAGTTGTTATGGAGTTGTAAAACCCCTGTTTTTGGTGTGGAATGTATTGAACTATTTTCCTGACATCTTCAACTTTCTTCACTTTGATTGGTATTTTCCCATTGTAAACCTTTCCGCGAGGGAGGATGACCACGACTTTAGGTTTCACAAGTCGGAAAGAGCGTTTCACAAGGCTCCCAATAGTATCTGACGCAACTAGGTACCCAGGATTAGAACTGAGCATTTCAAACTGTTTGTATTGAGATATTGCAAACTTTTCCTTTTTGTTTGATGTGTTAGACAGCTCCTGACATGTCTTTTTGAAATATTTGGGCCACCAAGTCTGAGTTTCGTCATTTCTGATGATCCGAACGGAAAAGCTTCCATCTTTTCTCGCACTAGCTAGTAAAAGCTCGTACTCCTCAGGGGTGTAAATTCTGTCCATTTTTCTGATAATTCTTTTAGCAGTCCCAAAGTCCCGGTCACAAGGAAGAAAAGAATGACCACGTTCAGGGAAAAAGTGAACAATTTTTTCAAATCGGCCTGACATTGACAAGGCTAACCAAAACCTGATAACAGTGTGGTTTCTGTTTTGGCCGCCACAAGCATCACTGAAAATATAGAGTTCTTTAACACTAGGATCAATCTTCTGCTCGATGTACATCTTTAAAAACGTGCAAACTTCGTCTGGACCCCGTTTTCCTTCACCTTCATGGTATGTAAAAAAAGTTGCCTCGTTTTTCCCAATATCATGTATACAAAATGCGTAAAGCCAAAGTTTTCTCAAATAAAACATTTCCTGTACCGGAAGTTTAGGTAACGGTAAATTTTGCATGTAATCAAAAACTAACGCCGACACATCGTTTCTACTTTTGCATAGCTCCGCTATTTCCTTTTGTTTTGAATAAAACTTTTTGGCTTTCCGAATGTGAACACATTTTTCCGCTACTGCTACACGCTTAGCATTTTCATTTAGGCTAGTAGACATGATTTTAGTTGTAAGTAACTCACTTTGAGCAGACGTCAACTTGAGGCCGTCAAATCGGAAATCGTAGTTCTCTCGGTAATATTTTCTATAAAGTCATACTTCACGACACCTTTCAAATTTGGAAACTTTTCACAAAACATATTGTACATAATCTGAACATTTAGATCAGCAGATAAATATTTAACCAACTTTGTACTGTAGTGAGATTCTTTACGGAAATGATAAAATATGTTGATCAATCTTTTGAATAACTTCATTAGAAAGTGCATTTCCACGATTTTCATGTCTCCCCTCTACAGTCTTTGGGCACTTCCTGAAACAACAAGCCTAGCCAGGCGAAACACACCTTGTTTTTAATGAATGCATAATCATGAATGCTTTCCTACACTTTCTGTTTGACACTGCCTACTCTGCAAAATAGGTAAACGAGTTTGCCCTGTTTTTGCTGGTTCTGAATTTTGGATCACCGTCTTTTAACTTCACTTGATTCAATAAGTCCCATTAAGTAGGTATCCTGTTGATCTTTAGGCTTTCCATCGTACAAATGAGTAAAATTGTTAATTTATCTTCAAAACTGTACTTACTTGTGCACTGTTCCTTACAGTCGCAGTTTTCATCAGTGTTAGTCTTTTCATAACAACATTATCCTCTGTGTTCATATTCCTTTCCTAGTAAACGACTTCTCTTTATCACTTCTTTCTTGTAGTCACTAACATGCCTAACTCCTTTCTTTCTTTTCCTTGTTTCTTCAATAACATCTTCTTCCTCACTTGAACTAGACATCATTAAATGTTCAACTAAACTATTTGCCTTTAAATAACCCATTTAATAACAAAAGTGATTGCAAAACGTTACCAAACAAATGAAACACGAGACAACATCAGTAGTAAACTGGAAAACTAACCTGTAACCAAACTGTCACAATGACGCGGCAAAACAAAGCAAAGGCAGCTGGCCTGGAAGAACGGTAACTCCTGGATTTGTTCCTTCTTCCAACTCAGATAATTTTAACTGGCTATATCTTAGTAACCAGGCATGGCACTTGTTTCCTTCTTCCACTACATTATCCGTCTACCCAACCTCAACACTTTACCAAGTAAAGTCAAAACTGAAAAAATGGTGGTTATTCCTTCTTCCAACTGGTGGTTCAATTGATCTAAACCTAATTTGTAGGTATGTGTTTAATTAAATAGCAGTTTGAATTACGGATGCATAGGGCTATCGAATAGGGTGGGCCTACTTTACTTAGAGGCTCGTACAGTTCCATAAATGTTTTCTTAGAACGAATAGCCTAGCCCCAATAGTAACTTTGTAAGAATGAAAGTATTATACAATACGATTAGTATTTTGACATACACACATTATTTTTTACAGATATTAATTTTTATCTTGGACTGAATAGTTCAAAGCGTACTACAATAATTTACATTGCTTAACTACTTACTTACCTCAAAGTCGGGGAAGATATCTCCTCTCTGATGAGGTTGATTACGAAGTTCGCGGTGTCTTTGTGGAGACGAAATCTTTTAAAAAAGTCAATCTCGTCCCACTTTTCGAAAAAGTTCGTTCTAACGTTTATAGTTTTTGGACGTCTTTCTCTGAAAATCCTCTCAAAAACTACCTGTTCGTCTTCATCGTCGCTCAAAATCAAATTGATATTTTCAAAATCCATTTTCTTCTTGCGTAAATTTTGAGGTTAACAATAGTTCTGTTCTTAACCGGGATCTAACCGACTACTAAATAGCTGGTTAGATGAGAGGTCCCTAACCGGCGGTTAGAGCAATTGAAAAAACCAACTGTTGCTTAACCAGCTGGTTAGCATCTGGTTAGCGTTAACCGGCGGTTAAAGTTGAATTGAAAAAAACGGCCCTTACAGGTTAATAGACATTCGGAATTTAAAATAACTACTAAATAAGATTAATGTATCAATTTAAAGTTTAAGAAAATGGTTAAATTATCATTTCATTTAATAACATTCATATCATTTCATTTAATAACATTTTTAACTTTTAAATGGTACCATGCAGACCATATATAATCAACACGAATTAAGTATTAAAGTAGACAAGGGGTTTCAGATGGAGAAGTTCCAATGTCCTGAATCCAACAGAGTTCGGATCTCAGCGGGCACTAAAGCGGCACTCTGACTCGCTTCACTCCCCTGACACCTTCAAGTGTGCTGAATGTGGAAAGACATATAGATAAACTCATAACTGGAAAACAGGAATGCGATATCCAAACACTAGGAGACTATAGTGATATGTTCTTCTCCTAGCAGACATTTTTGAGAACTTCCGTGACACTTGTATGAACACCCACATACTTGATCCTACGGGAGGCTTGCAGTGGCTTAATAGAGAAGAAATTGATAGTCTACTAGTTACGATACGTACTTGGACGCTAATAATCTTTATAGCTGGTCAATGAGCTCCAGTCTCCCTACAAGAGGCTTTCAGTGGCTTAATAGAAAGAAATTGATAGTCTAGATGTGGGGTCTTTGGCTGATGACGGTAGCGTCGGTTTCGTCTTAGAGGTAGATGCAGAGTATCCTGATCACCTGCACGAAACTCAGAGAGACCTTCTCTTCCTATGGGAGCGCAAGGTGTCACCCAGGTGCAAAATTGAAAGATTGTTAACTACTCTTGAAAAAAGACTAATTACATAGTTCATTACCGAAATTTAAAACAAGCAATCAAACACGATTTGGTCGTGTCCAAAATTCACAGGGTGATAAGTTTCGATCAGTCTCCGTGGCTAAAGTCGTACATCGATATAAATACTTAGTTAAGAAAACAGGCGAAGAATGATTTTGAGAAAGATCTTTTAAGCTTATTAACAACAGCCTTTTTGGCAAATTTATGAAAACCTTCGAAAAAGGTTCAATTTTAAATTTGTGTGTAGCAATCAGAAGGACGTTAGAGAAACTAATTGCCAAACCAAGTTTTCAATTTGCAACAATTTTTGGAGAGGACTTGGCTGGTGTCCATTTGACTCAAACCAGTATAGTTTTAGAAAAACCGATCTACGTAGGAATGTGTATTTTAGAGTTTAGAAAGGTACTGATGTATGACTTTCTCTATGAAACAGTTCTTCCTCACTACGGCTCTAATAAAGCTTCCTTACTGTGCTTGGATACAGACAGCTTTGTGATGGAGATCTTTACTGAGGATCTGTACCTTATTTTCGGCCCTCTTATGCCACACTTGGATGCTAGCGGGTATGCAAAGGAATATCCTGCCTACAGCCCTGCCAAATTCCTCAAATAATCCTCCCCCCTCAACAGCAGCTTCATCCTTTGGAAATGTTAATCCTATCCGAGGAAAACCAAAATCATCAAAATTTAAACAATCACCCGCCCCGTCTGTACCAAATTCATCCACCAATCCTCTTCTCGACACCGTATTCCTCCCGCTTTGACTCATATAATAAAGGGTGAAATACTGCATATAAATTCCACAATTTCAGTGAAGTACATTATCCAAGTATCAGTTTCATTTCAGCAGTATTATATTTAATATTACGCTCGGTGTCTTAAATTTCAATAAATACATTTACAGGTTAATAGACATTCGGAATTTAAAATGAATACTAAATAAGATTAATGTATCAATTTAAAGTTTAAGAAAATGGTTAAATTATCATTTAATTTAATAACATTCATATCATTTCGTTGAATAACATTTTTAACTTTTAAATGGTACCATGCAGACCATATATAATCAACACGAATTAAGTATTAAAGTAGACAAGGGGTTTCAGATGGAGAGTTCAATGTCCTGAATCAACAGAGTTCGGATCTAAGCGGGCATTAAAGCGGCACTCTGACTCGCTTCATTCCCCTGACACCTTCGAGTGTGCTGAATGTGGAAAGACATAGGGATAAACTTAGGAAAACAGGAATGCGATATCCAAACACTAGGAGACTATAGTGATATGTTCTTCTCCTAGCAGACATTTTGAGAACTTCCTTGACACTTGTATGAACACCCATACTTGATCCTGCACTATATCACTTTACCTTCATACTCCTGGGATTGCATGTTCAAAAACACTAGTTGTCCAAGAATCCATAGAGACCATGAAATTATCTATTTTTTAAAAAGGGATCAGAGGGGTATTTCCTAATGTTGCAAACGTAGGGCCAGGGCAAACAACAGACATTGTAGTGACTTCAGCCCCTGAAGCGGACTAGTTACGATACGTACTTGGACGCTAATAATCTTATAGCTGGTCAATGAGCTCCAGTCTCCCTACAAGAGGCTTTCAGTGGCTTAATAGAGAAGAAATTGATAGTCTAGATGTGGGGTCTTTGGCTGATGACGGTAGCGTCGGTTTCGTCTTAGAGGTAGATGCAGAGTATCCTGATCACCTGCACGAAACTCAGAGAGACTTTACCTTCCTATGCGAGCGCAAGGTGTTACCCGGTTGTAAAATTGAAAGATTGTTAACTACTCTTGAAAAAAGACTAATTACATAATTCATTACCGAAATTTAAAACAAGCAATCAAACCGATTTGGTCGTGTCCAAAATTCACAGGGTGATAAGTTTCGATCAGTCTCCGTGGCTAAAGTCGTACATCGATATAAATACTTTGTTAAGAAAACAGGCGAAGAATGATTTTGAGAAAGATCTTTTTAAGCTTATTAACAACAGCCTTTTTTGGCAAATTTATAAAAAACCTTCGAAAAAGGTTCAATTTAAAAATTTGTGTGTAGCAATCAGAAGGACGTTAGAGAAACTAATTGACGAACCAAGTTTTCTATTTGCAAAAATCTTTGGAGAGGACTTGGCTGGTGTCCATTTGACTCAACCCAGTATAGTTTTAGAAAAACCTATCTACGTAGGAATGTGTATTTTAGAGTTTAGAAAGGTACTGATGTATGACTTTCTCTATGAAACAGTTCTTCCTCACTACGGCTCTAATAAAGCTTACTTACTGTACATGGATACAGACAGCTTTGTGATTGAGATCTTTACTGAGGATCTGTACCTTAGTTTCGGCTCTCTTATGCCACACTTGGATGCTAGCGGGTATGCAAAGGAAAACCCTGCCTACAGCCCTGCCAAATTCCTCAAATAATCCTCCCCTCAACAGCAGCTTCATCCTTAGGAAATGTTAATCCTATCCGAGGAAAACCAAAATCATCAAAATTTAAACAATCACCCGCCCCGTCTGTACCAAATTCATCCACCAATCCTCTTCTCTCGACACCGTATTCCTCCCGCTTTGACTCATATAATAAAGGGTGAAATACTGCATATAATTCCACAATTTCAGTGAAGTACATTATCCAAGTATCAGTTTCATTTCAGCAGTATTATATTTAATATTACGCTCGGTGTCTTAAATTTCAATAAATACATTTACAGGTTAATAGACATTCGGAATTTAAAATGAATACTAAATAAGATTAATGTATCAATTTAAAGTTTAAGAAAATGGTTAAATTATCATTTAATTTAATAACATTCATATCATTTCGTTGAATAACATTTTTAACTTTTAAATGGTACCATGCAGACCATATATAATCAACACGAATTAAGTATTAAAGTAGACAAGGGGTTTCAGATGGAGAAGTTCCAATGTCCTGAATCCAACAGAGTTCGGATCTAAGCGGGCATTAAAGCG
Source organism: Matsumurasca onukii (assembly GCA_018831715.1). Classification (NCBI taxonomy): domain Eukaryota; kingdom Metazoa; phylum Arthropoda; class Insecta; order Hemiptera; family Cicadellidae; genus Matsumurasca; species Matsumurasca onukii. The sequence goes on along the minus strand of CM032066.1, from coordinate 11,400,372 downwards.
GCACTCTGACTCGCTTCATTCCCCTGACACCTTCGAGTGTGCTGAATGTGGAAAGACATAGGGATAAACTTATAACTGGAAAACAGGAATGCGATATCCAAACACTAGGAGACTATAGTGATATGTTCTTCTCCTAGCAGACATTTTTGAGAACTTCCTTGACACTTGTATGAACACCCACATACTTGATCCTGCACACTATATCACTTTACCTTCATACTCCTGGGATTGCATGTTCAAAAACACTAGTTGTCCAAGAATCCATAAGAGACCATGAAATTATCTATTTTTTAAAAAGGGGATCAGAGGGGGTATTTCCTAATGTTGCAAACGTAGGGCCAGGGCAAACAACAGACATTGTAGTGACTTCAGCCCCCTGAAGCGGACTAGTTACGATACGTACTTGGACGCTAATAATCTTTATAGCTGGTCAATGAGCTCCAGTCTCCCTACAAGAGGCTTTCAGTGGCTTAATAGAGAAGAAATTGATAGTCTAGATGTGGGGTCTTTGGCTGATGACGGTAGCGTCGGTTTCGTCTTAGAGGTAGATGCAGAGTATCCTGATCACCTGCACGAAACTCAGAGAGACTTTCCCTTCCTATGCGAGCGCAAGGTGTTACCCGGTTGTAAAATTGAAAGATTGTTAACTACTCTTGAAAAAAGACTAATTACATAATTCATTACCGAAATTTAAAACAAGCAATCAAACCGATTTGGTCGTGTCCAAAATTCACAGGGTGATAAGTTTCGATCAGTCTCCGTGGCTAAAGTCGTACATCGATATAAATACTTTGTTAAGAAAACAGGCGAAGAATGATTTTGAGAAAGATCTTTTTAAGCTTATTAACCTTTTGGCAAATTTATAAAAAACCTTCGAAAAAGGTTCAATTTAAAAATTTGTGTGTAGCAATCAGAAGGACGTTAGAGAAACTAATTGACGAACCAAGTTTTCTATTTGCAAAAATCTTTGGAGAGGACTTGGCTGGTGTCCATTTGACTCAACCCAGTATAGTTTTAGAAAAACCTATCTACGTAGGAATGTGTATTTTAGAGTTTAGAAAGGTACTGATGTATGACTTTCTCTATGAAACAGTTCTTCCTCACTACGGCTCTAATAAAGCTTACTTACTGTACATGGATACAGACAGCTTTGTGATTGAGATCTTTACTGAGGATCTGTACCTTAGTTTCGGCTCTCTTATGCCACACTTGGATGCTAGCGGGTATGCAAAGGAAAACCCTGCCTACAGCCCTGCCAAATTCCTCAAATAATCCTCCCCCTCAACAGCAGCTTCATCCTTAGGAAATGTTAATCCTATCCGAGGAAAACCAAAATCATCAAAATTTAAACAATCACCCGCCCCGTCTGTACCAAATTCATCCACCAATCCTCTTCTCTCGACACCGTATTCCTCCCGCTTTGACTCATATAATAAAGGGTGAAATACTGCATATAAATTCCACAATTTCAGTGAAGTACATTATCCAAGTATCAGTTTCATTTCAGCAGTATTATATTTAATATTACGCTCGGTGTCTTAAATTTCGATAAATACATTTACAGGTTAATAGACATTCGGAATTTAAAATAACTACTAAATAAGATTAATGTATCAATTTAAAGTTTAAGAAAATGGTTAAATTATCATTTCATTTAATAACATTCATATCATTTCATTTAATAACATTTTTAACTTTTAAATGGTACCATGCAGACCATATATAATCAACACGAATTAAGTATTAAAGTAGACAAGGGGTTTCAGATGGAGAAGTTCCAATGTCCTGAATCCAACAGAGTTCGGATCTCAGCGGGCATTAAAGCGGCACTCTGACTCGCTTCACTCCCCTGACACCTTCGATATGCTGAATGTGGAAAGACATAGAGATAAACTTATAACTGAAAAACAGGAATGCGATATCCAAACACTAGGGACTATAGTGATATGTTCTTCTCTAGCAGACATTTTTGAGAACTTCTTGACACTTGTATGAACACCCACATACTTGATCCTGCACACTATATCACTTTACCATCATACTCCTGGGATTGCATGTTCAAATACACTAGTTGTCCAAGAATCCATAAGAGACCATGAAATTATCTATTTTTTTGAAAGGGGATCAGAGGGGGTATTTCCCAATGTTGCAAACGTAGGGCCAGGGCAAACAACAGACATTGTAGTGACTTCAGCCTCCTGAAGCGGACTAGTTACGATACGTACTTGGGCGCTAATAATCTTTATAGCTGGTCAATGAGCTCCAGTCTACAAGGAGGCTTTCAGTGGCTTAATAGAGAAGAAATTGATAGTCTAGATGTGGGGTCTTTGCCTGATGACGGTAGCGTCGGTTTCGTCTTAGAGGTAGATGCAGAGTATCCTGATCACCTGCACGAAACTCACAGAGACCTTCCCTTCCTATGCGAGCGCAAGGTGCCACCCGGTTGCAAAATTGAAAAATTGTTAACTACTCTTGAGAAAAAGACTAATTACATAGTTCATTACCGAAATTTAAAACAAGCAATCAAACACGGTTTGGTCGTGTCCAAAATTCACAGGGTGATAAGTTTCGATCAGTCTCCGTGGCTAAAGTCATACATCGATATAAATACTGAGTTAAGAAAACAGGCAAAGAATGATTTTGAGAAAGATCTTTTAAACATTAACAACAACCTTTTTAAATTTATGAAAACCTTCGAAAAGGTTCAATTTTAAATTGTGTGTAGCAATCAGAAGGACGTTAGAGAAACTAATTGCCAAACCAAGTTTTCAATTTGCAACAATTTTGGAGAGGACTTGGCTGGTGTCCATTTGACTCAAACCAGTATAGTTTTAGAAAAACCGATCTACGTAGGAATGTGTATTTTAGAGTTTAGAAAGGTACTGATGTATGACTTTCTCTATGAAACAGTTCTTCCTCACTACGGCTCTAATAAAGCTTACTTACTGTACATGGATACAGACAGCTTTGTGATGGAGATCTTTACTGAGGATCTGTACCTTAGTTTCGGCTCTCTTATGCCACACTTGGATGCTAGCGGGTATGCAAAGGAAAACCCTGCCTACAGCCCCGCTAACGCTAAGTGTTAGTAAGATGAAGGTCAAGATAAATGCATCATACTGAGTTTTGGGACAAGTTTATTGTATCGTCTCCGATGAAGAGCAAAGATTAAGAAATTAAGGTGTCACCAAAGCTGTGAGCGGACTTAGGGCCACGTTACAATTGTATTCGTAATTCAAACAGAAAGATTTATCAAACTAATAGACTTTTAAAACAACTCTGTGACAAATACTTTCATGCCATTTCTTACCTTTAAATACAATCAAACGTGATGACTACTCCAACGAGGTTTACATTTCAACAATTTGGTAATCAAAGTATTCTGTTATTATTACATCTCTTAAGGGATATAAATGGCTACAGAATACATCGGCTTAATTCCTTAAATCAGGAGATTTTTAGAAAACGCAGTCCTGGTTAAAAATAAGGTAGTATATAAAACAAATACTCATTTGTAGGTGCAATTCCTAAATGACCCTCATCAAAGCAGCTTCATCCTTTGGAAATGTTAATCCTACCAGAGAAAGCTTCATAAAGTCCAATTTTTCTTATCCCTAAAGCGGACGGCGGCATCAGACCCATCATTGATTTTTCTAAGTGGACCGACTTTATTATTACGCCTAAGTTTTCACTCCTTTCCCGCAGAACCGCCCTTCGTTAAATAGCCCCAGACGCCTTTATGATTAAAATTGACCTTAAGTCAGGCTACCATCAGATTAAAATTAACCCTAAACACGCCTTCTTCAACGGAGTGTACTACAATGGCAGGAAATTCTCCCTCACCAGACTTCCAATGGGGCATGTCCTGGCCCCTAGCATCTTTCAGAGGGTGGCCGAAGGGATCCTCAGGGCGGTGCAGAGACGTACAGGGGTACGGTTTATTGCCTACCTTGACGACTGGCTGCTCTGGGGAGCCGGACACTCTTACCAAAGCGGTCGAAGTTATCAGGCAGTTCAACATTACTATTAACGACGAAAAGTCCATCTTAAAACCTACACAAGACCTGATAAACTTAGGTTTCAGAATCAACACCCATAAATTAACCATCAAACTCCAACTTTCTACCTTTGATAAATTATTCTTTTTACTCCGTCTAACCAAACAGGGCACAGTTAAAGATAGGCAGAGAATCCCGCGAGATTTAAACTGGATCCTGTATAACTTGCGTCTTCCTTCCTTCCTAGCTAAAGACATCCTTAGAGGCGACCCATCCTGGTTACAGGCTGCCCTTAAAGACATAAATGTCCTGGAACCCAAAGAACTCCTTAATCCACCCTTGGCAATGAACCTTTTCACTGACGCCACTCCTTGGAGTTTGGCGGCAATCATCCCATCCCGCAATGCCCACTTTGCTCAGGCATTCCAGCACAGAACCGAAATCAACCAGGCCGGACTGACAGCAGCAATCAAGGGACTCATGTGGGCCGCTACTCTAGTCTCGGACACGCATTTCACACTCTACGTGGACAACGCGTCCACCTTCTGCGCACTGCGGTCAGGGGCGGGAAGGACTCTGCGACGGCACGACCTGTGAGCCATGTTCCTCTCTATTTTGCATGGACTGAGGGGTAATACGTACGAAGTACAGCTCATCACCGGACGGACGAACCCGGCTGACAGACCTAGCCGGCAGATCCTGGACACTCTGCACGAAGCCCCCTTTTTAAGGGATGACGACCAGTTGGAAGAGGTAGGACATGAGCTCTACGCAGCCCATTTAGTGTAAAGAATTTTACCTTGTGTTTTTGGTTAGGGCCAGTGTTTTGGCACGTTACTTTTGTAAAAGGATAAGATTAAAAGAAAGAGGCGAAACCATAGTGGAACAGGCTCAGCCGCGGCCTGACTTTCTTCGCCACCAACTCCTCGGCGCTGACGCGCGGTACCGCTCACTCAAAACCCCAAGGACTTGGGTGGCGAAAGAAACGGCATCAGGCGTTAGTCGTCGGAAACTGGTGCGAGGACAGGTTTGAAATGCTTCTTGTTTGAATTGTGGAATGTATATGAAGTATTTCACCCGCATTATGAGTCAAAGCAGGAGGAGAAAGCGGTGTGTTTGAGATCTTTACTGAGGATTGTACCTTAGTTTCGGCTATACACGGATGCTAGCGGGTATGCAAAGGAAAACCCTGCCTACAGTGCCGAATTCCTCAAATAATCCTCCCCTCAACAGCAGCTTCATCCTTTGGAAATGTTAATCTATCCGAGGAAAACCAAAATCATCAAAATTAAAACAATCACCCCCCCGTCTGTACCAAATTCATCCACCAATCCTCTTCTCTCGACACCGCTTTTCTCGCTTTGACTCATATAATAAAGGGTGAAATACTTCATATACATTCCACAATTTCAGTGAAGTACATTATCCGAGTATCAGATAAACTTAGAGAGACTAGGAAAAGGTTCCCTGATAACGCCCAATTTGAACTTCTTACCCGAAAGGGCGTTTTCCCCTATGAATATGTTACATCCGTCGACAAACTATCAGAAACCCAACTGCCAGACAAACTTTCCTTCTATAGTAAAATTTCTCTAGAACAGATATCTGATCAGGATTATGCCCACGCTTTGAACGTCTGGCAGTCTTTTCAAATCCAAACACTAGGAGACTGTAGTGATCTCTACAATCTTACAGATGTTCTTCTCCTAGCAGACATTTTTGAGAACTTCCGTGACACTTGTATGAACACCCACATACTTGATCCTGCACACTATATCACTCTACCACCATACTCCTGGGATTGCATGTTCAAATACACTAGTTGCCAAGAATCCATAAGAGACCATGAAATTATCTATTTTTTTGAAAAAGGGGATCAGAGGGGGTATTTCTCAATGTTGCAAACGTAGGGCCAAGGCAAACAACAGACATTGTAGTGACTTCAGCCTCTGAAGCGGACTAGTTACGATACGTATTTGGACGCTAATAATCTTTATAGCTGGTCAATGAGCTCCAGTCTCCCTACGGGAGGCTTTCAGTGGCTTAATAGAGAAGAAATTGATAGTCTAGATGTGGGGTCTTTGCCTGATGACGGTAGCGTCGGTTTCGTCTTAGAGGTAGATGCAGAGTACCCTGATCACCTGCACGAAACTCAGAGATACCTTCCCTTCCTATGCGAGCGCAAGGTGTCACCCGGTTGCAAAATCGAAAGATTGTTAACTACTCTTGAAAAAAGACTAATTACATAGTTCATTACCGAAATTTAAAACAAGCAATCAAACCGATTTGGTCGTGTCCAAAATTCACAGGGTAATAAGTTTCGATCAGTCTCCGTGGCTAAAGCCGTACATCGATATAAATACTTAGTCAAGAAAACAAGCGAATAATGATTTTGAGAAAGATCTTTTTAAGCTTATTAACAACAACCTTTTTTGGCAAATTTTTGAAAAACCTTCGAAAAAGGTTCAATTTTAAATTTGTGTGTAGCAATCAGAAGGACGTTAGAGAAACTAATTGCCAAACCAAGTTTTCAATTTGCAACAATTTTTGGAGAGGACTTGGCTGGTGTCCATTTGACTCAAACCAGTATAGTTTTAGAAAACCGATCTACGTAGGAATGTGTATTTTAGAGTTTAGAAAGGTACTGATGTATGACTTTCTCTATGAAACAGTTCTTCCTCACTACGGCTCTAATAAAGCTTACTTACTGTACATGGATACAGACAGCTTTGTGATGGAGATCTTTACTGAGGATCTGTACCTTAGTTTCGGCTCTCTTATGCCACAATTGGATGCTAGCTGGTATGCAAAGGAAAACCCTGCCTACAGCCCCGCTAACGCTAAGTGTTGGGTAAGATGAAGGTCAAGATAAATGGTAAATACATCACTGAGTTTTTGGGAGTCTGAACCCAAGTTTATTGTATCGTCTCCGATGAAGAGCAACAGGAGATTAAGAAGTGTAAGGGTGTCACCAAGGCTGTAGTGAGCAAGAAACTTAGGGCCCGCGATTACAGAAATTGTATTCGTAATTCTAAACAGAAAGATTTATCAAACTAATAGACTTTTAAAACAACTCTGTGACAAATACTATCATGCCAATTTCTTACCTTTAAATACAATCAAACGTGATGACTACTCCAACGGAGGTTTACATTTCAACAGATTTGGTAAGTCAAAGTATTCACAGTTATTGGCCCATCTCATTAAGGATATAAATAGCTACAGAACTGCATCAGCGTTAATTCCCGTTAAAATTAATCAGGGAGATTTTATAGGAAAACGCAGTCCTGGTTACAAAATAAGGTAGTATATAAAAAAACAAATACTCAATTTGATAGGTACAGATGTATGCAGTAGTAATCACACTCATTTAATTCAATGCTGTAAACATATGCAAAATAAGTCTTAATCAGGATTGCAATGTGAAAGCGAAGGCATTAAAGTATTTTTTCAAAATATTCAATATTTAAGTAACAAAAAGGATCAAGTTGATATCTTACTAGCAGAATGCCTCCAGATATTTTGATATTAGGATACCTAAACAAAACTGCAGTATCATCAGCATATAGAAAAATATCACCACCAAACATATTTAGTTTACTAATGTTGATTATGTATATTAATGAACTAAAAGTGACCTTTAAAATATTGTAATATTTATTTCATCTTACATAATTATACGGGTTATACAGTCTGTACGGTGGCATCAAGATGGCTAAAAAAATGTTAGTCGCACAAAGCGTGAACAATAAATTATCTTAAAACAACGAGAAGTAAATACTCGTATATGAAATATAACGGCGATAATGATCTGAACTCATAATATGTTATGAACATTCATAGTTAGAACTATGAACATGATGTTTTGATAATTGAGAAAAAGCAAGATACAATTAACTTTGGTGTACGATGACTACAAATCTAGATAACATTAAATGAGCACTTGACATGTTGTGCTAAAACACATTGAAAGATTAACTAATAAATATAATATTAGTAATAATAATGATTATAATGTAAAATTAATAGATTGTTCGTTTTATTGTATAATATTTCACAATCAACTAAACTCGTCAACAAGAGCGCAAAGTCATGACACTTGCAGGATTAGCCTATATGAGTTGGAATGGAGAAACCTCAAAACCAATGGATATAAGGTGTGGTGTCCCTCAAGGGTCTGTATTGGGTCCCTTTCTCTTTCTTGTAACAATAAATGATCTGTCATTTTGTGTAAATGGTAGTTTACTGCTCTTTGTTGATGACACTACCTTTTACTCCAGTCTTTAAGACCCAGGTCAAGCAAAAGAAGCTGTTGAAGAGCTGTTTAAGTCAGCTTCAGATTGGTTTTCTAGTAATAAGTTAGCTTTAAATCAAGAAAGACCCAACCAATACGTTTTACCTTAAGTACGAATGGTCAAATCAAATCTGGCCCAGGCAAACTCATAGGGTTCACCCTAGACTCTGAACTTACTTGGGAAAGTCTCATTGATTCATTGAGCACAAAGTAGACCCAAGTTTGAGAACAGTCTAAAACCATGGCTTTTGCTAAACCCATTCTATAGCATTAGGGTATTTTTAGCAGCTGACCATAAAGAAATAAGTTTAATGTAAATTGAAACAGGAGACTAGATTCCAGGTACCTAATTACTTATCTTTAATCTGCATGGTGTGTCAATTTATTGCATGTTGTGTTCTTTTATTTTGTACTGCATGGTGTGCTATTTTATTTAAAATATAAATACTGAAACTGCACTTATTGGCTTAACCTAATACAATTGTAAAAGCCAAATGAATATTGATTTTTTTATTTCTATATTGCTATTAAAACATGAGGCGTCTGAAGAAATACAAAAATGAAATGATATAGTGCATCTGCAACTTTGTTTTGAGATATATAACTTTTAAAGTGTCCTACTTATTCTCAACACAGGCCTCACAACCATCTCCCAATGGTTTGACAGAGAAGTGGCAAGATTCCGCTGCATCCAACGGAGTGCGGTTGAGTCCACGCCGTACAGGACTCTCTACAACGAAGAGACCTACGGGTAAAGTATTATTTAAATATTTAATGGTATTAGTATCAACAAACTAATTATTCTGAAGGTACGCCTCCTATTATTATAACTTTACAATTATATGTAAAATTATTAAGAGGAACTGCAATGTACGTGGAATCATGGGGGGCACATACCTATCTTGATAAGTCGGTGAATCATGCGCGTACAGATTTCACTTGTTAGCATATAATGCCTATAGACCTTTATTTAACGATGTTTTATTTGTTTTTCTTCAATATACCCTCAAATGATGTGGTAGCCTACTTGACATATTTTGGGATGAATAAAACATTTGGTTTTAACACTTAAAGATAATGTATATCGTTTATACATCGGTTAGTTAGCGCTTAATGTGAAATATATAAAACACATTATGGTTTTTTTTCAGGTTACCTGTGCACCTTTCTGCAGATCTGCCTTTTCAGGCTGTTGGCCAGGCCATGTATAGGGTTCAGACCAAAGTTGACTTGGCCATCCCTGAAAGTTTGCTGCAATTTGGCCAAGCTCTTGAGAATTGTTAACAATCCTGTATCTTTCTGGAGTAATATAAAGAAGTTAAGGTCGACTGATGGTTTTGTTTCAACAATGACACTGGGGGTGAGGTGGTGGAGTGTGAGGAGATTGCTAGGCCTTGCAGCATATTTCAAGTCTGTTTATGTTTCTTCTACACTGACCTTGGATCAGCTGATAAGCAGTGCACTCTGCTCGCTTCCTTCTTATATCAATTGTCTAACTATCTCTGACATTCGGAGGCTGAACATCTCACGCTATCAAAACTCAAATCAAAGCGATCTTGGCCCAGATGGCATTCCTTCCTACATTTTCAAAGGTTGTTCAGATTTTCCTCAAATTTCATCACTTATTTAACTTGTCACTTTCAAAAAGTTGTTTTCCGACTGCTGGAAATTAACAAAGTCGTTCCAATCTTTAAAAAGGATCTAAGTTTGATATAAAAATTACAGGCCTGTATTTTTTCAACCCCAGCAAAAATCTTTGAGTCTATTTTGTTTGACAGAATATTCAACCATGTAAAATTACATTACAACACATCAACATGGCTTTTTTTCCAGGGAAATCTATCAATTCCAATCTTCTCAGTTTTACTAATTTTTGTATTTCTTCTTTGGATAAAGGCGGTCAGGTGGATGTTGTCTATACAGATTTTTCTAAAGCTTTGATGTTAATCATTTGCAGTTGTTAAAAAAGCTAAATTATTTCGGTTTTCCAAATGCTTAATCCATTTTTCATCCTATCTTCATAGAAAACAACAGGTTAAATTCTCAGATTTATTCGAATGCATTTTAGTACAGTCTGGCGTCCCCAAGGTTCAAATCTGGGCCCATTACTGTTTGATATTTATAAATGATGTTGTGGATTCTGTAAGAAGAGTTCTTCTGTACGCTGATGATATAAATATTTCGTGAAATATTCTGTTAACGACTGTCAACTTCTTCAGAATGACATAGACCGTTTAGTACTCTGGAGTCAGAACAACTTGAGTTCAAGACAAATGTGTTGTGGTGATACACCAGACGTACTCAGAGGTTCGTACAGTTTCAGTATAATATCGGAGGTGTTTTCTTGTCTACTAAAGCCAAATCAAAGACCTTGGTGTTATCTTTGACGAAAATTATACTTTTCCCATCATGTCATTGAATCAAAACAGCATATAGAACACTAGGGTTTGTCTGTCGTTCTAGTTGCTTCATTAAAAATGTAAATACTTTCAAAATTTTATATTTTCCTTAATTAGATCGAGACTAGAATTTGGGTTTAATGTGGTATCCTTATCAGTCTTATCTCTTCAAATGATTGAACACAGATTAAGTTTCTAAGATTTTTTGTATCAAGGAGTTTATAGAAATAGTGAAATGCAAATTGTGGGTGTTTTATGTAAAATAATGAAAGCCTTATAACATGGGTTCACTTCACAGGATTTGTATTTTTACTTAGTTTATATTGATTTATCTGCAAACTGGTATGGTGTATGTGCATAAAGGGTTGAAGTAATTATTTCATGTCTCAAAAAACAAAATGGCGACTGTTTAAATTTTCTCAACATGAAAATGGCGCATACCACAAAAATGAAGAAAAGTTGTATTTTTAGTTTTACATAGGAGAACAAACTCATTTTCCGAATTTTACATAAATAATTTCACTTTTTGCGTCCTATTACAACTGGTACACTACCAGTTGATCTGTGATTGTCAGCTGGGGTAATAAAGAACTTAAGGACCCATGTTTATAGGAATTTTTTTCATTGTTTTTGCATAAGGAACCCACCCCAAATTGGCGGCCAATTTTAGAATCACCTTGTACACTGGTAATGTACCAGTTGTAAAAAAGACGCAAAAGTGAAAGTATTATTGTAAAAATTCGGAAAATGAGTTTGAATCTTTATAAAAAAAAATACAACTTTTTATTCCCTCAACTTTGTTGTATTATGTGCCATTTTCATGGTATTTTAATTTGAAATATTTAAACAGCCGCCATTTTGTTTCTGTAAAATTATATGAAATAATTATTTTTTCCTAAATTTACCTTTTGGCACATAAACAGCATACCAAGTTTGAATGCAATCGGTCAAACCGTTCTGAGATATAAATTTTTGCAAAAATACAAAATGGCGGCTACGGGGTAACGAAGAACTTTAGGACCCATGTTTATAGGAACTTTTTCATTGTTTTGCATAAGGAACCCACCCTGAATTTGGCACCCTATTTTTGAATCACCCTGTATACGTTTTAATTCTTATTCTCAGTTGTCAATTTTAATATAGAAAGCCTTCATAAGCGCAGGGACTTGGGCATGCTAGTGTTTTTACACAAATTAATGAATGGTCAAGTTGACTGCACTGAACTTTATCGCAACTAAACTTCCTTGTGCCTCGGCCCGCGTCCAGAGTCCGAGCGTTGTTCAGTCCTCAGTTCTCACGCACCAGCTTAGGAGCTCACACTCCAGTGAATGTGATGATGCGACTCAACGCTCTTCCTCCAAACGTTGATTTGTCAGCTTCGACCTTGGCTCTTTGAACGTCAAAATTAAATTGTATGTAGTAGATAAGTATTGTTTGTTACCTTAATGTATTATTGTGATAAATGTTTTATAATGTTATAATTGTGCATGTCGGTGTAGTGTGTTCCCTTAAAGTGTATGTGTTTTATATGTGTTTATTCTATATTGGTTTAAATATTGTTATCAATTAGATTATTTATATACTGTATACTTTTCCTTAATGTCATATAATAATATATTGAAAACTATTTCAAATTTAAATTACGTATGTACGAGTTTTGTCAGTTTTGTTAATATTTAATAATATTTATATACGCAATGCTATGATGTAATTGGATGTAATCTGTATTGTAGCATGAATAAATAAATAAATAAATAATAAAAATAATCAAAGGATTTTCACTAAAGAAGTTGAAGGAGCTAGACAATTTTACAGGTGAGTTTTAAAGCGAAGCATATTAAAGGAAATCCCCTTAACACACTTGATTGCGTGCACATTGTGTGGTGACGCTTATGTGCGTACTTTGCATGTTTATTTTATTTTTTCCCCTTAGCAACTGCATTTCTTCAGTCAGTGACCGGCTATCATTAGATTATGTTTGTTCAAAAAGGTTAACTCTTGAACTCTTCTTAGTCAAAGAATTCTCTCCTCTTGACCAAGAACAAAATATCAACAATGCCTAATACTGTCATTCACAAAAAAGAATAAATAAGAAATCTTACCTATTAAGTCTTGATTAAATTTCATATCTGGTTATTAGTAAGTGAGTACTTGTTTTAAGGGCTACTTTGACCGAAGCTTACAGAGGATAAGCAGTGGATTTTGTCTCTCCGACTATTGAAAGTCAAATAACAAATTCAACGACTCTTCAAGTGGATGGTACCTTCAAGGTAGTTCCTCAGGTCCCTGCTAGCCATCAATTGGTGACAATAGCAGTCATCATTTACGATCTTTTAAGTTCCATTTAAATTTATAACAAGTGTTCAATCTGCCCAACAGCCTAACCAGTTGATTTGAAAAGTAGGGCATATTCCTGAGATGAATCTGTTTTTGAAATAAAAATTTGAACATGTTTATTTTTTTCTATTTTCATTGACTTAGTTTTATAAACATTCTAAACAAGATTGTTAGTAATGAACAGGCACAGTTATCTATAATGGATGAAACGTGTCAAAGGTTTAGAGGGCAGAACAAAAGAAAAAAGGATCATGCTTCTGTGGAACATTCAAAGTTAACATATTGAGGGCTGCATCGAACAAAATGGGAGGCATATTGAGCATCTACTGTAGACCATCTAACTTTCATTAAATGTTTTTATTAATTAAGTAATTTTGTTCTTAACAAAAGCTGTGTTTCTAAAAAAAAAGTGTTCATTTTGTACATTTTTGAAATAAAATAATATTTATGTATTTTATTTGTTATAACTGTCCCTGAGGTTTCTTCCCTAGAAGACATATTCTAACACCTAGTTTTTGCTCCCCGTCTCTATCGCATACTCAAATCATTCCTATTCCTCCTCCATCACAACCACCTATAACATCCACAATCATTCACACCGAAATCCCTTCATCCCCCTTTGACTTCAATAATTTAGACTTACTAAACATTCCTAACCCAGAGGATTTTTCATTAATGGACCTCTTCCCCTCCCAAGAGGAACCGATGGTGATTGGTCGTGACAGCCCTTGACTTGAAGATCTTCTTATCGACATTCTCGCGGACCCTCAACCTTCGGCAGTCGAGGAGAGCTCGAAAATGGTTTCGTCTCCTGTCGGGAATGTGGACGAGTGTTTATCACCACCTCAAAGAGAGGTACTTATTTACTCGTTTCATCATAGTGTAGAATAAACATAAAAATAACAGTATATCCCTTCCATCTCACGTAAAAATATAGTATATTTATACATATTACTTTGTTTCTTTTTTTTTTTAAGAAAGATCAGTCTGCTTGAGGTTACTGAAGTAGTTTCATGTGTGTGTGTCTTCACGCTCTACCTACAATCATGAAAGTTTCATTTAATAATGTGGTGGAGGTGTTTTTAGTACCCAAGTACGATGAGTGTAGACACAATCTTTGGCTGCGACAAAAGACTGATTTCCAACGTAAAGTTCTAAAACTAGAGTCTCTACTTGCGCCTAATCACAAAATTCATTCAAAATGTTTCATACATGAAAAAGACCATTTTTACTTTTTATCAACCCTCAAAAATAGAGAGATAAGTGACTATAGCAGTGATGATACTAATGATGATGAAGATAGTGACAGTTGTACTAACAGTGAGACTGATGATCAATCATTTCCAAGCGATGATGACTCTGACTTGGATAATATAATCTTGACTCCCTAAAAGTTGAGTAATCTGAAATTTGCTATTACAGTCAAGCTGATCGCTGACACCGATGACCCCAAACCATCATCAATCGTCATTGCTGTGAAGGAAGACCTCTCCCCCATTCTACGACAGGATGAGATGACGGCCCCTCAAAGAACTGCATGTAAGTATCAGTCTTGACTTAATTATTAATTTCAAACTCCAACTAATCCATTTTCCAAGTTAATTTTTTTACATTGATCCAGGTCTCCTACATACATACATGTTTAAATGTATACATGTACATTTACTAACAGACGTAGCCTAAAAAAAATACAAATGGTCTCCTTTCAGTTAAAAATCGTAATTATACTAGCAAACTACAAAACCTATTCATATTTTTTCAGACCAAGAGGTTCTCAATGAGGGGACTGCCATCCCTGTAATGTCCTTTTGCTCGTGGTGTGGTATACCCTTCACCACACTTGAGAGCGCCCTCGACCACGTTGATGTGTGTCTGGTTATTAAACGTTTGAAAGAGGAAGAGCGTCATTAAAGATATATACGCAATTGATCAAATCCTCATCCAACTCATGAGATTAATGACGCAGAAGGGAAAAGTATGGATGTGGATGATGAGGAGGAGGATGAGGATAATGATAGTTTCATAATTATCAGTGATGACGACTCTTCCAATGACGATGATGATGATGACGGTAATGACCAGATGGGTTTCGGTAGTGGAAGAGGTAATCCCCAGCCTGAAGGAAGTGACGACAACCCCACCGGCGACGACCCCCCCAACGATGATCACCAATCCCCCAATCATAATTTAAGTACTTTAAGTTCTAATCATAGGCGCTGTGCTACCTCTATAAGGGGGAAAATGCCGAAAATCAAACACTATCCAAACTCTAAGGAGTGCCCGATTTATGCCAAAGAGGTGGAAAAACTAAACAAATCAATTGATTATGAATCCTAGCCTAAATGCAGACAATAAAAGTACGAACAATAATCGTAAAAACCGAACAAGGGTCGGACAACTTAACCTACAAAACTCGATCAAAGAAACGGCAGAAGCCAGGCAGCTAATGATTGACTATAATATAGACGTTCTCCTAATACAGGAGCCATACTCCATAGCTGGACAGATCAAGGGCTTTGGACTTAGCACTTCAAACACTGTCATAGGAAATGAAATCAAGAAGAAAGACGCGAGGAGAGATGGATCTGTTCCGGAGTATATCCGGGACATTGCTGAGATCCAGCCTTCTATTACAACCGAGGAGGCGGAATACCTCCAAGAATGAGTGTTCTCACCCACTGGTGTGCGCAGCCTCGCACGCCAGTGGAGGGGAAGTAATGGAAACCAAATGGAGATGGTGCACATATTACATTTCATTCACTACTATAGGCCTACTTTGTTGCGATTCCCCGAAAATGTATATGTTTAATGGTTGTGTACCTCTATCTCAGAAAGTATTTGTGCTAGAAAGATGACATTTTACCACATCACACTATTCTATAACTTTTCATAAAAGACTAACCTCAAATAACAAAGTTAATAGATTAATTTTATTTAATAGAAACGTTTTGGTTAACGTAATGTTATAAAAAAATTAACAAATGTGTAATAAAACTGTGGTAAAAATTTCATGAAGAAATGATAGTTTTACCAGAGAAAAAAGTACTTACATTTTGTTAAATTAACATAGGTAAGATACAACCTTCCGAACCCCTTAATTCACTCTATATTTAAAATAGACAAGTTGTTCATCACTAGTATGGAATGGAATATAATATTTAAAATCATTTGATGTGAATTAAAGATGTATTGCAAAATACATAAAGATCTACTCATGTATTGATTTATATTATTTCATTTTTTTTTTATTATTTCATCAATCAGTTTACTAACTAAGTAAAGTAAAAAAACCATCTATCCTCGAAAATATAACAAAAAGTTTTAAACTTCAAAATGAACAACAGATTATTGATAAATCTAACCAATTTAAGGAGTATTTTAAAACTGCAATAGACAACATTAACACAGAATTAGCTGGAGAAACCTTTGATATCACTGATCGAATGCATAGGGTATTAATGGACAGATCTAAAATTTGAACAGAGCTGAATCAATAAATTAGGGGATCTCAGGATATAAAAAATCATTTAGATAGATTAGGACCAACTATCACTCATTTAATAAATAGAATTATGGTTACAGGAAATATACCCACTCAATTAAAAGTTACCTCACTAAGACCAATATTTAAGAAAGGGAATAAAAATAGCCTGGCCTGTTATAGGCCCATAGGTTCAATTTCAGTAATAATGAAAATACTAGAACACTATATATGTGAACAACTGAAGCTCTACTTGACAGAAAACCAAATTATTAATAATGCTCAATATGGTTTTATGCCAAAGAAATCGACAATAGATCTACTTGAATTAATGAATAATGATATACAGAATGCTTTGAATAAAAATAATTTTGTAATTGCTGTAGCAACTGATCTTACCAAGGCCTTTGATCTAGTAGACTATAAAATATTGCTGCAGAAACTGGTAAACATTGGTATAGGAGGCCCATTACTCAGATTTTTTCAGGATTACTTCAGCAATAGGATATTAAAGGTGAATATAGGACCGTACACCAGTAATAACTATGACCAAAGATGTGGTTTGATTCAAGGTAGTATATTATCTCCAATACTATTTAACATATACGTCAATGATTTAGCTAGTGTTAAGTTTAATAGTAGGTTACTGCAATATGCTGATGATAACTTATTCTATATCGAGCATAGGAACCTAGATCTGGCTATGAGATACATGCAAAGTGATTTAGACTTAATGGTGAAATATTTTTTCAATAATACAATCAAATTAAACACAGAAAAAACAAAAACAATAATTTTTAAAAATCCAAGAATTAATTATAACATAAATACTCATCATGCTCTAATTTGTCACTCTCATAACTGTTTTCTTGATCCCACCAGATGTGAGTGTAAGAAACTTGTATTTGATCATAGTATTAAGCATCTGGGTATTATTTTCGATGAGAATATAAAATTTCATTCCCACTTAATTTATTTAAAAACACTAAAAAATATGCTCTATATAAATGTAGTAGGATAACTATCTACTTCCCAATTACAACCAAAGATTGATATATTTTAGCCTAGTCCAGTCTATGTTTTATTATATATCCATTTATTATACAGCCACAATATTTCTTGTCCCCATTAAAAAATATTTTGAATAGAATATTTAAAATTTTATTCTATGGCTTACCTGCCTCAATGTTAGGGATAATGCAATTTGATAATCTGGCAAAGTTTACTGACTTGGTAAGAAACTTTAACAATGATAATTTTAGAGTATTAGAAAATATTGATTACAATTTGAGAAGAAGATTATTTACAGTAAATAGACAGTCTAACAGCTATGGGAAACGCACTTTAGAATACAGGATCCCAACGTTGTTAAATGAACTACCTGAAGTTCTACGAAACGTAACAAATCAAACTAAATTCAGTAAAGAGCTGAAAACTCACTATTTAAACTTTCCAGAATAGCACATCATACAAAGGCCTATTATAATTAAACAAACACAGGGACTCACCTTGACTTTCCAGTAGCCCATTAGGCCTAGAACTGACAACCTACAGAACTTGGATACAATAATTCTGATATGCATAGCTGGTATATTTCCAAATGAGAGAAGTATGATACACAACTTTATGTCACAATGGTATTTACACTACACAAAACACAGAACAAATAGGCTAGACCAAGGGCAGAAACACTGGACACAAACACTGACATAAATAACAATGACACGTAAGGACATAAGGAGAATAAAATTATTTTATTTATTTATTTATTTACGGTAACACCATTTTTACATTATTGATACAATTGGATGAAAATAGAAAATACAAGAGTAAGCACAGAAACATTAATAGAACAGACGAGTAATATTTATACTACACTGCTTAGAAACATATAAGGCCGGGTCTTCCATCCACCCCTACATCTTGGTTTTTTTTACACATTTTTTTGTCTAATTGATTTATTTTTCGGGGTGGTAATGGGTACTACATTAGGGACATGTTAAGTGATAAGGTGCTGAAAACATAGAAGGTAACGGACAAATTTGTAACAGAAAGCATACATTTGAACAATCGATATAACAGTGACACAGTGAGATCAATAAATAAGTAACTATAATAAATAACTAATAATTATGTATAATTTACGATAATAACCATAACCAACAAGAATACAATATAACATTTGATAACGGAAAATAAATATAATATTAAATACAATAACAAGAGTATAAATACGTTAAATATGATAACAATTATATATATACACGATATAGTTAACAAGAAATATAATATAACGAATATAATTTGACATTGAATAAATAATAAAAAGATAACTTATAACAATAATATGTACACGATACTGCTAACAAGAAATATAATATAACGAATATAATTTGACATTGAATAAATAATAAAAAGATAACTTATAACAATAATATGTACAGGATATTGTTAAGAAATATAATATAACGAATGTAATTTGACATTGAATAAATATAAATAGATAACTAAATTAAATTTTATAACTAATCTACGGCATGCAAGGAAATAATGTGGACTGATTATTATTAGATACATAACAATAAATAATGATGATACTGAGACGTACATTACATAAATGTGTAATAGGTAATACTAATTAACTATGTACAGAGCATGAAGTTTGAGTTAGCAGCTGTCGGCAACCCGAAGATAAGTCCTTTAATCTGCTCACATTGCAGCTGAAGAAGTCGATATGAGTAGACAGCTGATTACCAAGTCGGTGAATCCATAGGACTGTAGAGTTCATAGGAAGTGGAGCGACGTCTGCCGAACAGCTGATGCCGGCGCATTCCTCTGAGTCGGTATATGGAGATCAATCAGTGCCAGCAGAGTAGAGCAGTCGATAAACCCATTTAATATTTTGTACAGAAAAC
The DNA here is from genome assembly GCA_018831715.1 of Matsumurasca onukii. Lineage (NCBI taxonomy): Eukaryota > Metazoa > Arthropoda > Insecta > Hemiptera > Cicadellidae > Matsumurasca > Matsumurasca onukii. Next base: position 11,380,948 of record CM032066.1, on the reverse strand, counting down.
CGCATCAGACAGAATTCTTCTAGTTGACAGTGATTCGAGTTTTTAGCATGCATCTTAACTCTTCTGTAGGGGAATCACTGTATCCAAATCCCAGTTTGAGTCCATTAGTCTCAGAAATCTGGTTTGGATACTTCCAAGCGGTCAATTTGAAACTGCTGATACGGCGACCAGATGACACTACAATATTCAAGTTTGGATCTGACGAGAGATTTGTAGAGAGCGAGCAATGCCTCGACACTAAGTCCACACCTTGAAGATCTGACGAAAATCCCAAGACCGGCCTGCAGATGTCACTAATGTGCTCCTTAAAACTGAAGTCCTCTGATAGAATAACTCCAAGATCACGAATATGGGGTTTTCTGACCAGCAGCACATCATCTAAATGGTAGGCGTAGATGATTGGTCTTTGGTGCGATGAAAAGAGACAACTACGCACTTATTAGCATTCAAGGACATGCAGTTCTTAGTGCACCAACTCGACTGCAACGAGACATTGCTGAAGATGAATGCAGTCTTGTGGAGAATGAATATTCTTGAAAATCTTCAGGTCGTCAGCAAACAATAGGCAGTCAGCCCCAATGACATCAACAATGTCACCAATGAAGAGAGAGAAATAGCCAAGATGGGATCCTTGGGAACGCCCACTGCACTAAATGGGTTGGAGATCGATCCTTGAATTTTACTGTCAGACTTCTTCCAGACAGATGAGCTGAACCAATCCAGACTTCCATGGATACCGTAACCTCCATTTTCGATAGCATGAGCGTGGCTAACCGTATCAAACGCCTTGGCAAAGTCCATGTAAATGCAGTCCAGCTGACTTCGAGGCCAAAGAAGAGGTAACGTTGTGCTGAAGCAAGGCTAAGTTCGAAAGTGAAGAACGACCAGTGCAAAACCCATGCTGCTCCGGCACTGATAGCCCTTAAGGGAGAAATTAATATTGTCAATCAAAGACTCAAATACCTTCCCCAGTACAGGCTGAATAACTACTGGTCTATAATTTGTGACATCCTCCTTTGAAGCTGACTTATGGATAGGAATCACGTAGCTATCCAGAGAGAAGAAGGAAAATGCCAAGGTTTAGACTCTTATTGAATAGTACTGTGAGTTGAGGGGCAATCAAGGATGAACAATATTTCAAAACTGAAGCGGGAATATTGTCAGGACCAGTTCCCTTGTGAACATCCAATGCAGACAGTTTTTTCTCCACTTCGGCAGTGCTGAAATCACAGCAGGATAGATTTAGTTGCGTGTTGAACTTATAATTGGTAGTCACCTCAGTCGGAGCTTTATAGACGGACGAGAAGAAATCAGCAAACAAATTGCAGATGTCAGGAGGAGAATGGGACTCTACGCCGTTGAAGTTGTAGGATTGAAAATCACTGTGCCTTTGAGATGCTGGATGAAACTCCAAAATGATTTTGGATTGTCGGTTACTACCGAATTGACATGGTTTATGTAGTTTTTGTAGCATACTTCCGTGAGCTCTTTACATTGAAAGCGGGTTTCAGAAAATTTCACATAGTCGTGGTTGGAATGAGATATCTTGTGTTTTATGAAGTGCTCTTACGCAGAACCAAAATCTTTAGATCGGTTGTGAACCATAAGGGAACCGAGTCGGGTTGATTCTCTTGAGAGGGGTATGATCCATTGTAGTCCTATAGAGAATATCCATAAACCATTTAAAGTGCTCATTGATGTCAGATGGGATGAAGAAAACTGTTCCAAACTCTACATAGGCAGTCGTACACCCAGCCGCACCTTCCAAAATCCTTAACAAACACCGGACTCTCCTTCACAAGTACTCGACCAACAGGCACATTGGGTCGAGGGCAGGTGAGCTCTCTATTGGTAGAAGATGATCTTCAGACGCGGTGACCAAGGCTTCAGCTGATGAACAGAATATTAGATCCAACAAGACACCCCGAAAATTTGGATTACTATTTATTTGAGAAAGGTGGAATGTGTTTGTTGCATCTATTAAGAGTTGAGATGACCGACAGGCAGGCTTAGGAGGCTGATCCATCCAATCGATATGGGGTAAGTTAAAGTCACCTAGAAGAATAGAGGATGAGTAATTGCGATCGCCGGACAATTATCATTACAGAACATTAAGAAATAGGTCAACACATTTTTATTAGGTCACTTCGTTTAATTTATTTTAAAATATATATAGTCTATCAAAAAAAGCAAGAAACTAGACTGGTTATGGAGGAGTTCATAATAGATAACCTCAAAATACTGTATAATGACATGCGGTGTAATTGAGGTGTTTTTGTTTTTCTGCTCTGCGTTAGGCAATGCAGTGGAGTCAGGTGCACCAACACCTACAAAGCAAACTTTACATTGGCATTTAGATGCAGCAGTATAATTAAAACCAATTACACAAATTAATATATAATTCGTTGATATTTCATATTTTATGTATAGGTTAAGTAATGTTATAGTATATATATATTGTATTTATTTAAATGTTTATTCATGGCTAAGACTATTTAAATGTGAAAACAGGCTTCTGTGAAATGTACCTTAGGCCGATATATTTGTTGAACTGTGATTCTTATGTTCTAAGTATTAAGTTTTCTATTAATTAATACTAATTTACGTTTTAATTTTTTTTTTTTTTACTTAATATGTTATATTAAATTTGATAAGCCATAATTCAGTATTAAAATTTTGTTTGGGGTGGTATTGCGATTATGGATTGACGGGCTGATTGGTAAGAGATTAAAATCATACTATTTATTCCAGTTATTGTTGTTTTAATTGTAATTACCTCACTATTTTTATTGTTATTACTACTATTATTATTATTACTATTATTTAATAATGTTATATTTCTATTATTTGTTATTACTTTACTAGATTTTATCATTATTATTAAATTACTCTAATTTATTCATATCAATCTATTAAACTGTTTAAAATAGCTTATAAGTAGAGATAAAAAATAATACTGTAGTTGACTAATTATTATATGTTACTATTTATTCAAATATATGTTAAAGAATGAGTAAATATTTATAGTTCTCCCCTCAAATAGCTTATGCTAGAGGGGTAAGAAATACACTGTTTTGTATTATATTTAAATTTGTACGCAAATAAACGATTTGAATTGAATTGCGTGAAAGGAGCGTAAGTGTTTCCTTGCACTAAACGCTAAGAACCGCATGAGCCAGCAGCTCTGTGGAATTTCATACATAAGGGGTTTTACAAAGACCCCTTGGAACCAGAGGTTTGTATCTGTCTCAACTCTTTAATAGCGATTTAGGAATCTTTGAAGGCCTTGCAAAAGCCAAAAGGTTTTGTAACCAAAAAGTAAAATAATCCTGAAATTTTATGTGAAATTGTTTTAAATAGGCTAAATGATAATTATTATTTCAGGAACATTCTGTTTATTAGCATAAGCCTTTATGTTTCATTTGTTCTAAAAACATACAATCAATCAAGAGCTTACACCATCACCGCTGTCACCATCACCGCTACAACAGGAGGAAGCGAGGAGAGATGGATCTGTTCCGAGTATATCCGGGACATTGCTGAGATCCAGCCTTCCATTACAAGCGAGGAGGCGAAATACCTCCAAGAATGGTGCGAGGCGGTTCTCAACCACTGGTGTGCGCAGCCTCGGCTTTAAACTTCTTTTCAAGACAGGGCCCAGGGGTGAGGAACAATCCCAGTGGGTGGCAGAAGCTATAACAAGGCCGTGAGAGAGAAGATAAGAGAAAATGGTGGGAGACTCTATCTCGGCTGGAGATCGGTAAAGGTCTCACAAATCACTCTTACAACGAGATGCTTCAAGTGCCTGGCATATGGGCATCTTGCAGTTACTGCAAAGTGACAAAGGACACGTGCGGTAATTGCGCAGAGGAATGTCACAGATTCAGAGACTGTCCTGTAAAGGAATGGGACTGGCGCTGTGCTACCTGTATGGGAAAATGCCGAAAACTAAACACTATCCAAACTCTAAGGAGTGCCCGATTTATGCCAAAAAGGTGGAAAAACAAAACAAATCAATTGATTATGAATCCTAGCCTAAATGCAGGCAATAAAAGTACGAACAATAATCGTAAAAACCGAACAAGGGTCGGGCAACTTAACCTACAAAACTCGATCAAAGAAACGGCAGAAGCCAGGCAGCTAATGATTGACTATAATATAGACGTTCTCCTAATACAGGAGCCATACTCCATAGCTGGAGAGATCAAGGGCTTTGGACTTAGCACTTCAAACACTGTCATAGGAAATGAAATCAAGAAGAAAGACGCGAGGAGAGATGGATCTGTTCCGGAGTATATCCGGGACATTGCTGAGATCCAGCCTTCTATTACAACCGAGGAGGCGGAATACCTCCAAGAATGGTGTGAGTCGGTTCTCACCCACTGGTGTGCGCAGCCTCGCACGCCAGTGGAGTGGAAGTAATGAAAACCAAATGGAGATGGTGCACATATTACATTTCATTCACTACTATAGGCCTACTTTGCTTGCGATTCCCCGAAAATGTATATGTTTAATGGTTGTGTACCTCTATCTCAGAAAGTATTTGTGCTAGAAAGATGACATTTTACCACATAAAAATAGTGTTATCACACTATTCTATAACTTTTCATAAAAGACTAACCTCAAATAACAAAGTTAAAAGATTAATTTTATTTAATAGAAACGTTTTGGTTAAAGTATGAGATATTTTTAACCAAATGTTATAAAAATATTAACAAATGTGTAATAAAACTGTGGTAAAAATTTCATGAAGAAATGATAGGTTTTACCAGAGAAAAAAGGTACTTACATTTTGTTAAATTAACATAGGTAAGATACAACCTTCCGAACCCCCTTAATTCACTCTATATTTAAAATAGACAAGTTGTTCATCACTAGTATGGAATGGAATATAATATTTAAAATCATTTGATGTGAATTGAAGATGTTTTGCAAAATACATAAAGATCTACTCATGTATTGATTTATATTATTTCATTGCGTGAAAGGAGCGTAAGTGTTTCCCTGCACTAAACGCTAAGAATCCGCATGAGCCAGCAGCTCTGTGGAATTTCATACATAAGGGGTTTTACAAAAGACCCCTTGGAACCAGAGGTTTGTATCTGTCTCAACTCTTTAATAGCGATTTAGGAATCTTTGAAGGCCTTGCAAAAAGCCAAAAAGGTTTTGTAACCAAAAAGTAAAATAATCCTGAAATTTTATGTGAAATTGTTTTAAATAGGCTAAATGATAATTATTATTTCAGGAACATTCTGTTTATTAGCATAAGCCTTTATGTTTCATTTGTTCTAAAAACATACAATCAATCAAGAGCTTACACCATCACCGCTGTCACCATCACCGCTACAACAGGAGGAAGCGAGGAGAGATGGATCTGTTCCGGAGTATATCCGGGACATTGCTGAGATCCAGCCTTCCATTACAAGCGAGGAGGCGAAATACCTCCAAGAATGGTGCGAGGCGGTTCTCAACCACTGGTGTGCGCAGCCTCGGCTTTAAACTTCTTTTCAAGACAGGGCCCAGGGGTGAGGAACAATCCCAGTGGGTGGCAGAAGCTATAACAAGGCCGTGAGAGAGAAGATAAGAGAAAATGGTGGGAGACTCTATCTCGGCTGGAGATCGGTAAAGGTCTCACAAATCACTCTTACAACGAGATGCTTCAAGTGCCTGGCATATGGGCATCTTGCAGTTACTGCAAAGTGACAAAGGACACGCGGTAATTGCGCAGAGGAACGTCACATTCAGAGACTGTCCTGTAAGGAATGGGACTGCGCTGCTACCTGTATAAGGGGAAAATGCCGAAAACTAAACACTATCCAAACTCTAAGGAGTGCCCGATTTATGCCAAAAGGTGGAAAAACAAATCAATTGATTATGAATCCTAGCCTAAATGCAGGCAATAAAAGTACGAACAATAATCGTAAAACCGAACAAGGGTCGGGCAACTTAACCTACAAAACTCGATCAAAGAAACGGCAGAAGCCAGGCAGCTAATTGATTGACTATAATATAGACGTTCTCCTTACAGGAGCCATACTCCATAGCTGGAGAGATCAAGGGCTTTGGACTTAGCACTTCAAACACTGTCATAGGAAATGAAATCAAGAAGAAAGACGCGAGGAGATGGATCTGTTCCGGAGTATATCCGGGACATTGCTGAGATCCAGCCTTCTATTACAACCGAGGAGGCGGAATACCTCCAAGAATGGTGTGAGTAGCCTCACCCACTGTGCGCAGCCTCGCACGCCAGTGGAGTGGGAAGTAATGGAAAACCAAATGGAGATGGTGCACATATTACATTTCATTCACTACTATAGGCCTACTTTGCTTGCGTCCCCGAAAATGTATATGTTTAATGGTTGTGTACCTCTATCTCAGAAAGTATTTGTGCTAGAAAGATGACATTTTTACACATAATATAAATATGTTATCACACTATTCTATAACTTTCATAAAAGACTAACCTCAAATAACAAAGTTAAAAGATTAATTTTATTTAATAGAAACGTTTTGGTTAAAGTATGAGATATTTTTAACCAAATGTTATAAAAATATTAACAAATGTGTAATAAAACTGTGGTAAAATTTCATGAAGAAATGATAGGTTTTACCAGAGAAAAAGGTACTTACATTTTGTTAAATTAACATAGGTAAGATACAACCTTCCGAACCCCTTAATTCACTATATTTAAAATAGACAAGTTGTTCATCACTAGTATGGAATGGAATATAATATTTAAAATCATTTGATGTGAATTGAAGATGTTTTGCAAAATACATAAAGATCTACTCGTATTGATTTATATTATTTCACGTGAAAGGAGTAAGTGTTTCTGCACTAAACGCTAAGAACGCATGAGCCAGCAGCTCGGAATTTCATACATAAGGGTTTTACAAAAGACCCTTGGAACCAGAGGTTTGTATCTGTCTCAACTCTTTAATAGCGATTTAGGAATCTTTGAAGGCCTCAAAAAAAGCCAAAAAGGTTTTGTAACCAAAAAGTAAAATAATCCTGAAATTTTATGTGAAATTGTTTTAAATAGGCTAAATGATAATTATTATCAGGAACATTCTGTTTATTAGCATAACTTTATGTTTCATTTGTTCTAAAAAACACAATCAATCAAGAGCTTACACCATCACCGCTGTCACCACCGCCAACAGAGGAAGCGAGGAGAGATGGATCTGTTCCGGAGTATATCCAAATTGCTGAGATCCAGCCTCCTATTACAAAGCGAGGAGGCTAAAATACCTCCAAGAATAGTGAGGCGGTTCTCAAACTTTACTGAAAGCAAGCCTCATTTAAACTTCTTTTCTAAAGACAGGCCCAGGGTGGAGGAATGAAACAATCCCAGTGGGTGGTAGTAACAAGGCCGAGAGAGAGAAGATGGGAACAGAGACTCTCCCATCTCTGGCTGGAGATCGGTAAAGGTCCTACAACCCTGCCAACGAGATAAGCTTCTGTGTTTGAAAGTATGGGTATCTGTTATAATTGCAAGTGACAAAGGACACGTGCGGAAAATTTGCAGAGAGGAGGTTGCCAGATTCTCAGAGACTGTCCTGTGAATGGGACTATGCTAAAGTACCTGTATGGGGAAATGCTGAAACTAAACACTATCCAACTTCAAGAGTTTGATTTATGCCAAAAGGTGGAAAAACAAAAAAAAAACAACCAATGATTATAACCATTTGCAATGTAGGTAATAAAATGAACAATACTCCAAAACCGAACAAGTGGCCGTGGCAACTAACCCAGAAACTCGATCAAAGAACCCAGAAGCCAGGCAGCTAATGATTGACTATAATATAGACGTTCTCCAATAGGAGCCATACTCCATAGCTGGAGAGAATGGGGCCTTGGACCCTAAAGCACAAACACTGCTGTAGGAAATAAAAAACAAGAAGAAAGACGCGAGGAGAGATATCTGTTCCGGAGTATATCCGGGACATTGCTGAGATCCAGCCTTCATTACAAGCGAGGAGGCGAAATACCTCCAAGAATGGTGCGAGGCGGTTCTCAACCACTGTGTGCAGCCTCGGCTTTAAACTTTTCAAGACAGGGCCCGGGTGAGGAACAATCCCAGTGGGTGGCAGAAGCTATAACAAGGCCGTGAGAGAAGATAAGAGAAAATGGTGGGAGACTCTATCTCGGCTGGAGATCGGTAAAGGTCTCACAAATCACTCTTACAACGAGATGTCAAGTGCCTGGTGGCTATGGGCATCTTGCAGTTACTGCAAGTGACAAAGGACACGTGCGGTAATTGCGCAGAGGAATGTCACAGATTCAGAGACTGTCCTGTAAAGGAATGGGACTGGCGCTGTGCAACCTGTTAAGGGCCGCCGAAACTAAACACTATCCAAACCTAGGAGTGCCCGATTTATGCCAAAAGGTGAAAAAACAAAACAAATCAATTGATTATGAATCCTAGCTAAATGCAGGCAATAAAAGTACGAACAATAATCGTAAAACCGAACAAGGGTCGGGCAACTTAACCTACAAAACTCGATCAAAGAAACGGCAGAAGCCAGGCAGCTAATGATTGACTATAATATAGACGTTCTCCAATACAGGATTACAATTCCATAGCTGGAGAGATCAAGGGCTTTGGACTTAGCACTTCAAACACTGTCATAGGAAATGAAATCAAGAAGAAAGACGCGAGAGAGATGGATCTGTTCCGAGTATATCCGGGACGCTGAGATCCAGCCTTCTATTACAACCGAGGAGGCGGAATACCCCAAGAATGGTGTGAGTTTCTCACCCACTGTGTGCAGCCCGCACGCCAGTGGAGTGGGAAGTAATGGAAAACCAAATGGAGATGTGCACATATTACATCATTCACTACTATAGGCCTACTTTGCTTGCGATTCCCCGAAAATGTATATGTTTAATGGTTGTGTACCTCTATCTCAGAAAGTATTTGTGCTAGAAAGATGACATTTTTACCAACATAAAAAAAATAGTGTTACACACTATTCTATAACTTTTCATAAAAGACTAACCTCAAATAACAAAGTTAAAAGATTAATTTTATTTAATAGAAACGTTTTGTTAAAGTATGAGATATTTTTAACCAAATGTTATAAAAATATTAACAAATGTGTAATAAAACTGTGGTAAAAATTTCATGAAGAAATGATAGGTTTTACCAGAGAAAAAGGTACTTACATTTTGTTAAATTAACATAAGATACAACCTTCCGAACCCCTTAATTCACTCTATATTTAAAATAGACAAGTTGTTCATCACTAGTATGGAATGGAATATAATATTTAAAATCATTTGATGTGAATTGAAGATGTTTTGCAAAATACATAAAGATCTACTCATGTATTGATTTATATTATTTCATTGCGTGAAAGGAGCGTAAGTGTTTCCTGCACTAAACGCTAAGAACCGCATGAGCCAGCAGCTCTGTGGAATTTCATACATAAGGGGTTTTACAAAGACCCCTTGGAACCAGAGGTTTGTATCTGTCTCAACTCTTAATAGCGATTTGAATCTTTGAAGGCCTTGCAAAAAGCCAAAAAGGTTTTGTAACCAAAAAGTAAAATAATCCTGAAATTTTATGTGAAATTGTTTTAAATAGGCTAAATGATAATTATTATTTCAGAACATTCTGTTTATTAGCATAAGCCTTTATGTTTCATTTGTTCTAAAACATACAATCAATCAAGAGCTTACACCATCACCGCTGTCACCACCGCTACAACAGGAGGAAGCGAGAGAGATGGATCTGTTCCGGAGTATATCCGACATTGAGATCCAGCCTTCCATTACAAGCGAGGAGGCGAAATACCTCCAAGAATGGTTCTCAACCACTGGTGTGCGCAGCCGGCTTTAAACTTCTTTTCAAGACAGGGCCCAGGGTGAGGAATCCCAGTGGGTGGCAGAAGCTATAACAAGGCCGTGAGAGAAGAAGAAAATGGTGGGAGACTCTATCTCGGCTGGAGATCGGTAAAGGTCTCACAAATCACTCTTACAACGAGATGCTTCAAGTGCCTGGCATATGGGCATCTTGCAGTTACTGCAAAGTGACAAAGGACACGTGCATTGCGCAGAGGAACGTCACAGATTCAGAGACTGTCCTAAAGGAATGGGACTGGCGCTGTGCTACCTGTATAAGGGGAAAATGCCGAAAACTAAACACTATCCAAACTCTAAGGAGTGCCCGATTTATGCCAAAAGGTGGAAAACAAAACAAATCAATTGATTATGAATCCTAGCCTAAATGCAGGCAATAAAAGTACGAACAATAATCGTAAAACCGAACAAGGGTCGGGCAACTTAACCTACAAAACTCGATCAAAGAAACGGCAGAAGCCAGGCAGCTAATGATTGACTATAATATAGACGTTCTCCTAATACAGGAGCCATACTCCATAGCTGGAGAGATCAAGGGCTTTGGACTTAGCACTTCAAACACTGTCATAGGAAATGAAATCAAGAAGAAAGACGCGAGGAGAGATGGATCTGTTCCGGAGTATATCCGGGACATTGCTGAGATCCAGCCTTCTATTACAACCGAGGAGGCGGAATACCTCCAAGAATGGTGTGAGTCGGTTCTCACCCACTGGTGTGCGCAGCCTCGCACGCCAGTGGAGTGGGAAGTAATGGAAAACCAAATGGAGATGGTGCACATATTACATTTCATTCACTACTATAGGCCTACTTTGCTTGCGATTCCCCGAAAATGTATATGTTTAATGGTTGTGTACCTCTATCTCAGAAAGTATTTGTGCTAGAAAATGACATTTTTAACCACATAAAAATAGTGTTATCACACTATTCTATAACTTTTCATAAAGACTAACCTCAAATAACAAAGTTAAAAATTAATTTTATTTAATAGAAACGTTTTGGTTAAAGTATGAGATATTTTTTAACCAAATGTTATAAAAATATTAACAAATGTGTAATAAAACTGTGGTAAAAATTTCATGAAGAAATGATAGGTTTTACCAGAGAAAAAGGTACTTACATTTTGTTAAATTAACATAGGTAAGATACAACCTTCCGAACCTTAATTCACTCTATATTTAAAATAGACAAGTTGTTCATCACTAGTATGGAATGGAATATAATATTTAAAATCATTTGATGTGAATTGAAGATGTTTTGCAAAATACATAAAGATCTACTCATGTATTGATTTATATTATTTCATTGCGTGAAAGGAGCGTAAGTGTTTCCTTGCACTAAACGCTAAGAATCCCGAGCCAGCAGCTCTGTGGAATTTCATACAAGGGGTTTTACAAAGACCCCTTGGAACCAGAGGTTTGTATCTGTCTCAACTCTTTAATAGCGATTTAGGAATCTTTGAAGGCCTTGCAAAAGCCAAAAGGTTTTGTAACCAAAAAGTAAAATAATCCTGAAATTTTATGTGAAATTGTTTTAAATAGGCTAAATGATAATTATTATTTCAGGAACATTCTGTTTATTAGCATAAGCCTTTATGTTTCATTTGTTCTAAAAACATACAATCAATCAAGAGCTTACACCATCACCGCTGTCACCATCACCGCTACAACAGGAGGAAGCAGGAGAGATGGATCTGTTCCGGAGTATATCCGGGACATTGCTGAGATCCAGCCTTCCATTACAAGCGAGGAGGCGAAATACCTCCAAGAATGGTGCGAGGCGGTTCTCAACCACTGGTGTGCGCAGCCTCGGCTTTAAACTTCTTTTCAAGACAGGGCCCAGGGGTGAGGAACAATCCCAGTGGGTGGCAGAAGCTATAACAAGGCCGTGAGAGAGAAGATAAGAGAAAATGGTGGGAGACTCTATCTCGGCTGGAGATCGGTAAAGGTCTCACAAATCACTCTTACAACGAGATGCTTCAAGTGCCTGGCATATGGGCATCTTGCAGTTACTGCAAAGTGACAAAGGACACGTGCGGTAATTGCGCAGAGGAATGTCACAGATTCAGAGACTGTCCTGTAAAGGAATGGGACTGGCGCTGTGCTACCTGTATAAGGGGGAAAATGCCGAAAACTAAACACTATCCAAACTCTAAGGAGTGCCCGATTTATGCCAAAAAGGTGGAAAAACAAAACAAATCAATTGATTATGAATCCTAGCCTAAATGCAGGCAATAAAAGTACGAACAATAATCGTAAAAACCGAACAAGGGTCGGGCAACTTAACCTACAAAACTCGATCAAAGAAACGGCAGAAGCCAGGCAGCTAATGATTGACTATAATATAGACGTTCTCCTAATACAGGAGCCATACTCCATAGCTGGAGAGATCAAGGGCTTTGGACTTAGCACTTCAAACACTGTCATAGGAAATGAAATCAAGAAGAAAGACGCGAGGAGAGATGGATCTGTTCCGGAGTATATCCGGGACATTGCTGAGATCCAGCCTTCTATTACAACCGAGGAGGCGGAATACCTCCAAGAATGGTGTGAGTCGGTTCTCACCCACTGGTGTGCGCAGCCTCGCACGCCAGTGGAGTGGGAAGTAATGGAAAACCAAATGGAGATGGTGCACATATTACATTTCATTCACTACTATAGGCCTACTTTGCTTGCGATTCCCCGAAAATGTATATGTTTAATGGTTGTGTACCTCTATCTCAGAAAGTATTTGTGCTAGAAAGATGACATTTTTACCACACATAAAAATAGTGTTATCACACTATTCTATAACTTTTCATAAAAGACTAACCTCAAATAACAAAGTTAAAAAATTAATTTTATTTAATAGAAACGTTTTGGTTAAAGTATGAGATATTTTTTAACCAAATGTTATAAAAATATTAACAAATGTGTAATAAAACTGTGGTAAAAATTTCATGAAGAAATGATAGGTTTTACCAGAGAAAAAGGTACACTTTGTTAAATTAACATAGGTAAGATACAACCTTCCGAACCCCTTAATTCACTCTATATTTAAAATAGACAAGTTGTTCATCACTAGTATGGAATGGAATATAATATTTAAAATCATTTGATGTGAATTAAAGATGTTTTGCAAAATACATAAAGATCTACTCATGTATTGATTTATATTATTTCATTGCGTGGGAGCGTGTGTTTCCTTGCACTAAACGCTAAGAATCCGCATGAGCCAGCAGCTCTGTGGAATTTCATACATAAGGGGTTTTACAAAGACCCCTTGGAACCAGAGGTTTGTATCTGTCTCAACTTTAATAGCGATTTAGGAATCTTTGAAGGCCTTGCAAAAGCCAAAAGGTTTTGTAACCAAAAAGTAAAATAATCCTGAAATTTTATGTGAAATTGTTTTAAATAGGCTAAATGATAATTATTATTTCAGGAACATTCTGTTTATTAGCATAAGCCTTTATGTTTCATTTGTTCTAAAACAATCAATCAAGAGCTTACACCATCACCGCTGTCACCATCACCGCTACAAACGGAGGAAGCGAGGAGAAATGGATCTGTTCCGGAGTATATCCGGGACATTGCTGAGATCCAGCTTCCATTACAAGCGAGGAGGCGAAATACCTCCAAGAATGGCGAGTGAGGTTTCAACCACTGCGCAGCCTCGCACGCCAGTGGAGGGGAAGTAATGGAAAACCAAATGGAGATGGTGCACATATTACATTTCATTCACTACTATAGGCCTACTTTGCTTGCGATTCCCCGAAAATGTATATGTTTAATGGTTGTGTACCTCTATCTCAGAAAGTATTTGTGCTAGAAAGATGACATTTTTACCACACATAAAAATAGTGTTATCACACTATTCTATAACTTTTCATAAAAGACTAACCTCAAATAACAAAGTTAAAAATTAATTTTATTTAATAGAAACGTTTTGGTTAAAGTATGAGATATTTTTTAACCAAATGTTATAAAAATATTAACAAATGTGTAATAAAACTGTGGTAAAAATTTCATGAAGAAATGATAGGTTTTACCAGAGAAAAAGGTACTTACATTTTGTTAAATTAACATAGGTAAGATACAACCTTCCGAACCCCCTTAATTCACTCTATATTTAAAATAGACAAGTTGTTCATCACTAGTATGGAATGGAATATAATATTTAAAATCATTTGATGTGAATTAAAGATGTTTTGCAAAATACATAAAGATCTACACATGTATTGATTTATATTATTTCATTGCGTGAAAGGAGCGTAAGTGTTTCCTTGCACTAAACGCTAAGAATTCGCATGAGCCAGCAGCTCTGTGGAATTTCATACATAAGGGGTTTTACAAAAGACCCCTTGGAACCAGAGGTTTGTATCTGTCTCAACTCTTTAATAGCGATTTAGGAATCTTTGCCCTTGCAAAAGCCAAAAAGGTTTTGTAACCAAAAAGTAAAATAATCCTGAAATGTTATGTGAAATTGTTTTAAATAGGCTAAATGATAATTATTATTTCAGGAACATTCTGTTTATTAGCATAAGCCTTTATGTTTCATTTGTTCTAAAAACATACAATCAATCAAGAGCTTATCTTATCATTTTGATATTGTTAATATGATAAAACACTGGAGGTACGAAGAGAGAAAAGTGTGTTGTCGTCGGCGGATGAGTGAAAACCAGCAGCAGATGGGGTGCGAGTCCAGCGCATCCCCATTCAAAAGGGTGTGAGTAGACCACCAACGACGCGAGTCCAGCGCACCCCCCATTCATTGTCATTCTCACCCTCTCTACGCAGTCAATATCAACACACAGGCACGCATTCGTCTTCAATATGTGGTGCGAGGATGTCGACGATACTGTCCTGTTGGGTATCATTGACAAGATTGAGGGTAAGGAGGAGGATGTACGATCACCATCACCGCCGTCACCACCAACGTCACCATCACCGCTACAACAGGAGGAAGCGAGCAGAGATGGATCTGTCCCGGAGTATATCCGGGACATTGCTGAGATCCAGCCTTCCATTACAAGCGAGGAGGCGAAATACCTCCAAGAATGGTGCGAGGCGGTTCTCAACCACTGGTGTGCGCAGCCTCGCACGCCAGTGGAAAGGGAAGTAATGGATAATCAAATGCAGATGGTTCAAATATTACACGAAATTTACCATATTTAATCTCCCTTTTCAATAAATTACTTTTTTGTCAAATAAAAAAAAAACAAAAAAAAAACAAACAAGACACTTAAGAAGGAATGGACCACCACGCTTTCCCTACCTGTAAGAGGTGATCCCTCACTCCTTAGTATAGCACGTCATCCAGGTGTTCTCTTTTTAATTATACTACCCTCAACGATTCACCATTTTCCCGCCGTTCTCTTATCGATTATTAGTTCTTATTGTAACCAAAAAGTAAAATAATCCTGAAATGTTATGTGAAATTGTTTTAAATAGGCTAAATGATAATTATTATTTCAGGAACATTCTGTTTATTAGCATACGGCTTTATGTTTCATTTGTTCTAAAAACATACAATCAATCAAGAGCTTATCTTATCATTTTGATATTGTTAATATGATAAAACACTGGAGGTACGGAGAGAGAGCAGTGTGTTGTCGTCGGCGGATGAGTGTGAACTGGGTGCAGTACAGATGGGGTGCGAGGGGACCACCGACGACACGGGTCCAGCGCATCCCCATTCAAAAGGGTGTGAGTAGACCACCAACGACGCGAGTCCAGCGCACCCCCATTCATTGTCATTTTCACCCTCTCTACGCATTCAATATCAACACACAGGCGCGCATTCGTCTTCAATATGTGGTGCGAGGATGTCGACGATACTGTCCTGTTGGACATCATTGACAAGATTGAGGGTAAGGAGGAGGATGTACGATCACCATCACCGTCACCATCACTGCCGTCACCACCAACGTCACCATCACCGCTACAACAGGAGGAAGCGAGTAGAGATGGATCTGTCCCGAGTATATCCGGGACATTGCTGAGATCCAGCCTTCCATTGCGAGGAGGCGAAATACCCAAGAATGGTGCGAGGTGTTCTCAACCACTGGTGTGTGGCCTGCACGCCAGTGGAGTGGGAAGTAATGGATAATCAAATGCAGATGGTTCAAATATTACACGAAATTTACCATTTTTAATCTTCCTATTCCCTAAATTCCTTTTTTGTCAAATAAAAAAACACAAAAAAAAAACAAGTCAGCTACATCAGCAGTTGTTTGGCTGACTGCACTTTTCTATCACGAGTGAGTGAGCAGTTCAATCGGATTGGGCCCCGTCAACACAATGAGAGAAAAGGTATGGCTTCTCACTTGTGTGTACTCATACACCTTTATATCTCTCCTTATAATATCGGATGTAGGAACATCCATAGTCTCCTTCGCTTTTCTGGCTCCCAGGTGAGCTAAGAGGGGCACCTGGAGTGGTCGGCTCAACGTCGTGTTAGTAAAAGGTAAGGCCTTGATAAAATTTTATATTTTTTTATATTTTTTTATATTTCGCAATATATCTCAGAGCTTGTAATTATCCTGACACTTTATCAAGACATATTTTTTAAGTATTAACCATTTATAATTATAATTTGTTGATATATTTTATAATTGTTTTATTGTATTAGTTTGGTTTGGGAATTGTATTAGTAAAATACATTTAACTTTATACAACCGAATAATAGTCTCTTTTAATAAATAACCTCTCACAAGTTTAATAGCGAGTATATATTTATATATAATAAGAGGTGACAACACTGACACCCCCAGGTGTTCGTCACAGTTGGTGGAGGCGCCGGGTATCAGACAGTTCTCTAGCTGTCAGCAGCAGCACGCAGGAGCTAATATAATATAGATTTGATATAAAAGAAATCAGTTATAATAATAGTATATTAAGATTCCATTTAGTTTAGGATAAAACCGCTACATATAAGATAAGGCTAGTAGTTTGTGAATGTGGTAGGCTTCACTCAGAAGTTATATTAGTAAGTTCAGAAACAGGAGAATCATATTTTTATCTGGATACAGATAGTAAAGTAGAGTTTGACCATAGGTTTGATTTCTTTGTGAGGCCAGAAGAAGGGCTATTAGATATTGCTAAAGAAGTGTCAAGTAAGTCTAGAACCAAAGAAACTGAAGTTTATCACGTGTTAAAAGACTTGACCACACAGTTAGATTATGGCATCAGATCCTACGTTTGCCCAGGCCAGAGCAGCTCTGGGAGCGAATGATGATGTTGATGCTGCCCAAATATATACAGCATCAGGTCAAGCACCTAACTGTATAATAAATACCCATGGAGTTACTGAGAGGGAGTACAATATCCTAGGAATAACTCCAGATGAGTTTATACAGGAAAGGGGAATGGATAGTTTCTCATATCAGGATCTACAGACTAAGTTTCAAAAAATATGCTATGACTATGGAGAGGTATTCAGCCAACAACAAAATCAAGGGCTGTAGATTTCTGCTCTAAGATGATATATGAAGTAGGACCAGCATCTAGGAAAGTTAACAAAAGACAAGGGACCTTTTGAAATTGTTCGGAAACTGTCTGACTTAAACTATGAGATAAGTGTGCTTCAGACCGGGAGATGGACTGTAGATGTAGTACATTTGTCTCGTTTGAAACCCTTCTATGCGAGGGACTTTTAGATTAAGGCAAGGGATTTAAATAGGATGTAGTGTGTTTCGGTTTAGGTATATTGTTTAGGTATTTAAAAGTTAGTTTTGAAAAGTTAGTTTACTATTTCCACATGTACGGATTTATTCTTTAGGTTTAATTTCCAAGCAAATGCTAAAAATTTTTTATGGCGAGTTTTTAACAGTGAGGCGATAATTTTTTGTAAAAATCACATTTGAGGCAGATAAACTACCAGAATATTGCTATCTAAACTTGTACGAATGAGAGTCGAAAAATACAGGTTCCCTGTTAGACAATGTCTCAGGTGTTTTTCATATGCACATAGGAAATGGCCCACCCCCATGTCAGAATAAAAGATTATGTAGAGACTGCGGAGTAGACTACCATACATCAGATGAATGTAATCAAGAAAAGAAGTGTATACACTGCAAAGGCCTTCATAGCAGCAACTCAAGAAGCTGTCCAGAATTTATAAGGCAGCGAAACATTAAGGATAGAATAAATGACAACCGAGAAGACTACTTCACGGCTTGCAGCTATTTCCCAGTCAATTACAAAAACAATCATTTAAACAGATTCAAGCCTCATTCATTTGCTAAAGTATCAGCTTATGTAGAAGTACCGTACCAACAGGAAATTCAAAGCCCTAACAAATACGCCAAACTTTCAGAATTATTGAAAGATTAAAATCAGGCATCCACGTCATCACATGTTCATCAAGGACGGCCACAGATTTCGAACACAAAACCTTTGGGGAACCACTGGAAAACTAAAACTTATTCTCAAGAGATTAAGCCAAAATCACCTAGAGTAAATAACATAGAGCCTATTCAATCAAAAACTACACCAGAAAGGAAACCAAACCCTCACACACAAGAGGAACTTAAAGCTCTGTTTAAGGCTAAAATAACATAATTAAAAACCAGGCTCAGTGGCGGTAATATTACTAGCCTAAAACAAGTTCACGAAATCCTAAAAGGCTACATCTAAGATGACCCTAAAACAAAACCAACTAACCAGAGAAACCCTAGTAACAGTGCAATAACACAAAATCAAAGAAACCAAAACTCTACAAAAGATAAAAGTATAAATAAATAAACATCATAAAAAAATAAGTAAATCTGATAAAATATAAAACTGGATCAGATGAATTAAGAGTACTACAATGGAATTGCTTATTAATAAACTACTAATAAATAAAATTCATATTGCCATGATCCAAGAATCATGGCTTTTAAACGATGATAAAATTACCGATACAAATTACAATATTATCTCGCTAAACAGATTAGATGGAATGGAGATGTTGCCTTCATTATTTATGAAAACATACATTTTACCATACACAAGGAGATCAATAATAATTTTAATGTAAAATTGTTATCCATTAATGTCAAAAATTATGTAAAACCTATATATCTAGTTAACATTTATTGCTGCAATATAACTATAGAGAAAGATTTCTGGGGCAGAGAGGTTTTCCAGGCCTATGATAATAAAGAATACACACTAATTTGTGGTGATCTAAATGCCCACCACCCTATGTGGTACTCAACAACCACCAATAAGAGAGGAAAATGACATAGAAAGAGAATTAAACAACTCAACATGTATACTTTTAAACAATGGAATTTCCACCACTACTCCCAAACTACTATCACACGCAACAACTTTGGATCTAAGCTTTGCATCTCTTAAACTACATCAAAATCTTATCAGCTGGAATGTCGAGAAGGATCTGATGGGAAGTGACCACTACCCGATAGAAATCAAATTCAATATTAATGATGGCAGTCATAACATAAAGGAAACGTTCAATGCCCCAAAATACAAAAGGAAAAATTATAAAATGGCCGATTGGAAGAAATATGGCATTGAAATTGAACATAAAATTAAAACCCTACAAAATGCAAATGAAAATATCAACCTAGATATGATCAAAGAAATCATAGACAAGGCAGCAGATAAAGCTATACCCCTATACAAAACCAACAATAACAACAAACAGTTCAAACCAAAACCATGGTGGACAATGAAATGCAAAGAAACAGTTGCTAAAAGAAGATTGGCTTTAAAAAATTGTAAAATGACTATGACGCCACACAGTTATAATGATTACCACAGAGCAAAGTTAGAAGCAACAGAAATCATAAAACAAGAAAAAAGGAAGAGCTGGGAGGAAGTATGCCAAAACCTGAGTGGGAATAAAAATAGTTCTTACTCATGGGGCATAGTTAAACATTAACAAGGCAAAAAGGTTAATAATACTCTAGAAGAAAATATTGAAGGATTATTAAATAATGAAGAACTAACGGAGGCATTTATAAAAATGGTGGCACCAGATTTTGTGTCAAATTTCACCGGAATAATGGTATCACATACTGAAAGCCCCCATGAACTGGAATCAGATCTCACTATAAAAGAATTACAGCATGTCTTGAACTCAAAAAAATACTGCTCCAGGCAAAGACAGTGACTCTTACCAAATGCTAAAAAATTACCACAATGTGCATTAACGGTTCTCTTACAAAGACGTATAATGATATTTGGAAAAACAAAAAAGATATGCCAACAGAATGGACAACCTGCCAAATTATACCTATATGCAAACCTAATAAAGATTAAAATGAGGAGCAATCATACAAACCAATATCACTTATTTCATGTATAGTGAAGGTATTAAATTCAATAGTAAAGAACATACTAGAATGGCAACTGGAGAGATTAAAATTAATTCGAGACTCTCAATATGGGTTTAGGACAAATAAAGGATGTACAGAATACTTATTAACACTTTTAACTGACATTCAAACATCCTTGACCAATAATGAAACAACTATATTAGCAGCTTTGGATATATCTAACGCCTATGACAATGTTCATTTACCTACACTGTTTGGCAAAATGTACAAAATAGGAATCCCACCAAAAGTTATAAACCATTGTTCTAAATGGCTCACAGATAGAACAATAAAAATGATTTTTCCTAAGAAAAAGTACACTAGAATCACAAACCAAGGATTGCCCCAAGGAAGTGTCATCAAAGTTACACAAAACATGCCTACCTAAACATGCTAATTTGTGAACATCCCTACTGAGCAAAGAAGTCTATACCTAGTTATGCTAAAGCCTACAATAAAATCGAAACTAACTACCCTCAGTATGTTAGGATGGAAAGGAGTACCACAGGATATGATTATGACTTTACTATCCTAAAAAACAGATTCAATGTGATTTGTAAACTAAACTTGGAAGATGTAACAATACCATAAAGCAAAATAAATGGAAAAGTACTCATCAAATACTACTTGGAGGTTAAATAAGTATAATAACAAAATACAAATTTTCACTGATGGATCAAAAAACAACCAGGGAACAGGAGCAGCAATATTAATACCACAGATAAACTTTGCGGAGACATATAAATTACACCCAGAGATGTCATGCTATTCTGCCAAACTATATGCAATATAATAAGCTGTTGAGTATTCCCAATCATTAAATCAACAATAGATAGTAATATTTTCGGACTCACAATCAGCGATTAGCGCTATAAATGCAGCCGGAAAAGGAACAAGAGTGGACAACGAGGTAACCCACAAAATCTGTAAATCAATTAGTGAAGGCAACAACAAGTTTATTCTACAATGGATTCCTGGGCACATAGGAATAAAGGAAAATGAAGAAGTGGACAGACTGGCAAAATCCGCTATTGAAAAAGGAACATATGTTACAGAGGTCTATATACCAATAAATGATTATACATAAGCCATCAAAGAAAACTGACAGCTAATAAAATGGAAGTAGATCTGGATCACACAAATAAAGCAGCATGGTACAAAGCCATTCAGTCTAATTTCAAATTCTTTCCTTGGTTTAAATATGTAGCATTAAAAAGATGGGAGATAATAAATATATGCAGAATCAGAATAGGACATGCAAATACAAACTAACCAAAATGACAAACTACATCTATTCAAATTGTATTTCACACCTAGATGTCTGAGGTGCACCTCAGGTTCAATCGAGACGATAACTCATATCATCATGGAATGTTCACACTACGCTGTGGTAAGAGAAGAATGTCAAAAACTACTGACGGGAGGGGAAAAACACTGCAGGAAATATTAAAAGAGGAAAGCTTAAATATATACAAAGAAATAAACACATATCTAAAAAAAATAAACAAAACCATCTGGCAAATTTTTTTAACAAAACCCATTTTCTTGGGTTCCTGGTTCTAAATTCCGTGGTCCAATTCATTCGGTGATGCCTGAAGGACCCCAGGCAGAGAAGACTTAAAACTCCAACCCAACCAAAATACCTATCTTACAAATCCAATAGGAATCCTTCTTATTTATTGAAAGGGAAAAGGAAAAAAAAGTATAACAGAGACCAAACAATCATAGCATTAACACAACAACCTAACCACGCTATAAAATAATAATTACACACCAATAAACATTAACCCGGTTATATCCAAATTAAACTTTAATGGCACCAGGATGATGAATGTTGTGGTGTCATTAACCTAAGCCAGCCAAACGGCAAACAGAAAAACAAACAAACATATGCGATGGCTTTATAGGTTTATAACGTTCACACTGTGCATGTTTGTAAACTAAACCAGTAAAGTTATAGCTGTTTCTTTTGAAAATAACTTCAAATATGACTTCTCGAGGAAGATTTTAACAGATTTGGCTTTAAAAGCCAATACTGAATGTAAAAACAATGTCGTACAGCTACTACATCAGAAGACTTGAGTGATGATTGTTCTAAGCTAGACCTAGGCCTACAAAGTCAAGTTTCGAATGAGGGAATAAGCCAGATGAAAGGTAAGTACCTGTTAAGGTTTAATGCATTTTCACTCACGATGTTCTAAATTTATTAATTCTTAACTTTCTTATTAATAGTCTAGGCTGAGACTCTACTTTATGGTATTTCATCAGGTAGAACTATGGAAAAATACAAGTTCATCTGATGTTTTGAAAAAAATTTATTTTACCCACATACATTCTCACTCATCTTATGGAATTGTTCTATATGGTGCAACAATAAACAAAAACTTAGAGAGCTTATTAGTTTTACAGAAAAAAGCGTTAAGAATCATAGTTAAACTAAACAATTTAGAGTCAGTTTAAGGGACATTTCCCTAAGTTAGGTATTTTAACAGTATATGGATTATATATTTTAGAAACAGTGGTGGCTCTGAGACCTGCTGAAGATGAAATACCTCAAGTACCTGAAGATGAAATACCAGTCAAGTAGTTTGCTACAGTGTCAAGTGCTAATCCTCTAAAGCCATACTTAGACATCTTAGCCAGCCATATGTCATGAGACGCAACGTCAAAAGCCTTACTCAAATCACAGCACTACTGAGTTCCTCTGTTCAAAAGCATCCGTAATTGTTTTCATTACTGTTCAAGCTTGCATTACTGTTATTGTATACATGTGTACTTTTACTACTCTGGTGCGACACGCGATTTCCGTCTGTATGATTGCACACCTTCTTATTTCTTTGATGGCGTATGTTCGAGCCATTTAGAGATGGAAAGTCTTGCACTTCTAGATTGCTACAAGGATTCATTAGGTACTTGTTGCCATTTAAAGGAACGACAGATAAGTCGCTCTGAGCGTAGTAATTTTCATTTAAGGGCTGAGATAAGTTTTTTTTCTTTCCCAAAACTTCACGCAGTTGTTCAACTTCATGGGTTAGTTGTGTGTTCTACCAAGTTCAGGGTAGCTAAGGTCAGGTTATTTTAAGTTGGTTCGTTTAAGTTAAGGTAGGTTACTGCAGTTCACACCTATTTCCGCTTATTTCCTGAATGTAAATTGTCATTTTTGAGTTTTATCTAGAAAGGCTAAATATAGACTCTAACAAGAACACGAAGGACTATGTCTAAAATTGGTACTTTTCCTCATCATGGTAAAAGGAGGAGAAATTCCTGAATTCTTACTAGTTTGTAATAAATGTGAAGAGCAAATCAGCTGTACTCCACTATTTAACAGGAAAAATATGTTTAAATATTAATTTATTCTTAAAACGTGGACAGAAAATTCAAGATACATTGTTTACCGATAATATGAGTATTTCTCTAGGAAACTAAGTAAATAATTGGAAACGTAGTCATTACAGCTTGCGAGTTCTAGCCGGTAATTAAAAGTTAATGTTTGTAATATTAAAAAAAATAATATGTTGAATTGAAACATTGAACTACTACCATACTAAGTGGAGCACTAATAACACCATAGAAATTGTTGTGTAACATTGTTGTGTGATTGCAAAAGTAGGCCTAAAACATAGTTGCCCCGCGCGTGGTCTAATGATAGCTGGACAACTGGTGTGCTGTCTGGCGGGCTACAAGTGACGGGCTTTGAATATACACCTCTAGCGTCACTCATTGCTATAGCGACACAGCCCCTTTCCTCACCCCAGAACGTCTATCCCTACCACGTAGGTAAGCGCCAAGTGAAGGCCCGAACAAAGCTCTTCACCTTCAACGATGGATTCCGGTCTTACACGAAGCAGCCAGTGGCAACCATAGAGAAATACTAACTTTCTGTGGCAACTATCAAGGGAACCATCGATTATTGCTGTCGACCTTGTATCTTACTCACTGTTGTCGTTGATATGTGATCCCACGGACTTTGGAAACGGATTAATTAAATGTTAAAGTTTAATTTTTCCCCTCTAAAACATAGGTGAAGTTACTCTTCACCTGACAAGCCGCCACTGGATGTAAGGAGGCTAAAATACAGCTTGAAAATTGAAGTTTTAAATGGAAGTTTTCTCTACAGGATTGGGGGTTAGTGAATAAATAGTTTGGGCCATCTTTGAAGCTTAAATAGGAACTTCATTTCTGGTTTTCATAACCTCAACTAGCTGGGACTACTAAGTTGGGATAGTTGATTCCGTAATAGGCGGCTACAAGAACATCGATGTTTGCTACATTTCTCAGATTACGTAGCACGAAAATTCCTGTTTGAGGCGTGTTTGGCATGACCCTGAAAGCCAAGATTCTCATCCTAGACCAGAAAATACTGGGTTGATAACAGAAATTAGTTTTGGTGCAAAGTTCCCTCTGAAATGTAGCCAGTGAAATCAGACCAACTCGTAAGACATGCAACTACGGTTTCTTTGAGGATGTAAGCGTATAATAGAGCAATTTTTAATCTAAAAGCTAGAAAATCTTGTAAAGAAATATTTAAACAAAATAAATTATTAACCGTTCCAGACATATATATTTTGAAACATTAAAATTTGCTAAGAAAATCCACAATATTTTACATTTGAAACCACAAAATTAAAAAATTATAATATCAGACCAAAAATCTATTAGAAAATATATTTCATGACAAAACTTTTACTGAAAAACATTCAAAATTCAGCATAATCAAACTAATTAACAAGTTACCTCAAGATATAAAATTTGAAGACAACCTTAAGAAATTCCAAAGAAGTTAAAAATTATCTGATTGCTAAGACTCATTACTCCACTAATGATTATTTGGAAGAAAACGAAGACTACGTTAGTTTCTACTTTTAAGATTCAAGATTCTACCTTTGTAATTGCTTATACAATTTTTATTTGGTACCTATAATCCCATTTCGAATAAAACAATTTACTTCACATGGCCTACCCTCTGTTTGGATTGGAACAAGGGCCTACCTAGTATGTAGTAAATAGCAAAAAGTAAGTAACCTTAACCGTTTTCTTTCTCTTTTTCTGTCTATGCCAATGGCATTTTAATGAGTTACTTAACTTAGGGTTTGTGGGCATCACAAAACGCTTTTAGGGAAAGCGGTCCAAACCCTTGTGCCTGCGCCGGGAATCGAACCTGCGCTTTGCAAGCCGTTAGGCTACCCACTGAGTCACGGATGCAGGCAGTAAGTAAATAGCCTTCTAACAAAAATATAAATGTTTTGAATTGTTTTGCCAATATATTAAATGTTTTGAGAACAGCCTATTTTGGATTAATACATCCTCAAATTTTGTATGGCATAGTGTTTAAGGGGAACTGTGCTGAATCTAAAATATCAGTTAAATATCGTTTTGATTAAACAAAAAACGATTTTTGGGCTGTGCTTCGGACAGACCTGTCGTGATGCTTTTGTCTCTTTGGGTATTTTGAACATTACTCCCCTTTTCATATTTGAAACTTTAATTTTTGTTTTCCAAAATTCCAATGTTTGCCACTTTCTCAACTACGAAATTCGAAATAGGAATATGTTAAAATTTGAATCCCATCGCCTTGAAAATTTTAATAAACTTCCACTTCAGGCTGCTAAAAAATTATTTAACAAACTCCCAATAGATATTAGATCAACCAACGACTTTGTTTAATTTAGAAACAAGAAAAATTGAAAAATTACCTAATAAACCATTTATTTTACATTTTATACGAATTTATGAATACTTCTATGTATAAATTGGTAGTCAACACTATTTTGTTGTAAAAATGACTACGAATCAATAAATAGAAGGTTGCTAAAATTACTAAGAGGAAACAATAATAGCAAATACTTGAAATACAAACCGTCTCAGCTTAAAACTACTAACGTACTTGCAACAGGACTTAACTCTTGAGTCAATGGAGAAGCGACGTCAAACAGACGGCCATGCTCGATTGAAAAACAGTGTTGCCAATAAAATCTCTACGGTGTTGCCCATAGAGTAACTAAAGATACGTACTTAATAAGGACTGTATAAGGACTTACAACAAAAATTCAAAACTGGAGATGTGAAAATTATTTTGTTGTTTAAAATAATCATTGGTTCTGTAATGAGTCTTGCTAATTAAATAGTTTTAGTTTAGTTTGGAATATTGGCAAGTTGTCTCTATATTTTATATCTTAAGGTAATTTGTTAATTAATTGACAACGTTGAATTTTATATGTTTTTCATAAAAGGATTATTACCTACAACTAATTTTGTTTGAACAGTTACGATATTTACTGTTTTTGTGATGATGTAAAATTATACAATTTGAAGTCTCTTGGGAAGTTTAATAGAGATAAGACATCTGCCAGTAGCAACAATCAATAGTATATGTTATGTATCTGTACAATGTTGTTGTTTGCTGAAGTGTTTGTTGAAAAACTGGACTCCAAAGGATCAAATGCAAGCTTCAAATTGTCAGTGGACTACTCCATTAAGGACGAGCTTATGAAACCAGCTGCATGGCCAAGAAACTCACTCGTCAAACGTTTTTTATTCAAAAGGTCAGCAAGCACCTCACTGAGGTAAGAACTAGCCTAGATTCGGACTCAAGCAGGCCCATAGACAGGTATAAACCTAGGCCTACTCAACTTGTAAATAATGTATATAGTTATAGACCTGACCTAAATTCTAGGCAGGACACACCACCCAATTTAAATATGGCTAGGCTTATTAGCCCAGATCAAACTGTGATTAGGTCCATAAAATTACCTCAAACTTCTAAGAGGCCTACCTCACACAGCTGACCATTGCGTCCGTAAATGTGCAATGCCTTAGAAATAAAGTTGACATAGTCTCTCTATTTATTGACGAGATTAAATGTGACGTGCTATGCGTTTGTGAGCACTGGCTCATGCAAGAAGAGGGAAATTACTTTAAAACCCTCTCTGATCTGAAACTTGCTAGTGCTTTTTACCGCACTAAGTTAAAAAATGGTGGTGTGGCAATCTACTTGTCGGATAGGCTAAATTACAAACCATTGGAGCTTGGCGAGTATAGTGCTGAGCTTGATCGTGAACTAGTAGCCATACATATAACCAACCCTGATATTATTGTAGTATCAGTCTACCGCTCTCCAGCGGGCGAATTCATTAAATTTGTGGAGTTATTGGAGAAATTCCTAGACTATCTTGTAAGCCTAAAAGTGAAGAAAATTGTTTTAGTGGGGGACTACAACATCCACCTGGAGTGCCCCTCGAAGGAAGAAGCCACTTTTACCAACCTGCTAAGCAGCTATGGTTTGTTTATTGCTTTACAAACCACCGAGCAGGGAGACGGCTTGTCTAGATGCGGCCATAACTAACATCAACACATGGGAATACGATGTGCAAACTGCTGAACCTGTTGTCGCGGATCATGCAGCTGTAATTATGAAAATAAAGTCTGACATGAGCCTAAACTAAAAAATTATACATTTGAAAAGAGAGTTGTTAAGGAAGATACTATGACTTTATTTAGACAAGAGCTTAGTCTGTTAAACTGGAACTTCCTAGACGAAGTACTGGAGCCTGAAGCATGCTTTGATGCTTTCTTTATGTCATTTAAGGAGGTTTTTGACAGTATTTTTCCTTCTAAAATACTAAAACCCAAACCTGGTAACAGCAAAGGGCTGTGGCCCAGGGATAAATCCTGGTACACGGATGAACTGGCTAGGATGCGCTCCTGGATACTTCTCTTGCATGACTACTATAAGGGAGCAGTTGACGTAACGTTAAAACAAAAATATTGTATATTGTACTCTAAAGTTAAAAAAGACTACTCTGCTAGGGTTGTGGAGGCTAAACGTCACCATATTCAAAATAAAATTGAGTTTGCTCCCAACATGTGTAAGGCTGCTTGGGACATTGTGAACGGCCGTAGGCAGATGGTGTCTAGGCCTAAGTTGTCATCCAGTCCGGATGAGTTCAACAATTACTTCTCTGAAATTGCGGAGGAAATTGTATCCAATTTACCTGTGTTACAGATCGACCCTGTTGCTTCAGTCCCTGATCACTCTAACAAACTAACTCTCCAGACCTGGAATATGGTGAGTCCCTCTGACATACGAAACATGGTAAAGAAATTTAAAGACTCGCACAGCCAAGATGTATTTGGGATGTCAAGTTTTGTTCTGCGAGCTGTTTCCGATCAAATTGCAGAACCTCTCGCAAAAGTTACAAATAAATGCCTCTCTTCCGGTGTCTTTCCAAATATTCTTAAGACAGCACGTACAACACCAGTTCTCAAAAAGGGCGATCCCAATCTCATTTCTAACTTCAGACCGATATCTATGCTTCCAATTTTCTCTAAAGTTCTCGAAACAGTGATGAAAAATCAACTCCTAGCTTACCTTGAAGGCAACAAATTGCTAACTGATGCCCAACACGGCTTTAGAAGTGGTCGCTCTACTACCTCAGCGCTGCGTAGCCTTGTCGATTTCGTAACCGATGCTTTTGAAAAAAAAGAGTCCGTCATGCTAAGTCTTTGTGACCTTAGTAAAGCTTTTGACGTGGTGTCTCATGGGATTCTTCTACAAAACTAAAGTATGGTATGGAGGTGCGGTGCTGAAGGGTATCGCCAGTTTTCTCTCGAACAGAGGGCAACTGCAGGTATCCATAAACGGGGCTTCTTCCAGCATCAGGCACATGGCGCATGGCGTTCCTCAGGGCTCCGTTCTCGGCCCACTACTCTTTACATTAATGGTCAATGACCTGGATCTAAATGGCAGAACTCTACTCTTTGCAGATGACACCACCTTGCTTGCCAGAGGACAGGACTTGGAGTATGTGCGGGCCGAAGCGGATTCCCTCCTTTTACAGGCCAAAGAGTGGTTCACCTGTAATCGGCTGAAGATGAATGAAGAGAAGACTCAATTCCTCCTGTGTTCGCTGAAGAGGCAGGAGAAAGTGGACCCTGCTGTGAGGCTGCTCGGTTTTCAGATCGACGCTAAGTTAAGTTGGTCTCAACATATATCCCAGGTATGTGTGAAAATATCACGTGTGATCTACCTCCTAAGACAACTAAAATTCACGCTGCCAAAGTCGTATCTGAAGACCGTGTACTATGCACTTTTCCACAGTCACATCATGTATGGACTTGTAATATGGGGGCATTCCCCGGCTGTACATGATGTGCTGTTATTGCAAAAGAGGGCTGTTAGAGTTGTCTCACACTCTGGCTACTTCGACCACTATAGGCCCCTATTTAAGAAGCTGGGAATTATGACTGTAGTGAGTCAGTACGTTTACAACGCCCTCTGCTTACTCAGGGAGAATTTAAACAACTTTGAGATGAGAGGCGAACTACACAGCCACAGTACACGGTCTGCAAAGAACATAGACCTCCCGAGGTGTCGACTCACTTTCACGCAAAAGGCTTACCCCTACTCTGCTGTGAAGATCTTCAACACATTACCGGTTGAAGTACGCGAACTAAACATCTTAAAGTTCAAAGAGTTGATGAGGGACTACCTGGTAGATAGGCCGTTGTACTCGCTGCAGGAGCTACAGATTGAGCCGATCTCGATCAGTCGGTTTTAGCCTCCAAAAATTTTTCAATGACGCAGTCAATCCGTTTTTCTACGGTCAAAGACGAAGGCAACAAGTATCAAGTAAGTAAGTAAGTATCAAGTAAGTAATGTACTGTGCTCTTTCCAATCAACAAAACCATTTTACTACTAAACATTAGTTTATTAATTATAAGCAATTCACTTCAATCTATAGTTTGCTTCAAGTATCAATGAGCCAAAATGGACCGTGCACATATTGGAGAGAAGCTAAGAGTCTACATAATATTGTATGATTACCCATCTTAATTTGTTTAATTACTGAAAATCTTCAAACTACTTTTGACTCATTATGGATGTACCAAGTACTCATGACATGAAATTGTAAAATGTGTTTACAGAAACTAGTATCTTAGTCACATTAATCATCTACTAAATAACTGACTGTTATGGAAATGGCTACAAACGTAAAGCAATACAGTGACAATGAGATAAGATAGAACTTGTAAAATGTGTTTACAGAAACTAGTGATACTTATTTTTACTTGGTATTTACTATCTTTTATTAATAAATATGTTCTACTATGGCTAGGTATCTACTAATATAAACTAGGTATACTGTTATACAGAGTGTTAAATAGGCTACAAGCGTTTAAACTACTGTGAGTTAAATTTAGAAAAAGACTTTTCAACTTATAATTCTGGAAAAAAAAATTCTTAACTCAATACTTTAACACAAAAAACATGGGTTTAAATTGACATTGTTGTAAAAATATAAAATTACTATTTTAGTTTATTGTTAGATTAGTTTACTGAATAATTATGTAAACTACGTCACTAAGCTAATAAAGTCAAAATGTGACACCACAAGCATGATGATAATTTAAAGTAGGTTTAGTCTAGCTATGTTTCTTGCTGGCAATATAATATACTCCTTGCATTTAGGCCTACTCAAATAGTGTCTGTATCTTTAGATGACAATAAAAATTACTATAACTGACGTAGAATATAGTAGTATATGAACGGTTTTAATGCATTAACAAAATAATAATTATTAAAATGCAGATTACCTTTTAACATTTGTTGGCAAAATAAAGGCTTCACATTGAAGAGCATTAATGATCACTTTAGGTAAATTCAATACCATAAGCCAAGTTCTGGGAAGTGTTTACACTTTACACAACATTTATCTATATAGTCAGTATTTTTGAGGAGTCAGGATAAGAAATAGGGTAAATTATTTGTTGAAAATGTTAAGTTATTAAATATTTCAACCAAAATGGTCACATCTGAACAGTAATACAAAACTAGAAAAACAATAATAATGTAAACTCTAATAATACGCCGTCGCCATCTTGTTGATTTTCGGGTTGCTACATTAACGAAGTCACGTGACCTGTCAAGAATTCGACGCCAGCGTTCCTTACAGCTCAGTAGCTAACTAAAACCGTGGAACCGAGGCTACGGTATAAGATCGCCGGGCCTGGTGTTGCCGATCGGGTTCGTTCAAAATACCCACCATCCAACCCTAAAATCCCTGCGATTTTCCGAAGTTGGAGGCTAATTCCCTACTCAATATCAAAACCCCCACACTAAATTCGAAGGTTGATTGCCAGAATGCCAGATGCCTGTTGGTTAGGATTAAGGAAGAGAGTCCAATTATTTATTTAACTATTTTGAGGTTGAATATACAATTTCTTCAGTAATGCGAGGAATTTTGTGGTTTACATGAGTTATTTAATTTGATACAAACCATGGTGCTTGAGTAATTTGTCTTAAAAACAGATCGTAATATCTGTATTACGGTGATTATTCATATACCGGAAGTTCCCCACAACTATTAGTCACAAGTCCAGAAATACCGTTGTTTATAGAACATTTTTATTTTCACCAATAAGCCAACATAATTAATTTTGTTTAAATTTACTGTTCTATTGTAGTTGAAAATATACTATGTTAGTTTTTGATCAAGATGAACGATGAAGGCCAAGATATTTCACACTAGTAATATCCATATTATGCAAGAGTATTCTAGGAAAAATAGCTTTTTCCAAGTAAAAACTACGTAGGATGATTTTGTTTCGTTTTGACTTCTCCACTTGTTATGCAAGTCTTCAAACTGTATTAAATAGTTTAGCTTATCTGATGCTACTATTGCTGTCACATGTTAACATAAATCAGCAGCGTCATCAACAAATGTTGATGTACTGGTTTCTGGGGTTGAAGGAATTCTGAGGTGTAAATTGTTAGATAATTGACCCCAATACACTTTCCAGGGGCATTACGGACTTAATGGGTTTCAGGTATGTCTATTTATTTATTCATTTTTTATTCCAACGGCAATGCCATTTTAACAATAACATAAAATATGATGGTGACATGCAAATACATTGAGTGATATACTAATTGTTTATACGTGCATGTTACAGATCCAACTAAATTGCTGAAGTGATATGAAGAAGTATATAACTATAAAGTGAATAAACTGTAAACACTGGATAACAATAAATAAACTATAAAATATGTAACAGCACGTGATAATAGAGTGGTACAGCAATTTCAATGAATACAAGCAATACAATAAATAATATATAGACTATACATTGGACAAAGATAATAAACTATGAAATATAACTATCAAATGGTGAAAAATATAGTATATAATATACATGCGTGGTTGTTTTATTTTATTTATTTATTTATTTCAACGGCGAACACCAGTTATACAAAATTATGAACAGTTGACAACAGTGAACAATATAGGAAATGATAATTATAATATGAATGGCGATAATAATATATAAACACGTGTGGCTTGAACAAGCAATAAGAAACTAGTGACTAGCAATAGAAAACTTTAGTGACTAGAAACAAGAAGGGTTAGGGCCGTGATGGTAGTTGGAGGGAATGAGTGTTTTAGAGAGGAAGACTGTGGTTGGAAGAAGGGGCGTTTGAAAGGAGGTGATCAAAGATCCAGAGCTCTTGATGCTGACAGAGCCATCCATTTTTGTCTAAGAGACTTGAGGCTGATGCAGAACAAATCGACTTCATTGGGAATAGAGTTTCTGATTCGATGTAGACGAGCCATGGGTCCAAACTTCAAGTAGTTCGTCCTGTAGTAATTGTGCGCGAAAAGGTCGGTTGATCTGGTTGTTCGAGGGACTCTGAAGTTTATCATAGCTAGAAGATCAAGAGATCCATTGACGATCTTGAAGAGGAAGGCCAAATCAGCAAAATCACGACGGACGGCTAGAGGACACAGGTCAAGTTGTCTCATCAAATCATCGACTGGCACCATGGATCAGGGCATACCCAGTCTTGTTCCAATGAGTCGGATGAATCTTCGTTGAATTCTCTCAAGTCTGATAATATGATGGCGATAAAAAGATTTCCATATGACGGAGGCATTTTCCAAAATTGGACGAAGCAGGGTTTTGTACATGATTGCGATGGAGTACACCGATAAACCACTCCTTGCTGCTCTAATTAGAAGACCCAACAGTCGATTGGCCCTGCTACAGATCAAGTCAATGTGCTGGTCTGGGGAAAGTGTTCGAGTGAGATGCACTCCAAGATCCTTAATGACTTCAACATGCTGTAGTTCTTCGCCTTGAATGTTATATCCGATCTGAAGAGGGATTTTGCCACTGTAAAATGACATCACCATACTTTTGTCAGTGTTGAGCTGCATGGAATTTTCTTCACACCACTTAGACACGCCATCAAGGGACCGCTATAGAGCAAAACTGTCTTCGATGTCCTTTATCCTGCCAAACAGCTTAATATCATCGGCAAAGATGAGAAAATTACACTCGATGACTCTGCAGACGTCGTTTATAAACAGATTAAACATATAAGGCCCCGGTAGAGAACCTTGGGGAACTCCAGATTTGACATAAAAGCTAGGGGTCAGAGTACCCATCTCCGAATCTAACTATGGATGATCTGCCAATGATCTATCAATTTATTTTCCAATTTTATTTGACAGTATCTTCTACTCAAATATTAATTAAATATATTAAGTACGGCTGAGGCCGTAGCGGATCCATGGGGGAGACTAAGGGGATACAGCCCCCCTCATCACACGACCTTTGGGAAATTGATTGACACGGGATAGAAAGTTTAATCTAAAATACTAACATTTAGTATTATTACAGGTTTATTAACACTTTGACGGAGCACTATACCTTATAAGCGTTATTAGAGCACATCGGTATGTGAGACCCCCTCTTTTTTAAAACATTATTAGAGCACATCGGTCCGGCAGACCGCAGATTTCCAGTTACATTAACGGAGCACACCGGTCTGACAGACCGCTAAGGTTAGTTTTTTTTTTATTTATGGCATTACACTGAATAGTTTTGGCGTTTTTCATTCCAAACTCAATAAATATACCAAGACTAGACCTTTGTATTATTTTTTTGAAATTTTAATTTCCTTTAAAGTAGAAAATTTAGGGAAATAACTGAACAAGAGTTTGAATTCTATTGAATTTGTATTACGAATGTTTTATTGGATGGTAAATAAGTAAATAGTATAAAAGCTTCAAATGTAATAGTATAAAAACCTACTTTATTATGTTAGAATTATATACATGTTCATAAGAATTTGTTGATTTTTCAAGCGTTCGTTCAGTCATGTTGCAGACACTCTGAAGCACCAAGCCTTGCCACTTTCTGCTACATTCCAAGCATATAGCGTCATCACATCGAATGCATTTATACTGTGTCTTCCTTTTTTTCGCCGAAGGACATTTGGAACAGGTTTTCCTCTTGGCCATGGTGTCTGAAGGAATGATGTCTGGTACTTGACGTGGATTTTTCTTCCCTGCCAATAGCTCCATGATTTCTTCTCTTACATTCCGTCCAAGAAGTGTAGGCACTTGAAGTCTTGATTGCAAAAAAGGCTTGATCAATTCCTCAGCTAACTCCTTAACAAATTTAAATCTCTTCATAACGGTGCATCCCCTGTAGCAAAGGTAAAGAATGTAACTATTGCTGCTAGCAATGTTTACCATCCTGTAAAACACCGCCAGAGGCCAACGTCTTTGTTCTTCGTCCAGATGAGTAGATTGCGCATTTCATATCCAGTACGTCAACTCCACTTTTATTTTGATTATAAAACGCGATGATTTCAGGTTTCTTCTTTACTGGATCGATTGATTTGGAGTGGTGCATGTTGGAAACCAAAACGACAGCCCGATTCTTCTTGACGCGAGGAGCATGTCTTTCTTCGTTGAAACCAAATAAGGTAGAGCCTTCTTTTCTGAGGGTTTGCTTGAAACTCAAGAGGATTTTTTTTTTAGTTCCGACATAAGTCAAACCCTCTTCTTCATTTCATCAAGTAGCTCAATACTGCTATACCAATTGTCGGCAGTTACATTTTTTACTTTTTCAACTGGTTTGTACAATTTAATAACTGATTGCGTAGGTTTGCTGAACTGTTGTTCTGCTGCAGTAAGATCTTTGCCGTCACAGCCTTGACCTGTATACAAATATGCGTTGTAAAGATAACTTGTTTTCGCATCTGTCAAACATTGTACTTTTATTCCATATTTTTTGGGTTTTTTAGGCATAAAAACCTTAAATGGACATCTTCCCCTGAACGGTACCAGCATTTCGTCAATGGTCAAAAAGCTCGATGTGGCGTATTGGTGCCTTGAGTTATCAATAAGTTTCTGAAAAATTTCACTAATGGGAGCTGCTTTATCAACAGCTCTCCTTTGTTCACGACTAGCAGCATCATCAAATCTCAGAGATATCATCAAGACCGAATATCTCTTTGCTGACATCGATGTACCACGAAAGATAGGACGAGATGTAGACCCTTGTAAAATAGAGAAACAATATCCTCATCATTTGATTTGAGGACTGATGCCATCAACAGTAGTCCAATTAGTGCATTTATTTCCAAATAATTGGTATCCTTATAAGTACTTTTGTTGGTGTTGGCACCCAAACCATTTCTCATTTGTCTTAGTTTTACGTTTGTATTTATTACAATCGCATTTATCATCTCTTCGTTGAAAAGGAGTTTCCAAATGCCGCCTTTTGTTGGGGAATCACCAAGTTGCCTTGCCTCTCCTCGTAGTCCAGGTAAACCTCCCCTGACGATGTTATGGGCTGGTGTTCTCACGTTTACTGCAGGCTCTTTACTGGCCCATTTAAAGCCAGGAATGTTCTGTTTTTGATTAGGCTTACCAATGTAGTACTCAGGTTCAGCTTCTTGATGCTCTCCCATAGCGTCATCCTCCTCATCCACTGCGTTGTTCTGTTGCTCATCCGATGTGTTGTTGTGATTCTGAACTTCATCAGTAATGGGTTGTTCTTGTAGTAACAACTCGTCGTCGTTATCTGATTCGGAACCATCTCTATTCTCTGCCGGCAGAACATAGTCCGGATCAGCATCGGAGTCGTCGATTGTTGTATCTGAGTCTGATTCATCATCCACCTCCGAAAAACATTGATCCAGCATCATACTAATACGTCTTTCGTCATCCATAACTGCACTATCACTTTGTATGGCATACACTAAAGGAGCACTCCGGTTTCATAGACCGCACAGAAAAGTAACGTTACGCGAGCACAACGGTCTGCCTGACCGCTAACGTATCACAGTATTAGCTACTCACATGCACAGACGCAGAGTTGGCGCGTAACTGAAGCGGGAGTGGAAGGGCGATGAGGTGGGGGGAAGGTACTGTGGAGGGGAGCCCTCAAGGTTGCGCAGTGCTGCCAATATTATTTTTCAAATTTACCTTGCGGTCTGACAGACCGGGTGCTCCGTCAGAGTGTTAACATAATACTTGAGCGAGAACCTTTGTAAAACAATTTCATAATTCTATTATTTTCTAAAATACCTTTTTTGTATTTAAAAAATCATATACTCAATAAAGTTAACCCTGTTTTTAACATTGTGCTTTCAAGATTTCCACTCTTTGGTGTATAGTTGACATCTTGACGACTGACATCATGATTTCGTTTTTTTTTTCCTAGATGGTGGCGGCGCAGTAATTATTGGTACTTATTGATTACTTTAGTAGTCTGGTAAAAGATTAGAAGTATTGTCCCTAAATGTTTCTTATTACTTGTTAGTTATTTTGAAGAAAATAGCTCAACGCATTGACATGTAAGTACACATTTTAAGTCAATGTAAGAATTTGAGGGCCGTAAAGCTTGCTGGAGGATGTGCACCACTGATTATAGGCGGAGGCGAGTGAATAATAACTTAGGACATAAATCTTAAACTAGGTAAATACATCCAAATTATTTGAATTTTAATTCTACTGGCTACTTATAGTCGATTTCGGACAACTTATTTGATAGATCAGACTAGTGGCACAATGTTGACTCTTATCCAACATGGAGAATAATATAAAAATAATATAAAAGGACTCACCCATAAAATAGTTGTAAAATCATGTACAGAGTTCAAAAAATGTTTTTAAAAAAAATTGTCTTGCTGACTACTAAATTATCACATACAGTAGACTCTCGACTATCCGGCCTTTTGTGGCGGAAGGGTAGGCCGAATAACGAAAAAGCCGGATAAGCCGGAGTTCATTGAACTTGGACTTCCGGGCCTATCTAGATTGGTTTTACGTGTTTACAAACTGAATCAAACAATTTAACTAGTTATACAGTACTGTATTAAATTAGGCTATCACGTTTTGATCTAATATAACTTTTACAAACTTGGAACAGTGATGGGATGGTTTGTAAGTAAAATTAATAGTGCACGCAAAATTGTTTGTTACAAGTTTTATTAATGCACAAACTGTATTTATCAAAAACTGTACAGTACAACATTTAAGTTATACATACTGTAATGTCATAATCATAATCATTGAGTAAAATAAAAACAATAGCTTACAATATAAAACAAAACAAAAGAAAAACGAAAAATTACTTTTTGAAAAAGTCTTTAATAGAAAGTTGCCGTTTGGTATTTGACCTTTTCCTTGCCATAGTGTCTCGCGATTTTCTTAGGCATATGATGTCAGCTGATGTTGTCTCATCTTGTTGGGTGATGTATTCCAAATCAGCTTCAATTCTCTTGAAACCTTCGGAGTGGGAAATGTTTGGAGTGGGATCTTATTCATTATTTTCGCACTCAGTTTCGTTGTCTTCACCTTGGGTCACCATTTGGATAATGTCGTTACTGCGATGCATTGTAAACTTAGCAGTTTCACAACTGAAGGCGTTCAAAACCATGTTTCGATTTTTAACGTTCTTTGTGGCTATGAAATTGTTTAAATTTTTTACAAAATGGTAGGCGGATATACGGAGCCGGATGGTCGCGAGCCGGATAGAGAGTCTACTGTACATACAAAACACCCAAACAAAATCCAAATTAGCTAATTTATTCAAAATTGTTTTGCCTTTCAAAAATTATACACTTGTTATCACTTTTGTTCTAACAAACACGAGATATTTTGAAAAAACTAATCAGAGTCGCTTGAAGAGACTTTTCGCTTTCTTCGGGGCCTCAAAAACCTGATAACAGTGCTCAAGCTCATGAAAGCATTCTCTGTGCACCCCAATGGTATATGCTGGACACCAGAATCTACTTCTTTTCTTCAAGTCCTTCTTACTAACATCACAGAATCTAGATAGCTCGCCGGGAAGGTGAGCGATCTTATGGTTTACGCCTGCGTCTCCTCCTGGACCAGTGGCAGGTACTGCGTCTGGTAAAGATAGGACTAAACCATCAACTACAGCTACCAGAAAATCTTTTCTTTCCATAGGTTTGTCACTGTTGTCTTTATAGAGTATATATGCATTGAAAAGAGACATGTCAATGAAATTGTAGAACAGTTTTTCCAGTGCTTGGAAGTTGTGCGACTACAGCTTGTATGATCACCAAAGGTTTTATGCCTTCTAAACCCTTCTTGCTCCTCACGATTCGGTCTTCTGCATGGCAAGCTGTTGTCAAAAGATATATGGTTTTGTTGTAACCTTTTGCCTGTAACCAACCATCAAAACTTCTTCCTGCCTACAATATATACTTTGTCCCAAGCTTTTGTGAAGTAACCTAAGTCCTAAGTTTTACTTAGTAATTTTGACCTTTTGTTGACAGTGCCGGTCATGTACGTTTTGCGGTCATATATGTTTTGTGGTTGAATAACTTTTTGCCTAAAGGAAATTTAGTGTAAAAATTATTAAAAAAAAACATGGTAGTATTTATCCAGTATATTAGATTTGTCCAATGTAGTAATACTACCTTCTGTAAAAGGCCTTGGATCTTGTTTTAGATAATCCCCTCCACTATACAATTCAACATGAATTATATAGTTAGTTTTGCTGCCACACACTTCAAATTTTTTTATACCATAGCGAGCGTGTCGCTTGTTTGGAAGATAATGTATAAATTTGCACCTATTCTTCATCTCAATGAGCGATTCATCTATACAGACATTTTCTCCAGCCACAAAATGCCTTTTGAAAGCATTATTTAAATGATCAAATAAGTGTCTCACCTTGAACCATGGCTTATAGCCTGGCTGGCCTCGACGAACAGGTTGTGTCAGAGTTAGATGTTACTACTAATCAAATTAAACCCTTTAAAGCACACAACCTCAAATTTTTTGAAATTCTTCAAAGTTTTAGTGTTTTTGAGTCAAAACATGCCTTAAGACAATAACAGTACTTTTAAAATTTTCAATTAGAGCTCAGGCATTTAAATTGTTGGTGGTTTCAGGATAAAACCACTAGTCTATGCATGAAAGCGGTTTTGAGGTGGTCTCTACAAAAAACTACTGTGCATCAAGGTACATTTTGGGGATACTGTTCTAGATATAGAATAATGCCTACAAAGGTTGTTGAATACTCAATTTTATTGGTAATTGTAATTACAAATCATAGTTTACAAATTACAAGTCATACGGATATAGTTTTGTGTGACCTACTTTCTGTGGTAGAGAGCAAAACAGTTTTTGGCTTCACTGAGGCACACCTGGACGTTACAAGTTGAGCAGCCCCATTTTGTTCTATGGGGGTCTAGTTTTGTCAAACATAGAGCGCACCGTTTGAATGTGTTTCGTTCAGGCATGTGTTTAGCTTCGGGGTATTGAATTTCTTGCGCAACGATTGTTTTGAACCTGTTAGGAGTTTCATCTAATGATGCTCGAATTTTTCGTTCATGTTGATGCGGTATACCGCAGAGTGCCACTGAAAGATTGATTCTGAAGTCTTTCAGCTTTACTGATGGTCCATGTCCTTTCATGTTTTCAATGTATATGAATCAAGAATCTTTATTGCCTTTGATCATCAGTATTAAATGAAATGGGCATAGTCATAGTAATTATTAATTTTTTATACAATGTAAAATCCTTACAACTAATATTATCACAGTTTTTATTAACGTTTGTACATGGCAAAAATGAAAAGGTTAAAATGTAAAAGTCTTATAACTAGTATCACATATAATTACAGTTTATATTAGCATTGTATATGACAAAATAAAAAACGGTTAAAATCTAAAATTCTAAATTTATGTTGTCATCTAAAAACTTTTTCAAGGATGAATGTTGTAAGAAAGTTTCAATTTCAAAAATGTACTGTCCATGAACAGTTGAAATATTCAGCTGTTGATAATGTGCTTTTACAGACTCATCAAATTTAAGATGTAACATTATCCAAATGGCTCTTTTTTGTAATATCAGTATTTTATTTTTAAGTAAGCTTTAGAAGTGGCACCATATAATGAAATACCATAGCATAAGTATGAATGAAAATAAGAAAAATATATTTCCTTCAGTGCATCCAAACTACATAAATAGGACATTTTTGTCAAAGCATACAGTTCTGAATTGACATTCTTTAATAATTTTTCTATATGATTCCAATTCAAATGCTGATCTTTATACAAGCCTGAGAACTTAGTCTCTGTTACCTGTACTAGTGAAACAGAATCTATGACCAAATTGGGATAAATTTTGCTTCTCTTTTGTCTGGTGGAAAAGGCCATAAAATTTGTTTTTGATGTGTTTGAAAAAAAGATTGTTTGTTCTTAGGATTGATATTTTTATTGTTCTTAGGATTGATAGTTTCTGGATTCACAGAACACCAATACTTCCATATGAACTAGGTTTCCTGAAAGTTTAAGATTTGAATTGTTTGCGTATAGACATAATTGATTTGTTTCTAAGTTTACGATAACTTGATTGTCGATATCTTTATATAGAAGTAGAAACTAAGTGGGACCTGAATATTGAGCCTTAGAGCTTCGGCTCCCCACTTTATATTCCTTTTTAATGAATTGAATGTGTCCTGAACATTATTATAGTTTTGTAACAATTTCCACAAACTGACTACTGTTGCTTAAATAAGAATGGAACCACTTGAGTGAACTACCTTTTATGGTTTGTAACTATTTCCACAAACTGACTACTGGGTTGCTTGGATAAAGAATGAAACCACTTGAGAACTACCTTTTATGGTTTAACTATTTCCACAAACTGACTACTGCTGCTTAAATAAGAATGGAACCACTTGAGTGAACTACCTTTTATGGTTTGTAACTATTTCCACAAACTGACTACTGCTGCTTAAATAAGAATGGAACCACTTGAGTGAACTACCTTTTTGGTTGTAACTATTTCCACAAACTGACTACTGTTGCTTAAATAAGAATGGAACCACTTGATGAACTACCTTTTATGGTTTGTAACTATTTCCACAAACTGACTACTGTTGCTTAAATAAGAATGGAACCACTTGAGTGAACTACCTTTTATGGTTTGTAACTATTTCCACAAACTGACTACTGCTGCTTAAATAAGAATGGAACCACTTGAGTGAACTACCTTTTATGGTTTGTAACTATTTCCACAAACTGACTACTGTTGCTTAAATAAGAATGGAACCACTTGAGTGAACTACCTTTTATGGTTTGTAACTATTTCCACAAACTGACTACTGTTGCTTAAATAAGAATGGAACCACTTGAGTGAACAACCTTTTATGCCAAAATTTTCTAATTTTTGTTTCAAAGTTGTATGGCAAACAAATAAAGGCTGCCTTTGCTTTATAGAGGTCAATGTATACCCCAATAGTTTTTGTTTTTATCTACTGACTCAATAAAATCAATAGCAGCTGTTATTATGAATTTACCTTTACGGAATCCATGCTGCTCATTATCAAATAAATTATATTTTTCTATTAAACTTACTAGCCTTATTATACATTGCTTTTTCGTAAACTTTTGAAATGGAGGTAATCAGAGAGACTGGTCGGTAATTTGATATTTCTTTAAAATCCCCCTTCTTATGCAGAGGAATAACTTTTGCAAGTTTTATCTGTTCTGGAACTAAGCCAGACACTAAAGATGAGTTTACCAAGTGAACAAGTGGTTTTATCAAGGGTTTTTTCACATGTTTTTAAATTTGGATGGTAATTTCATCATGATCACTTGACATTTGTCCTTAAGAGACCTAATAATATTAAATTTCATTTCCATTTACAGGATCACATTGAAACATTCTTAAATTAAAATACAAATTATCAGTGGAACAATCAATAAAGGAACTATGATTTGGGTTAGCTTCAGTCGTGTTTTGATTTACCTTATCTAAACACAAAGAATATTAATTGAACTGAAATCAAAATTCTCACCTTTATCAATAGTGGTTTCATTTTTCCTTATGTTATCCACAATGCCAACAAAATAATTATTAAAGATATTTGCTATACATTTTGGATAATCTATTTAATTATCATGTATGTTTAAGCTAATGTTGCCAGCTGGCTTACTATTTTTATTTGACACTTCT
This sequence comes from Matsumurasca onukii, assembly GCA_018831715.1. NCBI lineage: Eukaryota > Metazoa > Arthropoda > Insecta > Hemiptera > Cicadellidae > Matsumurasca > Matsumurasca onukii. Next base: position 11,338,485 of record CM032066.1, on the reverse strand, counting down.
TTATTAATAATATTCCATGTAGTCTTATTGACATTATTTGATGATTTAATTTTATTGTAAAAGAAAATTGTTCTTAGCATCAATAACTTGTTTGTTGAGCATCTTTTTACAGATGCTTATTTTAGAGAAAAGATTTTTATCCTTAGTTATTCTAGCAGTACGACTCATTTTAATAATTTTCTCTTTTATCTTTAACATCTGAGCTTATCTATAAATTTTGTAAATCATAAAGTTTTACACATTTCTTTTCAAATGAAATATTAAAATAATACATTGGAATATTGTGGAAAATATCAAATTTCTGTTCAACCGGAGCCATGTACAAGTATACACCATTCCAGGTTTTTACTTAACATGGTGTAAAATAATAACAAATTTTCTTGTGAGAACATTTGTTTTTTTTAATGTAAATTTTTATCAATGGCATTCCAAAATTAAAAATTTTAAGAAATTGTCCATCATGTTCTGATAGCTCTCTGATTAAACCAGTTATTTTTAATACATCTGAAGGAATATTAGTTAAAAAGTTATCAATAGCTGTTGCTGAATGCTTTGTAACTCTCATTGGAAGTCAACTAAAAATTTCATACCGTACGATTTTAAGGTGTTTTTTTTAGCTCTTTAGTGGTATTAATGTGTTTTAAAACATTTATATTTAAGTCTCCAACAACGATAACCTTATCATTGTTTGCAAACAAGAATTCACAAAGGTTACTTAATCGTTTCACAAACTCATCAGTACTACAACGTGGTGATCTATAAACTCAACAAATAAATGTTTGCTTTATTATTAAAAACTTGGAAATACAACATTTCTAACCTTGTTGAAAGATTTTGTATATCTTGGCGAAAAACTGTAATTTTTTGTTTAAAATCATCTTTGGTATGTTCGATATTTTTATTACTTACGACCTTGGAAAAGTTCCTGTACCCTCAAGTTTAAAGTAGAGGCAGAGGGATTGTTAGTGGATCAAGTAGTGATATAGTGATTGTTACAATTCACAATATTACCATTTACATGACTATTTACATTTCTTGCACAACTGTTAGACTGACTGACCTCATCGCCAGAAATTTGAGTCCAGTTGTTACATTGTGTGTTTGATTGTCAGTCTGTCTAGTATCACTGGTTCTCTGCTCTTTAGTTACACGGACACTTTGTTGCTGTCCTGTTGAATCCTGAGCTGGTGGGGAGAACACTTGGGAGCTAGATCCATCTTAAATAGACTAGGCTTATGGTTATAATTCCCTGCCCCCACAAAAAATGCACAATATGCCTTGCATGCTAGGCAAGTACACATTCTATCCTGGAAGAACTTTTTGAATAAAAAGAAATACAAAATATCAAACCTAGAATAGATTTCTTTGATGAAGATTTCTTTGACACCCTTTGTTTTTTCGAGAAAGTTAACTTAGGATTATTTATTTCTATGTTTCAGCTAAGCAAGAAGGCACAGGTCATGAAGTGGCGGCATAGTGCTGACTTGTGGTTCAACCTTCAGACCAGGACCTTAACGATCAAGCACTCATGGACTAGGATATCATAGACCGATTGCTCTTGGTTCTGAGACCTCGTGTCTAGATCACACAACTGAGAACTGAAGGACCAAAATGAGATTTGTCCATTCTGACTGAAAAAAACTGACTGGGTTACCTTACAAAGACTTGAAAAATTACGTGCTTTTGACCTAGATCTAGAGAGAGAGAGAGATACACTTAATTACAAAATCTTACAGATTTGAAATAGCGTACGTAAATAAGTCTTGACTCACTCAAGAAGAACGGCTTGTGGCCTAACACCTGCTTGGTGCTCGCGAATGTCCATCAGTCTTTTAAGGAGGATCGTTCTAGACTTGCGGATGTACTGGTCACGGGTGATGTCTACTGCTATTACTACACCAAGTGTTGATACGGCTGTATCAAACTCTGCGGCGTAAACTTGTTTCAGTTCTCCTGGGTCAATTTCTACGTTTATCCTTGTTGTGGTAGAGTTAATCCGTCCGAACTGTAGGCGAGGTTCTGCGATCGCCAGGATTTCTGGGTCTCTGTAGGCTGCAGTTGCGAGAGGAAGGTTACCTGAGCGCGCCTTGTTCAGGTGGATTGGGTTCTACAATTGGCTGTCCCTCAGCCCTGTGTGTGTCTCGAACAAGTCTTGATGAAATTCGAATGAGTTGGAGATACTCCGGTATTCGGCTTGGTTGCGAATCTATGCTGCTTTTACGATGAACTCTTGATATTGAGATTGTGTTAAGACAATATGCTCTTCACCAACGATATACATCGATGGGTAGACATTGAACTTCATTACTGTTGTCTTTAGAAAGGCAGTTTGATGGTACACACAAGTTAAATTATATATACCCAAAGGTTGTTATGATAGTTCTGTGAACGCAAAGGGAGAGATAGACGACACTAACTCAACCTAAAGGCGACACTATCTCAACTAAGCATGAGTATTGAGGACTTGGGCTAAATAGTATGAATTTAATGAATCCTGTCTTGTCAAAATCATCCAAAGGGGCTATTGTGAATTGGCATGGAGAATATGGATTAGATGCACCCAAAAAGTTCAACTCCCAGTGGTCATATCTCATTTTGTCTGAAGATAGTGTATATCTATGGTAGTGTATGGGTGTTCTATGTCCACATACTCACGCCCTTCACTCCTAGGAGTTCCTTTAAACCTTTGACAAATTAATTATTGTTTGTATTTGTTATTTAAAGCTCTTCGTACCCCCCTCCTGTTCAGTCGATGGTTCGAGTGATTTGTTTAATTTGGTTCCCTGGTAAGTCCTGAACAATTTTGTTGTTGCCAAACTACAAAATTGATTCCTTAGAGCAAGCAAAATCCCATACAAATAAATATGTTATTCAATCTTGTTTCATGGGAATAAACTTCAAAATAGAAAAAAGACATGAACAAAAAGGCGTATCTTCCTGTCACAATTATAAACTTAATTTATATTGTACGATTTACAAAAGGTTAGGCCTCTCTGAAACGCTCCGACTTTGCGTCGTGGCCGGAACGGCGCGAGTGAGTTTGATTACAATGACAAACGGCCGTATCCGGCGCGGCGCCGTGGCCGATACGTCTGAACAGCTCCATATGTTGCCATTGTAATCAAACTAACTCGCGCCGTGTCAAAAGGTCTGAAAGCGGCTGTTTTTTTGTTTTTTTTTTTGTAGTGTAACCGGGTTGGAAACCTTCACAAGGAGTAGTGTATCAAGATACACCACAAACTTGGCCACCGAGTTTAGAAGCATTGTAATCAATGAGACTAAACTCCATGGCAAGGCCGTAGATCCACTCCAGTGGATCCGTGTGTGGGATTTGTACCGCACTAAAACCAACCCGGTGCCCCCCAGTACCCCCCCAGCACAGGGGGGTAAGTGGGGCCGATACAGCGTCTGGACTTGATGCCCACTGGCTGAAACATGCTTAAAAACATAGCTTATATTTGAACATTGGCCGGTTAAAATATGCTTGCGAAACAAACAATTAACAAGGGTATTATATAATTAACGCTAACTATAGTTAGAGTGGATGCTACTTAACCTTTTCTTTACGGTGGCTGGTCTAGGATCGCTGCGGGTCTGGGCCTGTAGTCCTCCGGCATGTTGTTGTGTCGCACGGCGATCTGCGCGATGTGTTCTTGTGTGGACTCCGCCGCTTTCCTGAAGAAAGTCTCCGCTGTTCTCTTGGCGAACGTGTCAAGCGTCGGTACTTGGAGCGAGTTCCTGATGGTGGCGTTGCTGACGAACCACGGCTGCCTGGCGAATCGTCGGAGGGCCTTGTTCTGGACGATCTCGAGGTTCTTCCTGTGGGACTTGGCACAAATAACCCACCAAGCGGTGGAGGCATACATGATTACAGATCGGACAATCAAAAGGAACATAGTTACCTTGGTTCTTGCGGGCAGCGTTGACTTCCATCCAAGTAGCGGGTGCAGCATCCCCGTGATCCGCTTGGCCTCGTTCAGCTTCTTCTTCGCGTGAGGAGCGAAGTTCAGCTTGGAGTCCAGCGTGACGCCGAGGTACTTGGTGTTTTCTTTCCAGTCGATGTCATCACCGTTGAGAGTGACTGGCGGCGGCAGTGCTCGTGGCATCTTGCGACGCTTCCTGAAAAGCACAGCAACGCTCTTGTCAGTGTTTACAGCGATACGCCATTTTTCCAACCATGGTTCTAATACCTGCATCTGTCGTTGCATCCTGTTCCTTGCTAGCTCCGGCCTGGCGCTGCGGCAGAGAAACATGGCGTCGTCTGCGTAGAGTGAAAGCGTGACTCCGGGGGCTGTCGGCATGTCGTTGGTGTAGACCAGGTAGAGTGTCGGGCCAAGGACGCTGCCTTGGACTCGCCTCGATCGCTCGCTCGGTCGAAAGTGCTCCATCTACGCTGATCTGGAAGCGTCGGCCTTGCAGGTATGATCGCAGCAGGTGGACAGCTGCGGGTGGCAGTGGAGACATCGCCAGCTTGTAGAGGAGACCTTCGTGCCAGACCTTGTCGAAAGCCTTGCTCACATCCAGCAGTACACCTGTGGAACACAAATTCATATTAGCATTGTCCACTAACATGTTAACCACTCTTACCACTTGTTGCGTTGTCGAGTGTTCCCTTCGGAATCCGAACTGCTCGGGCCTGATGTACCCGTCTAGTAGTGGTGACACTCTCGCCAGGAACAGCCTCTCGAAGATCTTGGAGATGGTCGGCAGGAGAGAGATCGGTCGGTAGTTCTGAGGGAACAGGCGATCCTTGCCGGGCTTCGGGAACAGAACGACCTTCGCTGCTTTCCAGGTGGCCGGGAAGTGGCGAAGACGCAGGGCACTATTAAAAACTGAAAGCAAAAACAGCATGACATGAGAGGGGGCATACTGGATGGCTTTGTTGCTTACCTGATCCAGACCTGGGGCCTTTCTCGGTCTGGATCTCTTGACTGCAGCCTCGACTTCTTCCAGTGTGAAGGGCTCGATTTCGTCTCCGGGGTCTGCTGCGAAGTACTCGTCGAGTTCCTCCTCGACTTCCTCGATGTGGTCCTCGTCGTAGATTTCCGGGTTTGTCCGGAACTGCTCCTCCATCGTGTCTGCGAAAGCCTCTGCCTTGTCCAGCGCCGCGTACACCATCCCTTGCTGTCCGTGGAGTGGCCGGTTTATGTACTTCTCATTGCGCAGTATCTTGGCTGTCTTCCAAGCGCTGCCATCGATCGTGTCGAGTGACGTCAGGTACAAGTCCCAAGTCTCCGACCTGTAATCAGAAAGCAGTCTTTTAACGACATTACACTGCCTGTTGAACATGGCTCGGGTGATGGGGTGTCTTACCCGTTGCCAGATACGGCGAAGGCGTTTCCTCCTCTGGATTGCAGCAAGGATGTGTGCAGGCAGTGCCGATCTTGCGGATGTCACGTTGCAGGGGCGGGAGGCGGCTTGCAGTGCTCTCGTGAGGGTTTCATGCATCTCTGCGACTTGGCGGTCGAGGTCATCGGTGGTCTCAGCTCGCAGTGGCTCTGCTAGCAGGTCCTGGAGGTGCTCGTTGTAGAACTTCCAGTCGGTCCTCATAGTTTGCGTGGCTCGTGGCTGCAGGGCTGCCGCGTTGGCGTTCACCGTGAGTAGGACTGGCACGTGGTCAGACGAGAGGTCGTCCACCGAGAAGGTTTCAACCCGCAAAGGAACATCTTTTATTAGAAAAATGTCGAGTACATCTGGAAGCATATTTACCTGCGCCGGATAGAAGGTAGGCGTAACCGGAGCTTCGACGATGGTGTCCTCTCTTTGGTCTAGGTGAGTCCTGAGCTGGTTTCCCCTAGGGTTAGGGCGTCTGCTGTTCCAGGACTGATGCTTGGCGTTGAGGTCACCACCGATGATAACGCAGGGTGAAGAATCCAGCAGGGCGTCCAGGTCGGCCGGCCTGAACGCAGCTCCCGGTGACACGTAGACTGCGTAGATGACGATCTCGGAGTTCCCGACGAGTGTGGCGATACCTGTGGACTCAAATACAGTACCTGTGTTGATCGGACGGTGAGCCAACCTGCGGTGCACAAGAACGGCTGTTCCTCCTCCAGGGTTTCCACCCCTCTGACGCTGCCTGTCGGTCCTGTAGGTCTGGTAGCCGGGCACGTTGAAAGTGGCGTCGCCTTGTAGCATCGTCTCGTTGAGCAGGATGACGTCGAGGTCGTGGTCCACTGCGAAGACGTGCAGCTCGTTCCTGCGTGTTGCTGCACCGTTGGCGTTCCAGAGAGCGATCTTCAGGCGTCTATCCATTGCTGAGTAGTTCCTGGATGCTCGTGAGGATCACTGCGATCAGTTGCTGGGGCGTCTGGTTTGCACCTGCCAAAATAAGAGGAACAATCTTAGCAATCCACAGAACCAATTTTTCCGGTGAGATTGAGTGAGCTGGTGGGGACACCTCCACCACGTTACCTGTAGTGTCCATACCTGTCGCTGGTACACTTTCGCTTGAAGTTGAGGGCCGGCTGAGAGATCTCCTCGGTGCTGGAGCCGGGGCAGGCTCGCTGGCGGGTGCAGTACGGGCTGGCTGTCTGGGCTCCTGTTGTGGCTGAGCTGTGGCTGGTATACCTACCGTTACCTTTTTACCTGAAGGCCGGTTGGCCTTGTTCCTAGGTTGTCTGCCGCCTCCTGGCGGCGTCCGCGTACGAGAGTGTCCTCTCCGCTGGCTGCTCCCTCTGCTCCGGTCGGGCTGGCTGTTCAGGTCGAAGAGCAGGTGGGGCTTCCACGTCGACCGTCCGCTTTGGCGGAGGGCCGTCCTCGGCGCTGGCATCTGTCTGTTCCGGGCCTTCAGAGCTCGCTTCGCCGACTCGCATCCTCTCCAGGCCGCCGAATGTGCTCCGCCGCAGTTGGCACACTTGACGCCTCTTCGTCCTGTTTCTTGCAGTCCGTCCGCCGATGTGCGCCTACACAGCGCGGGCATCTTGGCGGCAGATGGCAGGTTGCGGAGCCGTGGCCGAAGTTTTGGCAGTTCCAACACTGCGGGATCTTGTTTCGTGGCTGGAACTCGCTGATCGTGACCTGGATTCCCAGCAGTCGCTCAAGCCTCCACATACTCGTCCAGCTCCCGGTTTTCCTAAAACGGACCAAAAACGAATTAGTTCCGTGGTTGGTTCCCGCTTGATCACGGCGCAGCAGTGGGGCAACATGAGTGGGAGTGAGGCCCTTGTTCTCCAATTCTTGTTTGATTTCGTCTAGCGAGGTCCACGCTGGTAACCCACGGATTACAGCCTTAATCTCCTGTTCTTCTTTTAGGCTGAAAGTGTGGAAGCCGAGCTTCAGGGCCGTTAGCTCCCTCTGGGCGATCCTGAAACAATCCACAGTTTTGCATGAGAGGTGTAATCTCTCGCCAACAAACTTCGCTGAAAAGGCAGACCCTTTCAGTTTTAGCGTGTTGAGGACAGGCTGCCAGTCGCTCGTGATCTGCACCACGATTGGCGGTATCCGCTCCATCCTGGGTTGCGGCGGTGGGTTGCTGCATGCTGGCGGCGTCTTGGGGGTCTCGGACCGACGTCGTTTGCTGCGAGACTCAACCAGCTGGAAGGCTTCCTCCCCTCCGGAGAGGTCAGACTCCATTGCCTCGTTCTCACTCATCTGCGAACAGGGTCATATACAAATGTACTCAATAAATATTGCAACAGATTGTTGAACAAATTGCAATTTAATTAGCTAAAATTAACCTGGCACGACTCACTCTTACCAAGCGAGCGTGTAGGCGTTAAACACTAGCTTAACTAAAAAAATACCCTATGTGCTTGCTGCACTAGAGTAAAGTCAAACTAAATACTAGGCCTAACACAGTTCGCTCTCACCAAGCGTTAGTGTAGGCGTTAAAAAACTAGCTTAACTAAATCTAAAGTCAACTAAATTAAACTAGATGCTAGGCCTAACACAGCTCACTCTCACCAAGCGGGCGTGTAGGCGTTAAAACTAGCTTAACTAAAATTAATACTCTATGTGCTTACCGCACTTGAGTAAGGTCAACTAAACTAGATACTAGGCCTAAACACGGCTCACTCTCACCTAGCGAGCGTGTAAGGCTTGAAACTAGCTTATCTAAAAGTAATACTCTATGTGCTTACCGCACTTGAGTAAAGTAAAAATAAACTAAATACTAGGCCTAGCACGGCTCACTCTCACCAAGCAAGGGTGCAAGGCGTTAAAACTAGTATAAGATACGCAGTGAAAACCGTACAGCAGTAGGTGTGTAGACACAGCCTAGTGCGTGCAGGTGTTACCACAATAGAGCGCAGGTAGAGCAGGTAGCTGGCTGGGGCCCAGGTGTCGGGGTCAACGGCAGTAGCGAGAGCGGAGAACAAACAACCTGTCGCTGCGAGGGTCGAGCCCGAATGAAAGCGGCTGTATAGTTACTTGAAAAACAATAACTAAAGGTCAGTTATCCTGGCTACGGCTCAAGCCTGCGGTGCGGCGAATGCATCTGGAGGTCTGCGGCCGAAAATTGAAGCCGCAAGCGTTCGCCGCAATGGGTTTTTTCCTAGCTGCGGCTCTAGTTTTGCCCCATCGCACTCGTAAACATCTTTCAGCCTAGTAAAAGTGGCTGAAAGTGTAAGTTCAACCTCGAACGAATATTTATTCGATGAAGAGGACGAAAAATTCTTAAAATTGCTTAAAACAAGACATAGAAGTAGAAGCGTGTGTGTAAAGATTTAGAAGATTAACACTGGTGTGCTAATTGTCGAAGAATGTTAAGTGTTTAATGTCCTTTCATAGTTTAGCCAGATCATTTCTCAATCTCAACTTTCCCGTCCGACATGTTGCCAAATACACTTATAATAAATAAATGTTGCAATGACCCAAGAGCGTTTGCTAGCTTCGAGTTTGCTTTGGAATGACAGATTAGTGACAATGCCATCGGAATGTCACAGTGTTGGGTAGTTTGGGGTGTTATATTGGTTGAAAAGTATAAAAATGACATTGCTCATATTTGACTTGGACTCGTGGCGTGGTCCTGTAATCCAGCTTCATGGAGGTCAGGTTTTGAGGATGATATAGGTCTAAAGCGGCTCTGATATTTAAATGATCTTCTGATGATACCCGCATCAACTCCCACCATCGTTTAGACATATCAGACCATCACCTGCGTGTTTCGGAAGTCACGTTAAGCCGTTGGTCCTTGTATTTCCATTGGTTATTGAGCTATTAGGTAATTAATGACCCATTATAAGGAAGAGTCTGCTTCAGTTTGTAACAAGACTACATAACTCATTACTCTTCATGAGAGTGGTCGGCATCTCAAATAGTGATATAGTGTAATGTGTTTACAACGAGGAACGGAGGAGGGTGCTATGAAATACTAGTGAACAGGCATCTTCTTCAAGTCGAAACCAAGTTTCGGGAGTTTTTCCGGCTGAACATGGAACAGTTTAACTACGTTCTTGAACTAGTGAAAACGACCTTACAACACAATCTTCATTCCGAGTTAAAACACCAATAAGTGCTGCAGACAAATTGGCTTTGACACTAAGGTAAATGTGTCTACTATACCAAAGGTGGTTTAGTAATTGGTCATTATAATTAAAGATGAATAGTGCATTTTTAATGACATATTTTTATTTATGAATTCAATGCAAAATTTAAACAAAGTCTTGGAACGATTCTAGTCTTGGAAATATTTAACTGAATAATAACAAATATGATTTTCAACTTGAAATAAATACAAATGATCCAAAAAAATAAAACTTTTATAGCTGGTGAGGCCTTTCGAGAACAATGTTCTCATCTACAGACCACATCTACATTGTTCTCGAAAGGCCTCACCAGCTATAAAAGTTTTATTTTATTGGATCATTTGTATTTGTTTCAAGTTGAAAATTAAAAATCCAATGAGGAGTTCTTCTAGATAAAACAAATATGATGTCAAACTAAAATAACAAATAATCAGTATTTCGTGTTTCATTTGTCTTTGTTGACTTTTTTTTTTGCTTAATACTCGTAGTTAGATATGTTAGTTCAAATAAGTCCAATAATAGAAGGGGATTTTAATTCGTCTACAGTTGTATCCGAATTTTACTGCATAAAATCAACCAAGGAAAAGTTGTCCTCCATAGAATAATTCGGTGAGAGGGAACGGTCTGAGGGCGTTGTGGTTTTAGAGGTTGATCTGGAATAAACACCCATTGATAAATCTTCTTTTTTCTGCTTCCATGTGCATGACAAGGTTGCATTTTTGTTTCAACTCGGTCCTTAGAGATAGCGGGAACCTTTTCGCTGTCGTAGCCATGCTCAGTCTCATCCTCTTTTCCCTTTACTTCTTCGGTCTTAGCTTTCCAAGTTGCGATAGCTTCATCACGCCGAGCTTGATTCTTTCCAATAGCTTGACAACTTGATTATCTACGTTGGCCCTTCTTATTTTAGATGGGCGATTCATCTTTTGATTCAAACCCAAAGTTCTTCTTCTTGATGGACTGAACCTTCTGGTTTGGGGTAGACGTTACAGGTTTTGTTGACGACAATTTCACCGCCGAAGATCTAGTAACAGTTGATCTAGCTGTTTGTGTTGTGTGAGTTGCTTTACAGAGGTCTTTGATTTCAGGTTTTTGGCCACAGGAAAAACGTTCGTTTCACTTTCTTTTCCCTTTAGTATTTTGAAAGGATATAAAAGTAAAATTGTGGAAGAATTGTTATCAACCCTCGCTTGCAAGTTAGTTCCAATCTTTTTGCCATACCCGACAAAGGAAAAATTGAAAGAAAGCTCTGTAGAATTCCAGAACAATTGGAAATTTCCTAATTGTGGTGCTGGCATTGTTGGAAAGCCACTTGTCATTAAAAATTTCATCAAACGTGCTCTCTTTCTGTGTCAGATATTTTCTACTACTCGTACTTGCACACTCTTTTTTATTAGATAAGGATGTTTTGACTTCTGACAACTCCAAGTCAGTATTTTCCAAAACAGCCATTGTATGGTGTTTGTAAACTAGGTGCTTAAAATTGTCAATATTTGTATTGAAGAATTTTTCAATAGTCTGTTATTTTGCCCGAATAATGGCAAACATGGGTGGCTTTCCCCTTGTTAACCTCATAGTTGTCTCTTCAGGATTTATTGAAAATCTGGATTGATTTTTATTGATTGGATTCAAGGCATTATTTTCACCTGAAACCACACGTGGCTTTTTAGTGACAGATGAAGGAAAATGTTGCTTAAGTGACTGTTTAGGATTTGAGATTGTTTGAGTTAAGTAAGGATTTTTAGGACTATGAGATGAATTTGTATTAGAAGACGTGTTACTATTGCAGGTACAATGTGGGCTATTGTGTTCTTGAGTTAACTGCACAGCAGCCTTATTACTTTGCTTAGCAATGTCATCTTACAGATCTTCGTTATTTGCAGGTTATTGACGAGGTTTTCCAACTATATACACCGGGGGTCTTCACATCGAGGTGGTGGGTCGCACTGCACGGCGCAGTCGATCTTGACGCATCCTGCTGCTGCTTCTTCTTCTGCTCCAGATCTGTTAGCAAGAAAGACTTCATCAGTATACTCAAGCAGACTAGTTCCATTCTCAATCGTATGGTCTTATAAATTCTTGATTTCTTTATTCAGCGCCTCTACTTCAGATCTAAGCCTCATATTCTCACCCTCCAGTTGACTGCGGGTAGCAGGTGTGGACGATGACGCCGGGGGTGACGATGCCGGTGTGGACGGGTGGTGTGTCTATGAAGCCGTGGCGCGGGGCGAGCCGCTCACAGCCGCGGATGTCGAGATTGGTGTGCTAGTGCATGTGCTGGGTTGCGGTGTTAAAGTTCACATTGTTACTGGATGAGATCCTTTATGCGATATGCTTGATGAAATAATGGAAGTTTTATTACAATCAGTTTTTATTGTTGAACCGCAGGTTCTTCCCAAACAACGCCAAACAATTTCGCCACTCTTCAAAACGTGACTTTCCCTATATTTGTAGTTGTGGAATACAATATTGGGCTTTCCACACAGAGAAAAGTCTTTTGCTGGATTAAACAATTTATTGCTTTCTCCAAACAATATTAAGGGTTACTATAGGGACACACAATGTAAAGAGTTGCCAGTACCAATAACATTTTACCAACGCCTTTGATACTAGCAACATACAACATTGTTTCAGTTTACCAATATGATTATTTGCTGTACACAATAACACAATAGTAAATCTAGCCAATGTGGCCTAGATTGGCTGGATTTAACAATCGTTAACAATTCGATTTACCAATAACAAACGCTAGTTTTACCTCTGCTTTCTTTACATTACCCACTACAGGTTAAATAATACCCTTGGTATTCATTTAGCGTAAACAATCTTTAGAGGTACAATAATAGGTAATTATAATTAGGTAGAGGTAACACTTACCAACCAAGCAACTTGGAATTAGCCTCTATTACAGTTTGAACATGTTTTCTATTCAAACCACTTGTAGCATATAATGATGAAATTAATGAAAGCACTTCTTGTTCAATAACACACGCAAAGTCTGAGTTGGAAGATGCATTTGAATCTAAAATACTTGTGTTTTCAGCAGAGCTAGTAGAAGGCGTGGACAGATTAGACGATGCTGTTGTGTCATCATTTACAGTAGCAATTGATGGCACATTAGCATTTTGTACTTCTACTAGCATATGTTTGGATCTCACATGTTTTTTGAAGGAATTCAAATATTGAAACGAACGGGCACAGCCTTTTTCAAGACATTTATAAACACTCTGACTGTTGAAATTATGTTTGAGCTTTAAATGTAAAATCAATAAACTGACTGTTGTGAAAAACTCCCTGCACTCTTGACATTTTGGCATTTTTAAGAAAAGGTTTTAGCAAGAAAATAAAAACTTAGGCTAGTTCAAATCTGAGATTAGTGTTGCGACACTAAGCATATTTTTGTCTTTTTTTGTAGAAACTTTGAAAAGAACCTTTTGAACGAGGGTCCACACCTGTTCGCTTTCTACTTGAAATGATAGATTGAAACAGAAAAAGCTCTTAAAGCAAACATCAAATGCTTCAAGCACGCTGCCCACCTTGTATTTTAGTGCGTTCATATGGACATACACATGTTCGATGTTCTGTAGGGTTTCTCCAACGGTTATTATGTAGGGTTGGACGGTGCAGCCCTGGTTTGCTGCTCTTTCTAGTTTATTTTGAATTATTCCATCAATGTCTCCAGCAATCTAGAAATTAAAAAAATGGTATTTTTAAACAAGTCATTGAACGATAAGAGAGGAAAGCAGGACGCCAATACCTTTAAAAGTAAAAAACTCAAACCCCTTTCCGGGGAAAAAATAAAAGCTTATGCAAACACAGCACTGTTTGTTCCAATTTAAAGGACATTTTATTTATAGAATGTTGCAATTTAAGCACTGAAAACAATTTTTATAAGGCACTGACAAAAAACAATTAAAAAAGTGTACATGAAATAATAATTACAAATGTCCCAAATATTTACAAGTAACACAAAAGAAGTGCATTTAGCTGAGCAAAATGTAAGTGTCTGTGGTGGGGATCCGAACCAGGGAACTCAGGGTTATGAGACTGACAGCATACCGGTGTGCTATCAGTGGGTTGAAGGTGACTGCACGGTGACCAGTTGATAACACTCTTCTAGTGTACAGCCGCCGTGTGTGACCGCATGTGCAGTTTAAAACTGTCCTGGGCTGTAGCTAGCATGGGTTTCTTGTTCTGCATCCTCCCTCTTCCTTTTTTGCTGTCTTCTTTTGATTCTGCCTTCTTTAGTGATGGCCTCGCTCATGAGATCGCTCATTTCTTTTATTTCAGAGTTGTCTGTTTTACTAATATCAAAAATCGCCTTAACTCACCTTACTTAGGTTACTAGTTATAGTAGCCTATAGAGCTTAGGGTGTTGTCTCTCGATGCACATTTCCACCTAAAAATAGGTAGATCTTTTTTTAGCAAATTGAAGCAGCACAAAATTGGTTCAAATCAAATAATGATCACAATTGACGTTGATAATAATGCGGTAACATACCTACAAAAGAAGCAATCGACATCCTCAGAAAAAACTAATAGAATCGGAAAAATCACAAAAGAAGAAATCAGAGACATCGTCAAAATTACGGACATAATGACAAAACAAAGCTACTTTCAATATAGCAACAAAATATATTATGATCCTTAAGGTACCCCTTAGCTGAACTACTGCAGCAGGATTTTCCTTATGGATACTTCCTTTTCTGTGCCTTTATAAAAATACGTCTTGTATGAAATTGATTGCATTGGATACAGGGTACCAATTGAGAAGGGGATACAGGTTCGTCTTTTCGTCGTTTTGGTATAATTGTACTCTTTGCTTTCCGTCCAGAGAATATGAACAACGTACCACTGTACTTCAGTTTTCAATTAATTTTGAATAGAGGAACTTCTTAGTAAATTAGAAATTATATCTGAGGGATTATTTTTGTTGGTTTCTTACCTATATTAAGAATTTTAGCCTTATAGAAGAATCCATGATGCCACTTCACATCTCTGATATTTCCCCTCTGCAGCTTGGAATTAGGTTTCACTGCTGATATTGGACAATCATAGAACACACTATCTTCCAAAGCAATTAAACATTAGGTACTCTAGGACTGAAAAAGAGTTTATTATTTCAAAATTATGTGTATACAAAGCTTGATTCTACTATCAATCTATCTACTATACTATCTATTGTTTTAATTTTTAAGCTTAAGTGGTTAGTCATAATGAAAGTTTTTTTTTAGATCAAACTATCAAAATATATATTGTAATAATATTTTATATAATTTTTTTATATTTAATATATATTTTAATTATATTTTATTTAACTAAAATATATTCTTAAGTGGTTTAAACCTAAACAAATTTTTCAATGTTGATGAAAAATTAAATTTTTTGTAACAAGCATGTTTTTTTCAGATTAGAAACAAAAGATAACTATTAAAATCTCACTGCATCAAGTTTGATACAAATCGGTTCATACATATTTTTTATAGCATTTAAACGTCCATTTTTTGAGTAAACTCTTTCCAAAAAGCGACTTTCGGTTGACCGATTAGCTGGTTAGCGAACTTAACTTAAAGATTAACAGGAGAAATATTATTATACACTTGAAATAGTTTGCAACGTCTTCTACAAACTATTAAAACAATAGTTTTAATTTTAAATTAATTATTTTTTGCCTAATAACATTAGGCTTCTTCAGATCAATTCTGGAGAAATATCTGTACCAATAGTATTGGAAAAAATTGACCTGCTTTAACTTGGGAAAATTATTTCAACAGCTAACCTGGGTCAGGAGCAAAACGCATTATTTTTTACCGGGGCGGAAAAGTCAAGGTCAAGGGTAGGCTGTTTAGGGGTAAGCTGTTAGGATAGGGGTTTATAGTCGTTCATCGTCTGTCTCTTCTGTGCACAGGCTAGGGACTCTTCTGTGCACTGTGTATAATAGTAATGGGGTAATATATCCATAGTTATTTTCATGTGTTGACCCTGTAAATTTATAATGTGTTTAATTGGTTTTACAAATGGATTGTTGATTTGTGAAATTCCTCATTCTTTTTTGAGAGGTGAAAGAAGTTGTAGAAGTTAATGTGTTCTTGTTAGTCTTACCTCAACATCGTCCTCATCCACATCCTCAACGACATTATCTGGATTATGACAGTTGTCAAGAATGTGGCTGGCTGCTTGAAGAAATTCACGAAAGGCATATTGCCTGCTGTCCAACCTGGCTGTCAAGTCGCGGATCTGATCGTCCGTCTGCCTATAATAATTATATAAGACGAGGCCCTCTGTATGGGCGTTGAAGCTGGGCCAGACTTGTTAGCATTATGGAAAGTTCCCTTTCCAAGGAAATCAAACCATCTGGGGATAACAAAGTAACGTAAATGTTGTGTTGAAATGAAAAACAACTTGTTTACTAAGAAAATGCCAGAACAATTAACTTATAGACCATTTAATTTTCATAGATTTAAGATGAGTCCAATGTGTCTAGTTTACCCTCTACCTAGGCATAACCTAAAAGCAAGGCAATTTTTACAAGCAATATATGTTCCAAAGTGTATATCACTAGTTTGAACACTTCAATATCTATCTACTGGTCTGTGTTTTTGCAGTAGTATTGTGGTTTTGATTTCTTAATCTGATGTTCTTGTAAAACAAATGCAATCATTAGCAAAGATTAAAGAGTGTTTGTTGTTTAAGAATCCTTAAGAACAAACAAGTTCATTGCCATTGTGTCAAGAGGCTTTTGAGGTTCAGTTTGGAGTTGTGAGTAGGCTATTTGCATTTGTTCTTCAAAATTCTTACAGATTTGTTTAGGGGAATTTTCCAAACCAACCCTAACATGTTCCAACATTTCTTCATTCCTAAGAAATGCGACCAAGCTGCATTACGACACACAATTGTAAAATTTCAAATGGCTAAGATTCATCTTGAATCTAACTTTAATAAATCAAATAAATGAGTTATTTAAAAACAAAGTTATGTCTTTAAACAACAGGTAAAAGTTTTACAGAACGAAGCACACCAAGTGACTGACCAGAAAATTGTATGCCTTGAAGCGGTGAATATTGTGCAAAATCTTAAAACTCATGTATTGTGATTTATTGATTGCATGTTGAGTTTCAGTAACTTTAATTGATCATCATATGTACAAGTAAATATCCAAATGTTTGGGTGAGGATTACCCATCACATCCTTCAGTCTCCTGTGATACGCCTCCACGTTGTTGTTGGTCCTTTCCGATTGATGGTTAACGGATAGGGTCTGGGCACCATCACCTTAAACCTCATTGAATAAGAAAAGACTAGTGATAATGGTTTAAATAAAAATTATCCAGTATTTACTGTTTGTGTATATAATGTTTTCTGTAGAAACTGGCATAGTTTGATAACCTAAATCATAGGTATACTTAACAGGAAATGTTCAAACCTCTTATCCTGACTCGATCTATGCAGCCCAGGAATCAGCTCATTTGGTAGTAGCGCATTTTGTTGGGCATACTCCCGAATGTAAGCAAAACCTTGTGGTACTTGATGTGGTGGCAGTAATGCCAACACCTGGCACATTTTGTATACACGTTTTGCATGCCGATTTGTTTGTATCAAATCGGTCATGCCGATGCTTTTGCATTTTGTTCATACACTGAAATTGCATAAAACAGTAATTATTTTAAACTCAAGTATTTTCTTCAAGAAAAAATCAATCACATGCCTCCAAACTGTAAATTGCTGTACAGGCTCCTGCGTATTCGTAGGAGAAGGCACACTAAAGGTTGGAAAACCACTGTTCAAGCTTGTACTGAAAAATATCATTTCAGAACTTAAAATTAAACTCCTCCAGTTTCCTTTTGGCAGCTTTTCGAGACTCCCGCACCTTTTTGTATATGACCGTAGCTTCTTTTTCAGCGTAGCATAAGCGCACTTTGTCCATTGATTTAAAGACCTCACAGGAGTTCTTTCCCACTGTCATCCCAAGATCTTCTAAAACCATGCACTTGATAATATTTCCTTTATTAAAGGTTGAAATGGCATCATACGTACCTAGTTTCAGGTTTCCAACTGAACAAAAGTGCCTTTTGGTAGTCGTGACCAAATGATGTTGTTGACGGACTCAATGGGGTTTTGATTTTTGCCATGCAAGCATTTTTGAGCAAACTAGGATGTGCTAGGTCTTGGAAAATTGGCTTCATCTCTAGCATTATTACTTGAACGTGGAAATGACTGTTACAGTCATATTCTGTTTTGGTAGCAACTGCACGCTGAAACTTACACCAGCTGTCAGCCCTTTTGGACACATTGTATGCAACGGTCGCTCATTTGAAGAGCATATGTAAAAATACTCTCCCATACAGTTTTTTCATGGCTTCAACAGTGCCATTTAAATTCCTTCTTATGGCCAAATCATAATATTTCTGAATTTTTATAATGGCTTCATTGGTTCATTGGTAGCAAGCCCCATTTTTACTTTCAGCTTCCGCAGACGCGTTCCCATTCTTTTACCTACATGGTTTATACATTCTAATTTTTCTACTTTCACATCATTGTAAATGTTGTTGTCCGCCACACACTGAAACCCCTTTGAGTCTCCATCACCTAGGTATGTAACATACCTCGTTGTGCAGGTCCAACGATCGTGAAAAATTTTCAAGGCTCCTTGAACTTCCATCGCTCCACTGACTCCCTGAAAGTTTGCTTTGCAGGTTGGCAAGTGAACTTTACTAACTTTATCAGGGCATTTGCAAAATTTGCTCATGACCTCCACATCAATCACAAGACCAGTGTCGACACTTGTCGCTGTAACAATACCATTCAAAGAGACGTGGCGTTTTGCCAGGTACCGTCCAAGGCAACTGGCAAATCTCTAGAGTCATTTACTGCTTGTTCCACAGCTTCTTTCATGGTTGATGGCTACCTTTTGCCAAGACTCAACAAGAATTTGGTTGTATCTTGTAAACTTTAACGGTGGGGAAGGCAAGTTGAGTATACCACATAACATCGCTGCTGCGCTTTGTCCTTTTCCGATTGATCGTAGTGCGTAAACGAGTCTGACATTGATGTCGTAGACTTGCTTTACTGGTGTTATATTTGCATCTACATTAGGCCTAGGGTTTTGAATACATGGTGAGGTTAGGTGGATTCTCTTGGCATCACAATTATTACAGCTAACGGAAAGTTTTGTCGCAAGACCAAATCGTTTCAAAATATTGTATGTCAACTCACCTCTACAAACTTTGCAACATGCTACTAAAAATACATCTTTCATGAGTTCTGACAAATCCACTATCTCAAATATAGTGTCAAAGTTATCAAACTTTGAGTATGATTGATCCATATCACCAATTTTTGTCTTTGACGAGCTAATAGGCTTGGGTTCGATTGGCTCAGTGCTAGGCAGGCTGACGTTTTGGTTGGTTTTACTCTTCCAAAAGTTCTTCCTTCTTAAAACCTTCTGTGATCTTCCCATCTTCAATAACTAAACTATAACTAACTAAAACACTACGGTATCACTATTACTATCAAACACTAAAATTACAACAAAACTACAATAAAATTCACAATACAAAGAACAGACTCAAAACTGACAATAAATACAATCTGACAGTTTACAAACAGCATCTGTCAATAGAACACCACAGACCAGTATAGCCAAAACAACACTTTTAGGCTGATAGCTGAAAAGAAAGGTAGAACTATATAAAACCCCGAAATGAAGCACCTTCTGACTGGCACTGAGCGCCGCTCCTCAGGCGCTTTACATGCATTTACAAAAAATTAATTAAAATGTTTCTATTTGCCCGATTGACTTCAAATAAATGTTAAAATGTTACAAACAATATTTGCAACAAGAAAAACCAAAAAAAAGAAAATACAAATTTTGACAAGTTTTTGGTTACCGAACCCCCATAAGACGAGGCCCTCTATATGGGCCTTGAAGCTGGGCCAGACTTGTAAGCATTATGGAAAGTTCCCTTTCCAAGGAAATCAAACCATCTGGGAATAACAAAGTAACGTTAATGTTGTGTTGAAATGAAAAATAACTTGTTTACTAAGAAAATGCCCGAACTATTAACTTATACATCATTTGATTTTGATAGATTTAAGATGAGTCCAATGTGTCTAGTTTACCCTCTACCTAGGCATAACCTAAAAGAAAGGCAATTTTTACAAGCAATATATGTTCCAAAGTGTATATCACTAGTATGAACACTTCAATATCTATCTACTGGTCTGAGTTTTTGCAGTAGTATTGTGGTTTAGATTTCTTAAACTGTTGTTCTTGTAAAACAAATGCAATCATTAGCAAAGATTAAAGAGTGTTTGTTGTTTAAGAATCCTCAAGAACAAACAAGTTCATTGCCATTGTGTCAAGAGGCTTTTGAGGTTCAGTTTGAAGTTGTGAGTAGGCTATTTGCATTTGTTCTTCAAAATTCTTACAGATTTGTTTAGGGGAATTTTCCAAACCAACCCTAACATGTTCCAACATTTCTTCATTCCTAAGAAATGCGACCAAGCTGCATTACAACACACAATTGTAAAATTTCAAACGGCTAAGATTCATCTTGAATCTAACTTTAATAAATCAAATAAATGAGTTATTTAAAAACAAAGTTATGTCTTTAAACAACAGGTAAAAGTTTTACAGAACGAAGCACACCAAGTGACTGACCAGAAAATTGTATGCCTTGAAGCGGTGAATATTGTGCAAAATCTTAAAACTCATGTATTGTGATTTATTGATTGCATGTTGAGTTTCAGTAACTTTAATTGATCATCATATGTACAAGTAAATATCCAAATGTTTGGGTGAGGATTACCCATCACATCCTTCAGTCTCCTGTGATACGCCTCCATGTTGTTGTTGGTCCTTTCCGATTGATGGTAAACGGATAGGGTCTGGGCACCATCACCTTAAACCTCATTGAATAAGAAAAGTCTAGTGATAATGGTTTAAATAAAAATTATCCAGTATTTACTGTTTGTGTATATAATGTTTTCTGTAGAAACTGGCATAGTTTGATAACCTAAATCATAGGTATACTTAACAGGAAATGTTCAAACCTCATCCTGATCTATGTAGCCCAGGAATCAGCTCATTTGGTAGTAGCGCATTTTGTTGGGCATACTCCCGAATGTAAGCAAACCCTTGCGGTACTTGATGTGGTGGCAGTAATGCCAACACCTGGCACATTTTGTATACACGTTTTGCATGCCGATTTGTTTGTATCAAATCGGTCATCCCGATGCGCTTTGCATTTTTGTTCATACACTGAAATTGCATAAAACAGTAATTATTTTAAACTCAAGTATTTTCTTCAAGAAAATATCAATCACATGCCTCCAAACTGTAAATTGCTGTACAGGCCTCCTGCGTATTCGTAGGAGAAGGCACACTAAAGGTTGGAAAACCACTGTTCAAGCTTGTACTGAAAAATATCATTTCAGAACTTAAAATTAAATTCAAAATACTAAACGAACACTTACATTAGCTGAGTGGAACCAGCAACCAACAACAGTTGCTTCTGGCCAGCTATTACAGCTATTACGCAGAGCATTCTGCAGCGCCTGCTCAAAGTCACAAACAGCTGTTGTTGGTTGGAGCCTGGGCAAATGGTGCGTTACATATGCAAAGATGAGTTCATATAGGTTTTTGGATTTCCCTGTCTTAAAAGCACTGACCAACGGGAAAGCCTGTAAAATATAAAATGTAGTTTCAGTAAAGGTATCAGGGTAAATAACCTTAAAAGCATGATAATCTTAAACCTTGAAAACTTATTTTAAGACCCTTAAACATTGTGTTGCCATATTTCTAGTTTCAAACATTGACCCAACGTAAATCTAAGCTGTGTAGCTGAGTCCTAACTAAATACCTTTTCAAGAGACAAATCTATCCATATTTAGGTTTTTTTCCATTTGGGAATTGAATTAATAAACAAATAATAAAGAGTAGAACAAAACATTAAGCTTTAACCAACTTAAAACTGTACATGGATATTCATTAATAACAATCTAGTTTAGAATGTTTACAAAACTGAATCAATGAAAATAGAAAACAATAAACATACGTTCAAATTTTTATTTAAAAAACATAGATTCATCTCAGGAATATGCCCTACTTTTCAAATCAACTGGTTAGGCTGATGGGCAGATTGAACACTTGTTATGAATTAAAATGGAACTTACACGGTCGTAAATGATGACTGCTATTGTCACCAATTGATGGCTAGCAGGTACCTGAGTAACTACCTTGAAGGTACCATCCACTTGAAGAGTCGTTGAATTTGTTATCTGACTTTCAATAGTCTGAGACACAAAAACCACTGCTTGGATCTCCGTTAGCGTCGGTCAAAGTAGCCCTTAAAACAAGTACTCACTTACTAATAACCAGATATGAAATTTAATCAAGACTTAATAGATGAGTTTTCTTATTTATTCTTTTTTGTGAATGACAGTATTAAGCATTGTTGGTATTTTGTTCTATGTCAATGAAACAAAAGAGTAATCCTGAATTATATTCTTGAAATATATTTTTCTGAAATAAAAATGGAGTTAACCTTTTTGTGAACAAACATAATCCCATGATAGCAGGACACTGACTAAGAAATGCAGTTGCTAAGTGGAAAAAATAAAATAAACATGTGAAGTACGCACATAAGTGTCACCACACAATGTGCACGCAATCAAATGTGTTAAGAGGATTTCCTTTAATATGCTTCGCTTTCAAACTCACCTGTAAAATTGTCTAGCTCCTTCAACTTCTTTAGTGAAATACCTTGGATTATTCTCAAGAGCCTGGCCATATTGCAGCAAACTTTCAGGGATGGGCAAGTTAACTTTGGTCCGAACCCTATACATGGCCTGGCCAACAGCCTGAAAAGGCAGATCTGCAGCAAGGTGTAAAAAAACCTGTGGTAAAATTTTCAGGTAAAAATTTCAGCTTTCTAGCACAAATACTTTCTGAGAAAAAGGTACATAACCATTAAAAGTATACATTTTCGGGGAATCGCAATCAAAGTTGGCATATAGTAGTGAATGATGTTTAATAGACTCACATTAGGTTTTAATATTGTCCAGGTGCATAAGATGGGTTGTCAGGGTCTTCATCTTGTTCATACACCTCCTCCAGTTTCCTTTTGGCAGCTTTTCGAGACTCCCGCACCTTTTTGTATATGACCGTAGCTTCTTTTTCAGCGTGGCATAAGCGCACTTTGTCCATTGATTTAAAGACTTCACAGGAGTTCTTTCCCACTGTCATCCCAAGATCTTCTAAAACCATGCACTTGATAATATTTCCTTTATTAAAGGTTGAAATGGCATCATACGTACCTAGTTTCAAGGTTTCCAACTGAACAAAAGTGCCTTTTGGTAGTCGTGACCAAATGATGTTGTTGACGGACTCAATGGGGTTTTGATTTTTGCCATGCAAGCATTTTTTGAGCAAACTAGGATGTGCTAGGTCTTGGAAAATTGGCTTCATCTCTAGCATTATTACTTCTGGAAGGTGGAAATGACTGTTACAGTCATATTCTGTTTTGGTAGCAACTGCACGCTGAAACTTACACCAGCTGTCAGCCCCTTTTGGACACATTGTATGCAACGGTCGCTCATTTGAAGAGCATATGTAAAAATACTCTCCCCATACAGCTTTTTTCATGGCTTCAACAGTGCCATTTACATTCCTTCTTATGGCCAAATCATAATATTTCTGAATTTTTATAATGGCTTCATTGGTAAGCCTACCTCGTCCGGAAATGGTCTTGTCATCGGCAAGCTTTGTTTTCCCCATTTTTACTTTCAGCTTCCGCAGACGCGTTCCCATTCTTTTACCTACATGGTTTATACATTCTAATTTTTCTACTTTCACATCATTGTAAATGTTGTTGTCCGCCACACACTGAAACCCCTTTGAGTCTCCATCACCTAGGTATGTAACATACCTCGCGTTGTGCAGGTCCAACGATCGTGAAAAAATTTTCAAGGCTCCTTGAACTTCCATCGCTCCACTGACTCCCTGAAAGTTTGCTTTGCAGGTTGGCAAGTGAACTTTACTAACTTTATCAGGGCATTTGCAAAATTTGCTCATGACCTCCACATCAATCACAAGACCAGTGTCGACACTTGTCGCTGTAACAATACCATTCAAAGAGACGTGGCGTCTTTTTTTTGCCAGGTACCGTCCAAGGCAACTGGCAAATCTCTAGAGTTTTCATTCAGTTTTACTGCTTGTTCCACAGCTTCTTTCATGGTTGATGTGGCTACCTTTTGCCAAGACTCAACAAGAATTTGGTTGTATCTTGTAAACTTTAACGGTGGGGAAGGCAAGTTGAGTATGCCACATAACATCGCTGCTGCGCTTTGTCCTTTTCCGATTGATCGTAGTGCGTAAACGAGTCTGACATTGATGTCGTAGACTTGCTTTACTGGTGTTATATTTGCATCTACATTAGGCCTAGGGTTTTGAATACATGGTGAGGTTAGGTGGATTCTCTTGGCATCACAATTATTACAGCTAACGGAAAGTTTTGTCGCAAGACCAAATCGTTTCAAAATATTGTATGTCAACTCACCTCTACAAACTTTGCAACATGCTACTAAAAATACATCTTTCATGAGTTCTGACAAATCCACTATCTCAAATATAGTGTCAAAGTTATCAAACTTTGAGTATGATTGATCCATATCACCAATTTTTGTCTTTGACGAGCTAATAGGCTTGGGTTCGATTGGCTCAGGGCTAGGCAGGCTGACGTTTTGGTTGGTTTTACTCTTCCAAAAGTTCTTCCTTTTCTTAAAAACCTTCTGTGATCTTCCCATCTTCAATAACTAAACTATAACTAACTAAAACACTACGGTATCACTATTACTATCAAACACTAAAATTACAACAAAACTACAATAAAATTCACAATACAAAGAACAGACTCAAAACTGACAATAAATACAATCTGACAGTTTACAAACAGCATCTGTCAATAGAACACCACAGACCAGTATAGCCAAAACAACACTTTTAGGCTGATAGCTGAAAAGAAAGGTAGAACTATATAAAACCCCGAAATGAAGCACCTTCTGACCGGCACTGAGCGCCGCTCCTCAGGCGCTTTACATGCATTTACAAAAAAATTAATTAAAATGTTTCTATTTGCCCGATTGACTTCAAATAAATGTTAAAATGTTACAAACAATATTTGCAACAAGAAAAAACAAAAAAAAGAAAATACAAATTTTGACCAGTTTTTGGTTACCGAACCCCCATAAGACGAGGCCCTCTGTATGGGCGTTGAAGCTGGGCCAGACTTGTAAGCATTATGGAAAGTTCCCTTTCCAAGGAAATCAAACCATCTGGGAATAACAAAGTAACGTTAATGTTGTGTTGAAATGAAAAATAACTTGTTTACCAAGAAAATGCCAGAACTATTAACTTATACATCATTTGATTTTGATAGATTTAAGATGAGTCCAATGTGTCTAGTTTACCCTCTACCTAGGCATAACCTAAAAGAAAGGCAATTTTTACAAGCAATATATGTTCCAAAGTGTATATCACTAGTTTGAACACTTCAATATCTATCTACTGGTCTGTGTTTTTGCAGTAGTATTGTGGTTTAGATTTCTTAAACTGTTGTTCTTGTAAAACAAATGCAATCATTAGCAAAGATTAAAGAGTGTTTGTTGTTTAAGAATCCTCAAGAACAAACAAGTTCATTGCCATTGTGTCAAGAGGCTTTTGAGGTTCAGTTTGAAGTTGTGAGTAGGCTATTTGCATTTGTTCTTCAAAATTCTTACAGATTTGTTTAGGGGAATTTTCCAAACCAACCCTAACATGTTCCAACATTTCTTCATTCCTAAGAAATGCGACCAAGCTGCATTACAACACACAATTGTAAAATTTCAAACGGCTAAGATTCATCTTGAATCTAACTTTAATAAATCAAATAAATGAGTTATTTAAAAACAAAGTTATGTCTTTAAACAACAGGTAAAAGTTTTACAGAACGAAGCACCAAGTGACTGACCAGAAAATTGTATGTCTTGAAGCGGTGAATATTGTGCAAAATCTTAAAACTCATGTATTGTGATTTATTGATTGCATGTTGAGTTTCAGTAACTTTAATTGATCATCATATGTACAAGTAAATATCCAAATGTTTGGGTGAGGATTACCCATCACATCCTTCAGTCTCCTGTGATACGCCTCCATGTTGTTGTTGGTCCTTTCCGATTGATGGTAAACGGATAGGGTCTGGGCACCATCACCTTAAACCTCATTGAATAAGAAAAGTCTAGTGATAATGGTTTAAATAAAATTTATCCAGTATTTACTGTTTGTGTATATAATGTTTTCTGTAGAAACTGGCATAGTTTGATAACCTAAATCATAGGTATACTTAACAGGAAATGTTCAAACCTCATCCTGATCTATGTAGCCCAGGAATCAGCTCATTTGGTAGTAGCGCATTTTGTTGGGCATACCCGAATGTAAGCAAACCCTTGCGGTACTTGATGTGGTGGCAGTAATGCCAACACCTGGCACATTTGTATACACGTTTTGCATGCCGATTTGTTTGTATCAAATCGGTCATCCCGATGCGCTTTGCATTTTGTTCATACACTGAAATTGCATAAAACAGTAATTATTTTAAACTCAAGTATTTTCTTCAAGAAAATATCAATCACATGCCCCAAACTGTAAATTGCTGTACAGGCCTCCTGCGTATTCGTAGGAGAAGGCACACTAAAGGTTGGAAAACCACTGTTCAAGCTTGTACTGAAAAATATCATTTCAGAACTTAAAATTAAATTCAAAATACTAAACGAACACTTACATTAGCTGAGTGGAACCAGCAACCAACAACAGTTGCTTCTGGCCAGCTATTACAGCTATTACGCAGAGCATTCTGCAGCGCCTGCTCAAAGTCACAAACAGCTGTTGTTGGCTGGAGCCTGGGCAAATGGTGCGTTACATATGCAAAGATGAGCTCATATAGGTTTTGGGATTTCCCTGTCTTAAGAGCACTGACCAACGGGAAAGCCTGTAAAATATAAAATGTAGTTTCAATAAAGGTATCTGGGTAAATAACCTTAAAAGCATGATAATCTTAAACCTTGAAAACTTATTTTAAGACCCTTAAACATTGTGTTGCCATATTTCTAGTTTCAAACATTGACCCAACGTAAATCTAAGCTGTGTAGCTGAGTCCTAACTAAATACCTTTTCAAGAGACAAATCTTTCCATAATTTGGATTTTTTCCATTTGGGAATTGAATTAATAAACAAATAATAAAGAGTAGAACAAAACATTAAGCTTTAACCAACTTAAAACTGTACATGGATATTCATTAATAACAATCTAGTTTAGAATGTTTACAAAACTGAATCAATGAAAGTAGAAAACAATAAACATACGTTCAAATTTTTATTTCAAAAACATAGTTTCATCTCAGGAATATGCCCTACTTTTCAAATCAACTGGTTAGGCTGATGGGCAGATTGAACACTTGTTATGAATTAAAATGGAACTTACATGGTCGTAAATGATGACTGCTATTGTCACCAATTGATGGCTAGCAGGTACCTGAGTAACTACCTTGAAGGTACCATCCACTTGAAGAGTCGTTGAATTTGTTATCTGACTTTCAATAGTCTGAGACACAAAAACCACTGCTTGGATCTCCGTTAGCGTCGGTCAAAGTAGCCCTTAAAACAAGTACTCACTTACTAATAACCAGATATGAAATTTAATCAAGACTTAATAGATGAGTTTTCTTATTTATTCTTTTTTGTGAATGACAGTATTAAGCATTGTTGGTATTTTGTTCTATGTCAATGAAACAAAAGAGTAATCCTGAATTATATCCTTGAAATATATTTTTCAGAAATAAAAATGGAGTTAACCTTTTTGTGAACAAACATAATCTCATGATATCAGGACACTGACTAAGAAATGCAGTTGCTAAGTGGAAAAAATAAAATAAACATGCGAAGTACGCACATAAGTGTCACCACACAATGTGCACGCAATCAAATGTGTTAAGAGGATTTCCTTTAATATGCTTCGCTTTTAAACTCACCTGTAAAATTGTCTAGCTCCTTCAACTTCTTTAGTGAAAACCCTTGGATTATTCTCAAGAGCCTGGCCATATTGCGGCAAACTTTCAGGGATGGCCAAGTTAACTTTGGTCCGAACCCTATACATGGCCTGGCCAACAGCCTGGAAAGGCAGATCTGCAGCAAGGTGCACAGGTAACCTGAAAAACACCATAGTGTGTTTTATATATTCCACATTGAGCGCTAACTAACGATATATAAAGGATATACATTAACTTTAAGTGTTAACCAAATGTTTTATTCATCCTAAAATATGTCAAATAGGCTACAACACATAACTTGATGGTATATTGAAGAAAAATAAATTAAAACAACATTAAATAAAGGTCTATAGGAATTATATGCTAACAAGTGAAATCTGCAATCGCATGATTCACCGACTTATCAAGATAGATAAATTGCACGGAGTCCACCTAATGATTTTACATATAATTGTAAAGCTTATAATAATAGGAAGCGTACTTTCAGAATAATTAGTTCGTTGATACTAATACCATTTAATATTTAAATAATACTTTACCCGGAGGTCTCTTCATTGTAGAGAGTCCTGTACGGCGTGGACTCAACCGCACTCCGTTGGATGCAACTGAATCTTGCCACTTCTCTGTCAAACCATTGGGAGATGGTTGTGAGGCCTGTGTTGAGAATTAGTAGGACACTTTAAAAATCATATATGTCAAAACAAAGTTGCGGATGCACTATATCATTTCATTTTTGTAACTCTTCAGACGCCTCATGTTTTAATAGCAATATAGAAATCAAGAAATCAATCTTTATTTGAAGGGCTTAGAAGCCAAGGGGTACAAGTGCATACCTATGAGTTTTAAGAAAACTCACTTTAATTTTTGACATTATAATCAAATCTATGTACAGTTTCAATGAGTGATCTATACAAGACTACATAGCATAACACTCAAAATTGCCAAAAATATGTATTAACTATTTATTTTAATTATAAATTACATGTTATCAGTTAATATAAGATAAGATTCACCACTTGTACCCCTTGGCCTCAAAGTGAATTCGAGAAAAAAATAACAACACAAGGTATTTGATCCATACTAAAATTAATTTATTCCAAAATATATTATAGTTATTTAATCTGAATCACTGTCATACACATTTGATGGTGCATAGTCATCATCGAGATCATCTGGCTCCTCTTCTTGAGTTGGCTCTCTTGATTGGCCATGTCTTGTCAAAGGGTATCCCTGGTAGTCAAGAGTTCTGTAGAATCTGTGGTGTATTGGAGGAACAAATTGAAGCAGATCAATGAGATCTTTGAACTTAGTTGCCTTGATTTTCTTTTTGTTGTCCTTTTTAGACAGATGTGGGAAGCGTTCTGGAAACCTTCCTGGAATCTTTGCCAGCTTGTTATACTCTGAAAATGGCATGTCTTTATTGAAAGTACTTTTGTGCAACATTTTGTTTAATTTTGTTTTGGCTTAATCTGAAGTTTTTTAATTTTTATCTTGGACTCCATCTCAAGTTTATAAGGGGAAGAAGTCAAAATTGCAGCTTTTCTTTTTCTGTTATCTGTCTTAGTAGTTTGAACCTGTTTCCGTGCGTTGTGCGGAAGAGGATCAGTTCTTTTGGTGATAAACCTAAGTTGAATGACGTAAGTTGGCTAGGGGTTAGTGGAGGCAGAGATTTTGAACAGCATGGTTGCTCCAAGAAGGTTTCGATGCCTGCTACCTGTGAAGGTGGCTCCTCTACAGTGGAGGGATTGTCTAGATCGTCTGCTTAAGGGATACTCTTGTCGGCAGTTAGGTCGTCTTGGTTCCCAATTGATCACCAGTGGTTGGGTCAGCCTTGTCGGTAGTCAATAATGGTGCATACACGTGCTCTGGGATTGCGTTTCGGTCGAGTGGATAAATTCCAGTTTTTTTGTAGCCATTGACATCAGTCTGCATACTTGCTGCTTTTAAATATGCATTTCCATATAGCTTTGCAACTTGGTAAACTGTTACTGGCCTTACGGGATGCATAGCGAGCCACTGACGAACTTCTTGTTGATAGTAAGTGCTTAATGGAGACATGAACGTCACATCCAATGGCTGTAGTCTGTGGAAGCAGTGGGGTAGAAAACATAGTAAGATTACATGATTAGTTCTAGCCATTTCAATCAATTGTATATTTTTGGTATGAGTGGCATGCCCGTCTAGTAGTAAGAGGATAAGTTTGTCTTTGCTTGGCTTAGAAAACTCAATGAACTTTTCAAACCAGGAAAGAAAAATATGTGATTGAATCTATCCAGTTGGATGGTATTAGGCAAAGCTTCCTGGTGGCGCCTCATCGAGGAGGGTTTTCCCTAGTTCTAGGGAAAATGAACATTGTAGGCATGAAGTTCCCCGCTGCACTCATGCAAGTCTCAGCAGTTGTGAGCTGTCCTCTTTCTACAGAACTAAGCGTGCCTACTTGCTTTTTATCCCTCAATGCTAGGACTTTAGAAGGTTTGTTAGGAACTTTGGTAATTCCTGTCTCATCGACATTACACGAGTATATGTCGTTAGGCGAAAATTTGTACTTATTATACAAGCTTTTAATTAAGTCGTAGAATTTGTTTACTGCTACTTTGTTAAAGCCCATGGCTCTAGCAATAGAAATCTTTTCAGGATCTCTTAAGGAGATTTTATTTTTTGTATTTTTGTTTCTGTATAATACTTTAACCAGGGTGTTTGGAAATATGGTAGTAACTGACAATTTTCAAACATGGATAGTCCCAATCTCTGTCCAAAGGTCACCCCTCACCTCACCCCCACCACCCTGGTGAACAACAGTACTTTTAACACCTATTTTCTTTCTTCTTTGCTATCGCAGCGATCCTAGTAGACAATCCCTCAACTACCATCTTTCTTGCTCACCTCACCTCACCACCCACACACACGTCATCTGTTATTGTTGTCCCTTTTTTAAATACCCACCTACGTCGCACACATTTAATCATCACCTCTTTTTCAAGTTAAATCTTCCACCATACAATCCCGTCCACCACCACCCATCGCCTCGCCCCCGCTGTTTCATTCATTTCACACTACTCATCAACTGCCCTTGTGGCCCAACCGGCTGAGCGCTGGACTCACAACACATAGTTCCCAGGTTCCACACACCGTAACAGGTTTGTCACCCTCAGAAGTGATTTTTAAAATTAAATTAACAAAAACTTATTAGAAATTGAAGATTGTGAAGATGAGATAATTTTTCAATTTCTGAGATAACTATACACAAGCCCAGACATACTGCATCGTCACCCCCTCTGGGTCGCCGGCTAAAACAAACACACCTTTAAATCCTTCTTCTTCTACGGCATCGAACCTTGATCAACCAGATACACTCTGCCGTTCTCAAAGAATTAGACGAGAGCCTCGGAGGCTCAACCTTTAGGTTTTATGAATGATAAATGTTGATTTTCCTTTATAGAAAAGAGACACAAGTAGAATCAAATGTTACTTTAAATGTACCAGTATGCTCGACAGTGGATTTTAATTTAAACGAAAATGTCAAGTTAAAGAAACCTAAACTAATATATAGAATAAGACATGTTGTTAGCAAGATAATGGTGATTTGTTTAATTAACTATCTAGTGAAACAAGACTCTCCCACGTATTTCTGTTCCTTTCATTTCTTAATTTGCTTATCAAAGAATGATTTGGACATGCTTGAAACGATGCGATATTTTAAGTGTCGTGAGCCGTGGAATACCTGATGGTTTAAATGTTGACGAATTCAACAGATTCTTTGTGAGTATGGG
This sequence comes from Matsumurasca onukii, assembly GCA_018831715.1. Classification (NCBI taxonomy): domain Eukaryota; kingdom Metazoa; phylum Arthropoda; class Insecta; order Hemiptera; family Cicadellidae; genus Matsumurasca; species Matsumurasca onukii. The sequence continues at coordinate 11,307,174 of CM032066.1, read as the reverse complement.
AAGTGGTTGCAATGCAAGTACAACCCTCATTGATGAATTTATGACAACAAGAAGGAATGGCAGCAATGATTTCAGTTTCCGCCCAGTGACTGGGGACGAAGTACAAGCTGCAATGAATGAAATTAAAAGCAAGGCAGTTGGCAGTGACAACCTTTCAATAATGATGATCAAAGCTGTGAGTCCGTTCGCTCTTCCAGCCATTACCCACCTCATCAACAAATCATTGGAAAGTGGAATTTTCCCTCAAAACTGGAAAACCAGCATTGTGCACCCTCTGGAAAAAAAATCATCTCCCAAATGTGTTCAGCAGTTCAGACCCATCTCAATTCTACCAGCAATATCTAAGATCCTAGAGAAGATTGTATTACACCAACTAGTACCTTTTATTCACGAAGAAAATATTTCACCTAAGATGCAATCTGAATTTAGGAAGAACCATAGTACTTGCACTGCCCTGGTAAACTTAATTAGTGATCTTATAGATGCCAAAGATGAGGGAAAACATAGTTCGATGATAATGTTAGATTATTCTCAAGCTTTTGACTCTATGAACCATGAATTGTTGGCAGCCAAATTGAATTATTATGGATTTAGTAAGAAATCAATTGAGTGGGTCATGTCTTATCTCAATGACAGAGTGCAGATCACTAAGGTGGGGAACGAAACGTCTGCTCCTCTCATCCGAGATCGAGGTGTGCCGCAAGGAAGCTGCCTGGGTCCAGTACTCTTCAGCATATACACGTCAGATCTCCCTAGCTGCGTGAAGAACTGTGCTGTTCACCAGTACGCAGATGATTGCCAGCTGCACTTGTCCTACCACCTCAAGATGGCTGATGAGGCTATTTACCTCATCAATTCAGACTTGGTAAGCCTCTTAAGGTGGTCAACTGAGAATGGACTAAAATTGAATGCAGGCAAATGCTCTGTCCTTCATTTATTTCCACACAACAAAGAACAGACTCACAACAAAGAACAGACATGTCATGCTCGGGGGTGAATGCCTGACTGTGTGCGACACCGTGAAAACCCTCGGTGTTGTGCTGGACAGCGGGCTTACATTTTCTGAGCATGTTACTCACACAATCCAGCGTGCCATTGGTAGGCTGAGGGGTCTCTACAGATTCAGGAGTTTGCTTCCAGAACAAGTTAAGTTGCAACTCATGCAGTCACTAGTTCTTTCAGTATTTTATTACTGTTACCCTGCCTTTGGCAATAGTATTTCGAAGGAGGACGCTATGAGAATACAAAGAGTTCAAAATGCGGCAGTTCGATTTGTGTTCTCGCTAGGTCGTTTCGATCATGTGTCCTCTTATCGAAGTGACCCCAGATTGCTTCCAATGGAAACTATATGCAGGGTGTTGACTATCTGCATAACGCACAAGGCCCTTACACTCGGGGAGCCGCAATACTTGTGCGAGCGACTTATGTCTAGGGACATGATCTCCCAGGGCAGCACACGCCACGACAGTCTGCTGCATTTTCGCAGAGTAAGACTGGAGCTAGGTAGGAGAAGTTTCTCTTACTTTGGCCCCAGGTTGTACAACGACCTTCCCGAGTGCCTAAAATCTTCTAGTCAAGAAACGTTTAAAAATAAATTAAAACATCATTTTAAAATATTTGTAGTCTAACTTAATTTTTTGCTAGTCTGTTTTTGTACTTCTTGTTTCTTATTTATTTATGTAATAATTGTGTTATTTATTACTTGTAACTTTTAAATTAAATTATGTTGTACACTGTAATTATAGTTTTTAAATGTAGTAATGTTAATTAAGACACGAGTTGTTCTGAAAACCAGTTGTAACTGAGAAACGCTCTAATAAAAGGCATTTTTATTTATTTATTTATTTCTTAGTTTTTATCAATTTATTTTTATATGCTATGTTTCTTGTTTTACTATAGTTTAACAACTCTTATTACCAGTACGCTTTGCGTGTTTAATCAAGTCAACAATTCCATTTTTCTCCAGAAGCAATTCCTCAATACACCTATTTTTTAACTAACTTTTCTGGAAAGACTAAACTAAAATGATACAAAATTTATTATAAAATACATCAAACTAATCTTCTACATAGGATAAAAATACATTTAACCAAATTTCTTTAGATAAAAAACTATCAAATACACTCATATTGTTTTCTGAAAAATCCCTACATTTAATATAGTACCACTCCTGTTACTCTCATTAAATTTTGTTCTACATTGAATCATCTGCATATTAGATAATAATGACAGAAAATAATTGGATTAGTAAGGAATTGCTTCTGGAGAAAAATGAAGTTGACTTGATAAAACACGCAAAGCGTACTGGTAATAATGGATTGTTAAACTATAGTCTAACAAGAAATATAGCCTATTAAAATAAATTGAGGAAAACTAAGAAATCATTCTTTGATGAGCAAATTAAGTAATCAAAGAAACAAAAATACGTGGGAAATAATAAATAGAGAAACAGGCAATAATTGCCCTAATTTGTGAGACGTGTTCACACTTTAAATACGTATTAATGACAATGCCATTTCAAATCCGCAGTGTGTCTCAAATAAATTCAATTATTATTTTGTAAATATAATAGAGGAGACCGTCCAATCTTCACCCAGAAATCTTCTACAACATGTAATAAATAATAATACAGTTTCAATATCATAACGTTATCAATAGCTGATGAAGTTGTTGCAGTTATTCTTGTTGGGAAATCAACCAAATATCTGAACCCGTAATTCTTAATAATGTTTTTGAAATGTTGAACCTCAGCTGTTTTCCTTAAAACATTGACACCGAAATCACCTATGATAAACAAATCTTATGACCTTTTAAAGCCACCAAAACTTATATTAATCCGTCTAATCGGTAAACAAAGTTTTCGAATTGGGGTTTTCGATAAATACCAGCAAGAACAAACTCAAAATAATTTATCTTAAATTTGGCTAGACATTATTCAAAAAGTTCTTCCTCTATCATCTGTACAATACTTTGCAGCCCAAGTAGTTTACCTTTTAAACTCTTCTCTGACAATATCACCACACCACCACCTGATGTTGTAGTACAACTATATTCAGATGTAACAACAAATCTGTTTAAATTAATTCGTTCTAATTCCCAATTTTTCATATTGTGCTCTGATAATACAACAATGTTTGGTTTAACTTGTTTCAATCCTATTTCAAGTGGTTCTTTTCTGGATTCTAAACTTTGAATATTTTGGTGGAAAATTGAAAGATAACTTGCTGACAGAGTTTTTGAGTCATTTGAAATATTTAGCAATATGGAATTTAAATTGGACTGTGGTGGGATGTCAATCGAAAGTTTAAACTACATGAGTTATCTGACGATTTTTCCAAGGATGACTGTTTTACAGTTTCCCTGTTTTCTAAATCTATCTTTTTTAAAGCCTAGCGTGGGTGACGCGTTCAGTGAAAGTGAGCTCTTTGTCCAGTACGCCGAGTCTTAACACTGTCACAAATGGCCAGACTCCCACCGTCCAGCGAGACACTCACTCCACTGCTACTGAGGGTCTCAACAATGTGTTGTGGTGCAATATGCAGAATTGTGCACTTGGCTGAATTCAGTTTCACGCCATTGGTCACTGACCACTTGGAAATATTTTCAAGATCAGTGTTGTTATGACCAATGGCTTCTCTCATTAGCTGAAGCAAGTGCAATTGTGAGTCGTAAACATACAAATGTGCTGTACAATGCTGCACACAACTAGGGAAGTCAGCCGTGTGCAGCGTGTATAAGACCGGAAGTACAAAGAAATTTAGAAGCACTTTGAGAAGTCACTACAATAAATCACTATTTGAGATGCCGACCACTCTCATGCCTTTACGATAGCTGTACCAATGTCGATGGAAGTCCACTAATAAAAACCTCTCTCAACACAGTGTTGAGCATTTCCGATGGGTATTGACAAGAAGAAGCAAGTTTTCTAAGTTCTGTAACGTATTGTGTGACAGTTTCCCCTTCTTGCTGCTTTCTGTTAAGTAAATTGTGTCTTGAAGGTATGATTAATGGTCTTGGAGAAATGTGGTTTTCAGTAGAGTAAGTAGGTGTTTCAGTAGTTGAAAAAGACGGGGTCCGATTGAAACCACAAACGACTTTACTTTGTTGTCTTCTGGAACTTCTTTTAAGTCCAGATAAGCGGTAAAACGTTCCACAAAGGTATCAAAGTCCTCACTAGCTACGTCATACTTATCAAATGGAATTGCGGGCAAACCTAAAGAACATTTTGGTTGAGTTGTTAAAGTCTGAGCCTGTATGTTGGCTTGTAGTGTAACTGCTTTTAACAAATCAGTTACTGTTGCTTTTAGGTTGGTATTTTGCTCTGCTAACTGTTGTAGTTGTGTTTTCAATTCTGTTCTATCCAAAGACTGCGCCAATAATAATTAAATTTAGTATCCACAATAATAATTAAACATTAAAGAAATTATATTTTATTCTTGTAAAACTTCAATTAATATCGTACAAAACTAAACATAAACAAATTGGTCAAACATTATTGAATCATCAGCTGTGACAAGCTGGATGGAAAATATAGAATACATAACCTTGCACCTCCCAAGGGAACACTTATTGACGCGGATTTCTAAATTTTTCACTCTCAGAAATGACCAGCCTGAACCGAACATTTCACATGAGAACTTCTCTTTCAGAATTTCGTCAAATGCATCATTCAGAAACTAAGTAAAGTGAGAGGTGCATGTTTAGTTTTAAAACTTCTTGTACATTTTCCTTCTTTTACATTTGTGAAATCACACTCAATGAAAGATTGACTTTGATACTTTTATGTATCTTAAGCTGAGCGTAAAGTATATTGAGGACGCTAGTGAAAATAAATATAAAGAATTCTGCTAGCGCTACAGCCTTAGGCACCTTCCTACTCAATCTGAAAGTCTGCAGCCTACTCTTGAACCCGGACTCTACTTTAATGAACGCCGAGGTACCAGGTAATGGTGAAGTCTGAATCCGAGTCTGTAGACTGGGACGAATCAGCATCAGGCTCAGTTCCGATGAAATCCTTTGAAGTACCTGGTATTGGATTCACACTTGGGCCAGGTGCAACTCTATCGGAACGCGTTGAGGGGCCCGGTATGTTGGGGTTGAACGGCTGAGGTTGCTCCGTCTCCATCTCCTCAGGGGTCGAATCCGTTCTTGGGCCAGGTGCAACTCCATCGGAACAGGTTGAGGGGCCCGGTGTGTTGGGGTTGAACGGCTGAGGTTGCTTCGTCTCTATCTCCTCAGGGGTCGAATCCGTTCTTGGGCCAGGCGCAACTCCATCGGAACGCGTTGAGGGGCCCGGTATGTTGGGGTTGAACGGCTGAGGTTGCTTCGTCTCCATCTTCTCAGGGATCGAATCGATTTTTCCATTGGGGAGAGTTGGCTATAGTCTTCCAGCGTAAAGTCCTTCAGGGTGGGGCAGGTATAACTTTCAAGTTTCCTTTTAGCGCTAGCGGTTGTGAACGTCCGTTTGCACTAGGGAGATTCTGGAATTAAAACCCACAAGGTTGTCAGTCTGGCAAGATAAACCGAGGAGTCAAAGCGAATATGTAATTCGAATCAGTGTTTAACATAAACCCCTTACTACTATCCTACTGATAAAAAAAGTGATATGCATTATAAATTGAGTTATAGTTCTTGTACTTGTACAATATAAAATCTCTGATCATATGAATTTTAAATTGTACATAGCTTTATTATTTTGTAACTTAAATTCGTGAACTTGAAATGTACTAAGCGGTATAGACTTTATTTTGAAACAGTTAAGAATATATATATATATATTAGACTTAACTATAAATGGTAATACAAAATAACATTCAATCCAACGATAACTAATCAAGTAAATAAAATGTTTCTGAGGTTTATATAAAAACGACACATTATCCGGCCGTGGCCAGTCAACAATATATTCAAGTATCAAGTAAGTAAGTTACCTGGCAGCCCAGCCGCTCTCACATCCGCTGGATTCAAAGGTGGAACCCCTTTGTGTTCCTGTCCGAATGAGCACTGAAACATATCAGTCAGGTTCATGCAACTATGCAAATTTAAAAAAATATAAAACATTCATTTAATCATTGTTTAACATAACCCTCCTTACTGCACTTTTTTTATGCAGATGTCACAGTAGACATCCCAATTTTTTGCTACATTTTGATGGAAATCTCTAATGTGAACTTCCCCTCTACGGTGCTCGAAGTATTCAAAGTCCCACCACCTTTTTTCTTCTCCCCACTGTTCTTTAACCTCTGTCGACGATAAACCGTCGAGAGAAGTCTTGCATTGGTCACAAATCCTATATGGACTGTCTTTCACCGTGCAGATAGGACCCCGTAAAAACCAAAATTTCCACGCCACATGCATCTCGTCCTCGCGGAAGAGAATATTAAACTCCGGAGGAATCCACCCGACCGGCATTTTTTGAAACATAGGAAAATTTTCACGAGTCATTTTGTGAAAGGACAGTTCATCATATGAGTATTCCTCGACATCGTGCCACGGTTTGCGATTACCCTCAACCCCCTCGATCATCCAATAATACTTGATATTGCCTCTAAGTTCATGTATCAGATCATTAGGAATCATTAGAATTTCAATTTGTTTTCCATCTTTTAAATTTCTACGAACAGTCTCTCTCGCTTAAGCTAGTAAACTCCTGGGATTCATTATGGGTGATTGTCCTGTCCTGGTTGTGCGATGTTAATATTGTCCTTAAGTTCCAAGTTGGTATTTTCGTAATCAATTTTATATTTAATTTAGTTTTAGTGGTAGTCAAAAATGTACCTGAACAACTGAAGAAAATTAAACGAAGAAAGATTACATCGGCTAATAGAGGGAAACGAGAGCCAGATTACTTTATGGTTGGAGAAAGGGTGTTTTTCAGAATCAAGAAGAAACTGTGGGTTCCAGCTAGAGTTGTTAAAGTTGGCCCGGAACCTCGTTCATATATTATACAGCTTGAAAATGGCCAAACTTATCGAAGAAACTCATGGTTTTTAAGAAAAGATAAGTCATGTGCCGTACTTTCAGACATAGCTAAGCCAAACAAAATTTGTAGACAACAAGAATTAGCACAACCAACTACGGTCCCTAGGCACAGCACTAGATTGAGAACACAACCTTAAATGTTATTACAAATAAAATACCATTGAATAAAATTAAAATATACATAAATGACGCTACCTGAACTGTTTTAGATTTGTTTTCAAGGCCTGACGCCTCTGTCACCTTTCCATCGATCGCTATGTCCATATCCCGTTTGAATTGATCGATCAGGAGTGAGAAGAAGAGATACGAAAAGTGAACCTCTCTTTCTGTTGACGCTGAACAGAAGCCCTGCCTTGCCATCAGAGCTTCGTCCTGAGTTCCGTGGAAAATCTTCATGAATAACTTGTGGCTAATTTTCTTATATTGCTGATGGTTTTCTTTTAATCGGTCAAAACCATCCGTGAGTTCATTAATTTTGGACGTCTAGTCTTCATCGGCGTCATCGTCCCACAGCCACTCGTATATGTTCATACCGATTGCAGACAAGCACGCAGCAATTGCCAAAGACACTGCCACTCCTCTCTTATCTCTTTGAGAGTTTGGTAATTCTGTCAAGGTGCCCCTGTTTGCATGAGTCATATTGAAGAGCATTTCCGTATAATTTCCGAGTTCGTCATCGAAACTTTTCCACACCTTGTCCCGGCTGTCTTGTTTGAGCTTGCACCAACCTTTATACTCTGTTATAAGATCTCCCATATTAGGAATGACATCCATCCTCACTAACAAAAAACATATGATTTATTATTAACAATAAACATATTAACAAAATACTCAAACCACAGATAACTAGCACTGATGAAACGGAAATATTAAAAATGATATGCATTTATAACTCTTCAGTTCTCTTCCAAATATCTATGTTAATTTTATATTATGATAATGAATATTTTACTGTACTAATTCTGAATGCTACTGCGAGCTAAGCTACTATATTATAAGTTTCAAGCGAATTTGTCAATGTTCTGATGTTATGAATAATTTATTAACTCAGTAAAATTAATTTACAGTAAGGTTAATAGCGGATCATTTCGTAATGTCAATGTGTTGGACTATCGAAATACTTGAACATTTTGGACTTAATCATTTTTTAAATGATTTAAATCTAAGAGATATTGATTAATATATTGGTTTTATTCTTGAATTATTAGCATTATACAGTATATGAGAATTTAATATGGTACTAGTTAGTACAGTAAGCTTTAGGTTAAGATTAAATCATATTAATGATATTTAAATTATATTTATTGAACTGATTTTGCAATTATTAGTCCTCATTTTCTGTTACTAATAATGTTGATGAAATCTTGTGTAAACTGTTTTTTTTTACTAAAGTGACATTGTAGTTTGTTTATCATTTATTGTAAAACCTAGTATAAATATTTTAATTTTATTAATTAAACTCAATAGTGATTTAAAATTCTTTTAGTATTACTATTGGGAACTTGCTTTTTATTTGTTTAAATTGATATATTTTCAATAGGTTACTTGAAATTATTTCTACAATCATGAAATAGATTAATGGACTATTTTATCTTAGAGTTTAATGTGATGGTCTTACAGCTGATGGAGGTGTCGGGGGTTGGACTGACTGAAGCTTGCAGAGTGAAGGTTGATAGTGCGCGGGAATGTGGGTGGGGGTGGTGAAGGTGAGTGTGACGTACTGTAGAAGGTGGGTGAGGCTGGACTATGAAAAGTGGGGGGAGTTTAAATATCTTCATTTTGAACATTTTGAAAATGAATACTGTACGATGTAACTATTTGAAACTAATATTCATATTTACAAGTTAATTTATTAAGATAATGCACATATGTCTCTTTAGTTTTCTTCCTCGCTCCCACTATCACTTTCATAAGAGCCGGCGTGAAGATAAACATCATTGTAGCACTCCGACTCAGTGTACAAATCTATAAAGATTGTTTTTATGCAGATGTCACAGTAGACATCCCAATTTTTTGCTACATTTTGATGGAAATCTCTAATGTGAACTTCCCCTCTAAAGTGCTCGAAGTATTCAAAGTTCCACCACCTTCTTTCTTCTCCCCGCTGTTCTTTAACCTCTTTCGACGATAAACCGTCGAGGGAAGTCTTGCATTGGTCACAAATCCTATATGGACTGTCTTTCACCGTGCAGATAGGACCCCGTAAAAACCAAAATTTCCACGCCACATGCATCTCGTCCTCGCGGAAGAGAATATTGAACTCCGGAGGAATCCACCCGACCGGCATTTTTTGTAACATATGAAAATTTTCACGAGTCATTTTGTGAAAGGACAGTTCATCATATGAGTATTCCTCGACATCGTGCCACGGTTTGCGATTACCCTCAACCCCCTCGATCATCCAATAATACTTGATATTGCCTCTAAGTTCATGTTTCAGAAGATTAGGAATCATTAGAATTTCAATTTGTTTTCCATCTTTTAAATTTCTACGAACAGTCTCTCTCGCTAAAGCTAGTAAACTCCTGGGATTCATTATGGGTGATTGTCCTGGTTGTGCGATGTTAATATTGTCCTTGAGTTCCAAGTTGGCATTTACTTAATCCATTTTATATTTAATTTAGTTTCAGGGAAATTATTTGAAATTAAAGAATATAATTATTTAATTGAAATATTTAATATGATGTATTTAGTATTAATTCGGAACTTTAAGGTTTAAAATTTAAGTTTATAATTGAAGTTAATTGAAACAAAGTAGTTTTCTCGAAATTATATAGTGAAAAAACACCTTTTTTTAGCACTGAAGTTTATAAGCTGAGCACTTTGTTTACTGAACGCACTTGTAATCACTTTATAAATTATCAACTGCACGAACTGAAACCTGCACCTGCACACACGTAACGAATGTTGGAAGCGAACTGAATTTTTTTCTCGGACATTAAGGTGTGGAAGGTGGTAGGGGTGTGAACTACTCGTATTTGTAACATTCCAATATTTATTAACATAGTGCTATGGTTATATTGAAAGATGAATGAAGAGAAAGGTAACTTTTGAACTCTGAAATGTCACTCTGAAATAGCTTAAGATTATTTCACTTTGTCATCGTTGGATTTAACATTCCGTTTCCTAAGTTAATTTAGCTGATGCGGAAATACTGTCAGAAATGTGAAAATTGAGGACTGTTACCAACTGTGACAGTTACCAGGATTGTTTCGAAATATTTTGGTTGATCTATTAGTGAACCTATTTGTGTCCGACCAGAAATGGATGTAAGCTTTTACCTGGTAACCCTCCACTTGGGTCTCTGATTTTCAAATATTATGAGTTAATATTTTATAAAGTCGAACTACTCATATCACAATGAAGTATGCTAATATATTGAAATTTAGTTAATTTACACTATTTGTAACTTCTTTGGAACTTAATATTACCTTGGGAACCCTCCACTTAGGTCTGATTTCAAATATCGGAAAGCTAATATTTTGTAAAGTCCAATTATTATACTCGTATCACAGTAAAGTACGCTAATATATTAGAATTTAGTTAATTATTCATTCATTTGCAACTTCTTTGAAATTTAATATTATCCATCAACCTCATCGGCACCTAGAGTTAAATACCTTCCACTATAGCGCTATGCCGTCCCACCCCACGCAACACCCTTTCACTTTGATGCGTTCTCAAACCGCTCTGTACAGCTGGCCCGCCGCTCTGTACTGTTGGCCCGCCGATTTTTTACATTGGCCCGCCACTGATATAATTGACTCGCCGCACCAGTAATTGTGGCCTTACATTACTACTCCCGTACGCACCAAAATTAGCAGTAGCAGGGTCATTGTAGTAGTAGTTTTGTGTAGAATTTGATTATTTGGAAAGGGAGCGCTAGCCAAACAATTCATTACCTTAAAATGTTTGGTGAGGGATTCGAGCTCCCCTTCATAAATCACATCACTTATCAACTTTCTAGCAAATATTTGCTGGTAACCTTTAAGGGTACGTAGTTTGTGAGCTACGTACTTCCCAGATATTTGCAACTCGTCATCAGGGTTCAAAGCTCTTAATCTTTCTCCTGCTTGGGTCAGCACTTCTTTTGTTGGTGAATGGGGTTTCTTCCATTAGCCAGATGGTCGGCCAGTAGACGGTGTAAAACTTGTTGACGTTGCGTTGTCTGATGTAGTTGCTGAACTCCCATCTTGAGACGTTGGATGAGCAGATAGTGCAGTCCCTTCTTCTACATTGTCTAGTTGTGTTTCTGCCGCATCTTCTCTCTGCAATACAATCAATTTGTTTCAGTTCCCAAAGACCACAGAAGAATGGAAAAATATATCTGAAGAATACAACAGAAAATGGAACTTCTTACATTGCCTAGGTGCAGTCTATGGCAAACATATTAGAATCATACCAACAGCTAATAGTGGATCTTATTATTATTATTACAAAGGCACTCACGGCATTGTACTCATGGCAATAGCAAATGCTAATTACGAATTCATGTACTCGTATATAGATGTTGGGATGAATGTTAGAATATCTGATGGAGGTGTTATTACAAACACACAGTTTTATGAAAAAATATCACAGGGCAGTCTTAAAATTCCTAGCCCAGAGGAACCTAATCTGAGTGATACTGTATTGCCTTATGTATTTGTCGGTGATGAAGCTTTCAGTTTGCGGCCAGATTGCATGAAACCTTACCAAACAAGTTTTTATCCAAAAATACAAGAATCTTTAACTATAGGTTATCCAGGGTCAGACGAGTAATTGAAAACGCATTTTGTATAATGGCGTCTCGCTTTAGAGTATTGTACACGGCAATTCACTTGGAAATAGAAAACATAGAAATTGTTGTATTTGCTTGTTGTGTATTGTATAACTTTTTCGGAAGACAGTGCTCTTCAACGTATATGGCTTCAGATGTAGTTGACACAGAAAATCTACAAGATGATTCTCTAATATATCACTAATCACTATTTGAGATGCCGACCACTCTCATGAGGGTATTTTAAGGCAAATATGTGGTGAAGGGTGAGTGTGATGAGTGGTATAGTAGTAAGATGTTACCAGAATTTAATTCATGACCTTCAACGAGGGCGAAGAGGCTTAGACTTCTGAACAAAGGAAAACAAGTAAGGGAGAAGTTTACAGTATATTTTAATAATGAAGGATCGGTGCCATGGCAAGATGAGGCCATCGCATAATGTGACAAGTATGAAAGGGGTTAAAACATTTAAGTTACAACAAGAAAGATTTGGTGAATGTTTAGTTAATGAAATTATTGTAGTGCGTATTCTACTATTGTACCGAATCGACTTGAATCTACAAAATGTTACATTAGCTGTTGGTCTTCACTCTAGTTTATAATGTAAAATGTATGTGTGGTGATACAAACATTGTATAGTAGACTCGTTAATACATTAAATTCTTTTCTGCATTGATATATAGCTTTTACTTACCTCGTCATCGTCATCTAAATTGTCAAGAATTGAAACAGACTTCCTCGGTTCTTGGTCCACGTCATTCAGAAAATCCACTTCCAGCACATGAACGCTTTGATGATTTTATTTTGGCACATTCTTTACGATAAACCGTACGAAATGAGTTTATTTTCTTTGAAACAAAATCTGTGTTGCGTTAGGACCTACTTCCTTGCACTTCTTAATTAAAGCCGTACAAGCCAGCGCCACTATATTCTTTGGATTTAATTTGCCACAGACAAGGATAACTACAGTATAACTCTATAAATTCACAAAAGAAATCGTGAGACCAGTGCCGTATGTCTTGCGATGCCATTTTCCGCACAAAACTAGAACTACTGTAGTTATAAACAATGTCACAGCTCCCAAAGACAACACAGACTGCGAGATGAAGAAGTTTGGCCGATTAGTCATCCGCTCGGCTACGTTAAGGCACCCCATCAGTCTTGCATGCCAAAGGGTCGAGTATGCGTCTTTACCTGGTTTGACAAACCTGGTTTTCTTCAAGCAAAACGTCAAATCTGCCGTCCACACGCTCAGTCTTGTCTGTCAAGCTTGGCATGATCATGCAAAACTGACGGCAAGTTTGTACGTGTAGACCGGCCTTTACAGTTTTTATATGAATGAATTTATTGTTTCTTTCTTTCCAATACAACAATACAGTATATATTGTAAAACATATATGTACTCAACAATTTCACAACATTTACAACGTGACTTAACTATTTTCTAATATTACTGTAACAAAATTAACTAAATTAATTAAGAAACAATAACAAAATTATCCCGAGGTAATTCTACCTGTTTGGGACTTGCACTTTTGTTGTTGCGGGTTTGTTGGCTGCGTGGCTGGCCTAGTTAATTTTATTCAAACTGAAATAACTTAAAATCTACTACTAATTTGCGACTTTTGCTTTGTGTTGTTAATTGACTTTTGTATCTTTTGTGTTGTTGTCTTTACTCTATTGACGAAAACAAAATTTCCATGTTGTTGTGATTTAAAATAAAATTTTGATCGCCTTTTCGAAATTATTTCTAATTTTTGTTTGTTTAATTGTATCCGTCAAGCTGTTGAAGAATTTTGGGGCTAGATTTAGGGCTATTCGAATTTAGAGCCTCTTCAATATTATCAACTCCACTTATTTCCAAAATTCCTGCCCAATTTATATCTGCAATATCTTTTACAGCTTCTTCAATGTTAAATTTCGTAAAATCTCTATAGTAAATCATCTGTGGGGTTTTCTTAGTTGTTCTCAAGGTTAACTCACAGTAAATCAACTTGTGATCGGTGATTGCTTTGTTTCTATGATCTGTTATACTAGATTTGTCAATAACACCGGTCCTCTCGAATTCAGCCGACTGGTCCACTATTATGTGATCTAACAATGTGGCTAAAGTTGCTGTCACTCGTGTCGCTTCATCAATCAATTGTATACAATTGGAATCTCGCAAGAGTCGGTGTAAGAATTTCCCTTCACAACTAGTTACAAACCAATTCTTCGTCCCTTAACCTTCAGTACAACACAAAGCTCCCAGCTTGTAGGGTCTGGGTAGCTTCGTGGGGTGCGTCCAGGGTCACTGATGGCTTCATTGCGGCCTTTGACGGTCCAGGGGTATCAGCTACCTCTGTCTTAAACTGAAGATGCCTTGGCCGGCGAAAGCTAGCTCTTTATAAAATTAAAATTGTGAAAAGTTAAAACAATGTCTGCTTCATTAATACCTCTGTCAAGTCGATGGTGGCGACGAGAGTACACAGAGCTGAGGTGGCGCCGAGCTCTGCCTCAAGCCAGGTGGTTCGCCCAGAAACTGTTCGTCCTTGAATTTTCCTTGGGACAGGTATTTGAAGATTTGGCGCCGTCCGCACCTCGAGCAAAGTTCTTCAGTCTCCAGGGAAATACTACGGCTAATCAGGTCAGCAATCATCAAACGTACACTCCGCAGAAGACGGAGTCCCGCTGCTGAGGGCAGTTTGCTGGCGTTTCGTGCGTCGACCAAACAGATCGGATGAGGAAGCGTCCAAATACGCGTGCTCCGGATCGACTTGTGGTATTTGAAGATTTGGCGCCGTCCGCGCCTCGAGCAAAGTTCTTCAGTCTCCAGGAAATACTACGGCTAATCAGGTCAGCAATCATCAAACGTACACCCGCAGAAGACGGAGTCCCGCTGCTGAAGTTTGCTGGCGTTTCGTGCGTCGACCAAACAGATCGGATGAGGAAGCGTCGACGGTGACCGGATCGACTTGTTCTGTATGTTCTACAAACATCGATTACGGTTAGTAGCGTTACATACGTACGGAAGCCCAGAAGGGCCAAGAGATTTTTTTTTACACTTTGTCGAATTTACAGTATGTCGAGTTTTTAATACATTTTGTCGACTTTTGAAACTCGACATGTCGACTTTTATACATTTTGTCTGCTTTAAACTCGACATATCGAGATTCTTACATTTTGTCGACTTTAAACCGACACGTCTTCAAGAGCAATGTTACATTTCCACATATCATTGAGAATGCCAGATGGAAGTTACAGCGGCTCTAGTAGCAATGAAAGCTGGAAGAGCATTATTTTGCGGGTTGGCTTTCGTTGGCAAAAATCCTGGACTGCTAACATGTCAAATTGCTGGCTTAGAAAATATTGTTGCAGCTTCGCTTCATCCATCAACCGTTTAACTTGTGGGTTGATCTGTAACAAAAGGTAAACAAAGGTTAGACCTCTTTTTATTTACAAAGAACTACTTGTACCAGGTAAATACTATCAGCTGTCTCTCAGTTTTATGGTAACTATAAATAATAATAATATTAATAATAAATAATAATACCAACTGTACTAACTGAATGAGACATTTTAAAATTGGTTAGCATTGTAAAGCTAAGCTACAAAAATATCAAAAATCTGATAATATATCTAGAATAGCTTGAGAATAATAATGGTAACAAAGTATCGAAAGTAAAACCCTGTCGCATTGAATAAGGCAAGCAAGATTTTAAAACCTCAGAAGCTGCCAATATTTTCAACACTTGCAACAAGCCTCCCAAAACGTTCTCAAATGTGACTCACAGGTCAAGAACCATGTTCCATGCCTTTAACTCACAACTTTGAATCGGTACCAATGTCATGATCAACTGAGACGTAACGTTTGTCAAGCTTTACCAAACATTCCACACGTTGTCAAACGACCCAGACCTGCTCGGCAACTCGCATACTGCAAATAAAGGCGCAATTGCCTGTAAGGTTTCTGGCGATTTGAAACCCGTAGTTTGACCTATCTGCCCTGTGTGCATGCTTGATGGAATTCCTCGGCAAAAAAGTTCTTTTTCCATATGTCATCCAAAGCGACACTTACATGATCTTATTTGAAACGAATTCCACTGAATATTTGGCCAATACCAATTAGTGGAGCCCATGAGTTTTCTTGAGTTTGATACTAATTCAGCCATAAAAGAGGTTCAGGTTGGCGAACTGATTGCGTAGGTTTCCTGGAATCAAAAAATTTCTGAAGTTTGATTGATCTCTTCACTGTAAATGATGCCTTTGAGGTTCCTTCTAGTTCATCTCTGAGTTTTTGAGAGTCTTAACCTTGGTGATCTACAGTCATGCGGTTTTTTAGGTTTTATGATGCTGGTAGAGAGGGGATCCTGTTTTGTTTTTTACAAGAGGTAAATGTTTTAGAATGAGGAGTGTTCTGTGATAGACAGGTAACGAGGTGTCCACAGAACAAAGAAAACAGCAAAAGCCTTCTGTAAATGAAGTTGTCTCTTGTACAGTAATAGTATGAATGCCTCGAACATTCTGAATTTGGTTGATTTTGTTTAGAACCTTATCCCACTTAGTTACTTTTTTTCAGACAACTTCTTCCAGGAGCATGTTTTTCCCATAAGACATTTACTTTGTTTGAATATCCTCCCCAAAATCCATCTGAGAGCCTGATAGCAGGTCGTTTAGTATGCTTCAAAGAGATCACATTTAGTGACATAAAGTCCTGTCACAGTTTCAAAAAACTCTTTCCCACTGTCTTGTGAGTTTGTCCAAAAATCTCTAAAGCAGGCAAAGTAACTTTTGTAGAGTTGGAAGGATACAATAGGACCACACTAGTTTGGTTTTTTATAAAATTAATCAAAGCTTAGGTTGTGATTTTATTTGCTTTCCTCAACCACACTTTGTTTATACTTTGGCTTCACTGGTTTCTCAGTCCAACCACCATTATATACCTCAACATCTGTTTTGAAGACCTCAGGTATCTTAACCTTGCTTCATGAGATATCAGGGATTTAGGCGTCTGCAGCAATGGTGAATCTTTATTCTGGCCCCTGCCCTAATGGGTATGACGCTTAACCCTGAGATTTTTCCCTTCGTTAGAACTCGTTTTCAGCTTTTCGATTAGCTCTGATTTGTAAAGTTTCGCATAAATCCATGGTGTGACTCCAGCCAAAGATTGGTGATTAAAAAAAGATCACTGTTGAACTGAACCACTGCCGCAGTACATCTAGTTTGTATAGTTGAGTTGAATTGGGTTCAGCCTTTTGCCTCCTTCCAGTACATACTATCACGAGTTGTATTGCTTGTTCACCCAGCCTGAAGTGGAAGTTTATTAAACATCTATGATAAAGGTTACGAGTGAACAAGAAAACATTCAGGTCTGAAAACATTATGTTTTTACAGTCTTCCGATAAGCTATTTTGGGAATTCATATTGTGAATTTGTTTAAATCTGAATACAAGTATTGATAATGAAACGATCACCAGTCCTCAACATATTTTTCAAAGTGGATTGCCAAAGCGGGGCCTCAATAAATTGTGTCCTGATATATGCAAAATAACCCTGTACTATTTATGGCGATGGATTGTTGCACTATTTTATGCAACCAGTTAGTAGTATATAATATACTTGTTTATCCTGATAGTGAGTTGAAGATCTGGAAGATGTTTGATCAGCTGCCGCCGGTCAGAGCCAGCAGGAATGCGCCGTCCTTGATACACACTGCCAGCCCGCGATAGCTTTTCTGCTGTACAATCATTTCTTCCAAAAGTGAGTCCCTTCCTTTGGAAATAATGCTGTGTTTTTGATACGTTGGTCCCTGGCGAACGTTCAATGCCCCAGATTTTGGTAAGACTGGCGTAGTTCTCCTGAAAATTGAGCCGCTTGCCGCTTATTTTTATGGCCATTGCTTTGATCGCAGTTTGTGACCACATCTTGGCAACCTTGGTGAACCAGGTATTCAAATATGGTCCGGAATGATGCAAACCATGAATAATACCGATAGCATTCCTAAAATATCATCGTGCATCGAATGAGAGCATTAATGTTGTACAACTTGATGGTATAAAAAGAAACGTCAATTAGTCTTCTCCGCTTCATTTGAGGTTTCGTCTGGACGGATCCGCCTCCACATAAAATGCATCAAGTTTCTAGTGTCGTCTCTATTCTGATCAGCTTTCTGTACCACCTGCTCAGTCACACTTTTGGCTCCATCAGCTCACCACATTTTTGGTGTTGAAACTTTAAATTTTGGAATTTTCCATTCTTAAGACGATCACCAACCCGGTGTTGGAGTTTTTGAGACGCCGACTCTTGCTCCCCATAGCGTAAGTTTACACTACATCTATCCTAATACTCTAATATCCTAATGCACACACACTCGCACAGACAAACCAACTACTTACTAGTATAAAGATCACAATAAAAAACACTCATAAATACTATTGCACCAATTACAACGGCATCATCCACTCCGTTTCACTACTGATCAGGCAGAACTAGAGAGATGAGTCGAAAAGAAAAAAAAAAAACAGAAGAATTGTGTGCGGGAGGGGAGGAGAGAGGAGCAGTTTCCAGCTGTTCCAGATGTTGACTCTGCAGTCGCCAAAACAAAACCACAGGGTTTTCTATTACATACAAGAGTTCAGTCATAGCTATGTGTATACTAGTATCTATGTGAACATTAAGTCTTGAGAGAGGATCGCCGTGTCCAACGAAAAGGCGATGAGATTTGCCCGCGACATATTAGCCCGCAAGCTGGCTCGGGACACAACATAGTCAGGCCGTAGGCGCCAGTCCCGCGCCACATGCCTGGCATTTGTTTAAAAATATTTAGGTACTTATAATTTCAAAGTTTCATTTTTTAAATTAAACCATTGTACTAATTTTAAAATATGTATCATAAAATAACAACATTGCTCATGTTTTCTCATAAACGAAACGCAGTAAGAATTTATTTCTAACGACGTCCTACAGGTTGTCCCATTGTCTGAGCTACCTTATAATACATTCAATTTACTAAATAGAAATATCACACAAATCATTTAATAACACGTACTGATGTAAAAATAGCGTATAGTCATTACTAAACGCGTTGAGTTAAGTCAATAGTAATACGACAATAACTATCAAATCACTAATAGACATATTTAAGGTCCAGTGTGTTTACTGTTCGAATAGTTAGTTACGTTTGAATTCCCGCGCTGTACAGCCCGGTGCGTAGGTATCACTCCGCCATCAGTGGTTTCAAGCACTGCCACCGGATGTCAGGCGACCCACTCGCATATTTGTCGAGATTCACGGAGCGCATCTCTTCTGACCCCATACTTTTTCTTTATTATTCATTTATTTTTTTTTGTTTTATGTTGAAGCGAATGAAACAGAGAATGTTTTCTACGAGAAAAATTATTGAAATTATTCACTCTGTAGCCAACAAAAAATACTGAACTTCAAGCTTCTTTGATCTCATTTTATAAATTAACTCCATTAATTGAATTAATATAAATTAATTGAATCCAAGATGGCCGACGGGTAGAGCCTGGCCTTAAATTCTTTATCAATGTAGTGACAGGTTAGAGACAGATATGGGTGGCCACTCCTGCTCTTCCAGCCATCGGTTGTGAATGTTATACTTTGGACAGTGCTTAAATCTTCAACCAACACAGATCTCATCTTGGATTCATGCAGATTTCATGTAGATTATTGAATGTCTGTGTATGAAATGTGGTCCTGCATAAAAGCAGAAAGTAATATTTCGAAAAGGCGATGAGCTTAAAGCAGCAGGGTGGTTTTAACTACAGAGTAGGGATGGAGACCTTGAATCATGAAATCGGATATTAGATTGTTTACTTTCTTCTGTTCCTTGTTGTTAGAAGGCCATTTTGTGCTATGACCCAAAATTTCATGTATTGTGGGCTGATCTTTTTTTGAGGTAGTGGGACTTTTTCTTGGGTTTTGTTTTTCAGTGGTGTACTTTTCAAAGATTGGTTTGTGTAGCTTCAATTGTTTCAACAGGGAACTAGTTGTTCCACAGGCTCCAGTTTTTAAGGTTTTCTTACACGTTTCACTCATGCATTAGCATTTTTTATTAAAATAATTTCAAAGAGAGGTTTCTACATAATCTTCCTGCTAACTGCACTTGTTTGTGAAGTGGATGGAGAATAAATTGAAGATAGGGCCGACATCTGTAAAAAATAAATGTCAAAATCTTTGCTCTGAGGTAATAGTTATTACTGAAAGTTGCACTATTAAATAAAGTGTATAGCCTGCAAAATGTAGCTTTTGATGAACACCTATTTTCCCATAATACTAGGATTTTAATATGGTTATAGGCATACCCCCAAAATTTAAAGAGGGATGTTTCTCATAATCACAAAGAGTTGTTTGCTATAGGGTGTATACACCCGCTATCGGCTGTATACACTTACTGGTGCACTTGTACTTTTATAACTAACACAACGCCAGCGAATTGTCTTCTTGCGTTGCAGTCTCAGTGTCACGTGAGGTGTGACGGACAGCTTTCTGTCAATCATGTCACCCAGGTACTTGGTCCTAGTGGTCCACGGGATGAATTCACCATTGAGGCTCCACATTTTTCTTGTACTGTAGTTTTGTCGTAGAGCTGTCTTGAAAAACAAACGGTCGCCCTCGAACTCACCAACTTTTAAGCCCCTAATTAGAGAGTCAGGAAAAGGTAGCCTAATCCTGACCACGAATTCATCAACTTTTGCCTCCTGCTGATTATGCTTTAATTCCCTTATGCTTATTGAACTGCTTTAATTATGCTTTTGAAAGTTTATGACTCTACTATTAGAAAATCGAGAATTAGCTGAGCTCATAATATAGCAGTAAGCATAATAAGTTACCTGCTATGTTATAAACTCAGAAACCCCTCCATTGTAAAAGACTTTGTGTTTTGTAATAGTCCTTATTTGACAGACACTTAAAACATTTTTTCCAGATTAATTCTCGCATCAATGAATTAAGCCAGAATACCACCAAACTTCAAAAATGAATATCACGTCTCTGGTTAGAGAATAAATGAACACCTATGAAAAGTTGTAATATCACAAAAATACAACAGTACACGTTGTACAACAGCATATTTAATTACTTGTACCCTTTAAACTACAAAGTATTAAACAAGAAAAATGTGTCTTTAAATTACAAATACTTTCGCCCCCACTTTGTTATACATTAGAAGTTACTTCTAAAGTTAAAGTGAAAATACTTTTTAACTAGCTGCGCCAGCTGGGGGCTTCGCCCCCAGAACCCCTGGCACGCTCGCGACAACCAATATATTTTTGAAATCAGCATAATATTCCCTTTTTTTGATACCCCACATAGATTTTATGATTTTTTATTTCTTGCCCCCTTTAACCCCCCCAAAAACATATATTGTGCCCCCGAACCCCAAAATCAGTAGGGTCTTTGGGTTAATGGTATACAACTATGTGTCGAGTTTCAAACAAATCCGTTGATATTTACTAATAAATATTTACTAAAAAAAGAAATATAACATGGGGAATTGGGGACCTCAATAACCCCATAAAAATAAAAAATCTATATTATTTTATTCGTTTCCCCCACCCTCCACACACTAAGGACCATTTCTATTCAAAAAAATCTGAATTACCCCAGCCAGATTCCGAGATCTCAACACTCCGGACAACCCTAACCGAAATACTAATAGTATAGATTAAAAGTTCCTTTCCAGTTTTCTTTTTTTTACTGAGTCAAAAACTTACTTTGGCGGCCATTAAATGTTTAGTTTGCAGTTTAGATGGAATAATAGCTTGCAATTGATTTTATAATCTGTAGCTGACTCCTACATCTCGTTATGAAAATCATTGAGCACTTGGAATAATATTGTCTTGTTTTGAGATATAAACATAATGAAAGCAGTTCAACAAACAAACCTTGACCATTACCATCATCACTTTTATCATCGTCTTCATCGCTGTTTTCTCCTAACTCTGGTAGATCTAAAAGTGTAATAAAATGACAAACAGTACTATGTATTTTTTTATAATCTTTCGTGGTAATAATGTTGACTCAACTGTTTATTTCACCCTGTTTTCTTACAACTTTGATTTATTTTTTTTTTTACCTATCTGTTCTGTAAGTCATACTCGGTAACAGTCATTTTATGGAGAGAAAATCAAAATAACAGTACCAATCAATTACTAATAAGAAAGTTTTAAACATTGAAATAGAAAACATTGATTTATTGGAATGAGTAGTAATAATATTGACACCTTTAGTTATTATTTTTATTTTCTATAGCTAGATAGCTATAGATTTTTAAGGCCGTATACCGGGTGACCACGATAAAGTGTCCTAAACGGATTACAGGAGTACTATTAGACCTGGAAAGATGAAACAAACTTTATTCTCTGGAAATAGTACATGGAGATTTCAGGAAAAATATTTTTAAGGTTCTCAGTATACAGGGTGTGTCAATACTGAAACTCACGGGGTCAAATCTCAAGATTTTTAAATACAAAGCTTGGTCATATTGTACATAGTTTTAATCAAAGGACAATGTTGTATTTCACATGAGTATTCATTTTATTTGATACGTAACAATGTAAAGAAATTTTAAATACAGCAATACAACAGCTTGAGAAATCAATCAGCTGATATAACACAGCAAATAAAATATTGCAAAGTGCGCAATAACATAACCATGACGACTGGTTTTCTCTCCCAACTCTGTTTTATAACAGCTTCAAACAAATATTGTTATATTCTTATTTATGTTTGTTTTTGTCATTTTATGAGTTGTTACCAAGAAGAACTATTTTTTATTAGAATTATGCTATAAACTACTAAAATACAGGCAAAATCAAGGTTAAAATTGGTTTTTTGTTATAGATCTTAAACGAATTAAGATGAAAAGTTATGTTTAATACAAGAAATGTTCATATTAAAATTATCTTTGCAATGATATGCAACATGCTATACCTTACTATTTAATATTTTTGACTTATTCATGATAATAGCAGCTTCAATGTTTACATAGATTTTGAGGTTAGTAATGTTTTGTAAACATGGTTGTACTACATACCATTAAAAGCTCATCAAATTCTACGTAATAAAATAATACGTAAACGCCATATTTTTAATCGAATTTACAGTTTAACTACAGGGCGTCCGTAAAAGCTTACGCGACTCATGTTCATAGCTCTAGCTTTGTAATGGCGCAACATATCAAAAGAATTGTTTCGCCAAAATTGTCTTCTGATTTATGCACCTTTGTATTTAAATCCAGTTTTGACCCCGTGAGTTTCAGTATTGACACAGCCTGTATACTGAGAATCTTAAAAATATTTTTCCTGAAATCTCCATGTACGATTTCCAGAGAATAAAGTTTGTTTCATCTTTCCAGGTCTAATAGTACTCCTGTAATCCGTTTAGGACACTTTATCGTGGCCACCCGGTATATTAAACACAATATGGATTATTGTTTTTCTAACCTGCAATATTTATTTCTGACAACTTCTTCCCTGAAAACTCGTGTGCTCTACCTTGGTCAACGGCCATAAGCATACGGCCAACTTTGGTTGTCTCCACAGCGTTTTCATGTGTCCGGTAAAACTCTCGATGAACTCGTATATCGTGTCCAAGGTGCCGCGCCAACCAGTCTTGATCAGTTTCTGTCAGATCGAAAAGTTGGCAGACGGTTGCTATGTATTTGCGGAGTTTGGTCGATGTTCTGGGCTTGATAATTCGGCTTTCATTGGACACTTTTTCAAACAATCGTGTCCTCCAAATGCCTTAAAGAAGTCGAGTAGGCAAAAATGTATTCATTGTCTTGAGGTACTCCAGAGGACTTCCTTTTGCTGTTAAGGAAGTCGATGGATTTGATCATGGAATTATTCAAAAGTCCTGGAACCTTTCTTCCTCGTTTGCTCCCATGATAGTTGTAATCCCATGATGCTCCTCGTTTGTAATCTGACATGATAGTTTTCGGTAGGAAATTAGGCACCAACAGTTTGAGAAAATTAAAAATTCCCTTGTAGGCGGCGGTTGTCCTTTTCTCCGTTAGGACAAAACAGACATCAAAAGCCTGACAAATAATAGTAAATATGTTTCAAAGTCAAAGTATCTTCATTGCAATGTCATTCAGATATAAATGGTGTCATTTGTTTTATTTATATTAACTTGATATACTCGTATATGGCGGGGAGGGCGGCAAGATGATGGCTTGTAATTCAGCTTCAAATTTTGGCTCCCGTAATATTAAGTTAAATTCGCGAAGTAAAGCGGTAATGTGCTATGGAAAGTGTCAGAAATCGTTTCATATAACTTGTGCTCAAATCTCTGAAATGGATTATAGCAACTACAAGTCAATTAAGGACATATTCGTATGGTTTTGTGCGGACTGCACCTCGTGGTTCGACTCCGTAAAGACGTCCCCTGCAAATCCTCAAGAAGCCAAGGATATTGATAAACCAATGTGCTATGAATGTTTCAGTTGTATAAAAATACTAACGGATGAAATGTCTAACCTATCGGAAAATATGAAATTTATGTCGGAGAACGTAAACTCCCTCGGTACGGAGCAAGACAAAATGCGATCAGTGCTACAATCACATGCGGACCTTATAAGTGACGTCGTTCTACAAGATTCACAATATAAGTCTAGATCTTCATCAAACCCTAAGGATAAATCACAGGCTACAGCCCAAGAATTTGAAATTACAGAAAATAACCCAAAGTCTGACCAGGGCACGGTGCCTAGCCCGACAACGTATGAAACAAGTAAACCAACTTTGGACACAGTTGAAACCCAAGTTGAAGAAACCTTTTCATTGGACAAGGGAAACTTTCCTGATCTAGGCTCTAATAACAATGGATGGAAAATCCAGCAAAATAGACGCCGGCGTGCAAAGGCCAGTACTTTGCGTAGCACCTACCCTACTGCCAGTAATGTGACTGATTGTGAAGGCTGTGGTCTGAAGCAAAATGGTCGAGAGCAAGTGTCAAATTCTTCACCCTCACAGTCACGCCTGCAGAAGACACGGTTGGGTAAAAGTGGTGTGGCAAAGCCCAGTCATAGGACAAAGCCTAAATCATCTACCCCTGCAATCGTTGGGACGTGTGAGGACAACACCCTCTCAGGTAAAAAGACAGCTAGGTTCTACTTGGGTAGGCTAAATAATAATACTTCTGTTGATTTAGTGAAGCAATTTGTAACCTCAAAGTTTCAAGGCATATCCTTTGTGGTAGAAAAGCTTGTCACCAAAGAACAAAATAATGCTAGTTTTAAAATGCAGACTAATTATGTGTTCTTACAACATTTTATCCACAACAACTTAGTTATTTTATCCAATACTAAAGCCCAGCCACCACATAAAGTTTATAATCATAAATACAAATTAACAATTAAAAAATTGATATTTAAAAAATTTTACTCACATGGATTTGTTTTTTCAGTTGGTAGAAACGTCTTTATAGAAAAGAAAATAAAACTTTACTAAAACACAATTTACAGATATTTGGACTATTTACACAGCACTGAGGTTAACTTCAGTAGTTTACTTTAGTTTTCAGCAGCTTTCCATGTGCAGCGGCACAATGCATTTCTTGCAAAGCCACCTCGTCTGAGACCGCCTGTTGTGAGCTCTGCAAACCTTGCGTCTTGTTGGGAACTGTTTGCAGGGGGTAGGGAGTATTTACATGGGGAAGTGTGCTGTTTGGCGTATCCGCTGTGTAGTCTCGCCCCCGAGTTGTACGAATTGGTAGCTCTGTATTGAGCAAGATTTGCTCGAAAAGATTGAGACGAAAGTCAGTAAGGGCCGGTTTCCCCAACTCAGTTTAAAGTTAAACTAGAAAGATAAATAAATTAAACTTGAGTTTAGTTAAGACTTCGGTGTCCCCGAATTTAAACTTGGTATAAAATTGTGAATAAACTGAACCATCACAGATGGTGGGTTAGCTGCATAGCCTAAATTAAACTAGAATAGTAAACAGTGACATAACCTCAAAATTGTATTATTGTTAAACTAGAATATAAACAGTGACATAACCTCAAAATTGTATTATTGTTAGTAAACGGTTTTCATTAAGCTGATCCATTGGGATATATTTTGTGCTGTGAATTATGGAGGAACTAATAGAGGTATTTGAGGAAATTGAAGATGAGGACTTTGAAAATCATGCTCCAAAGACGAGAGGACCTACCAAAATAAGAGACCGGGTCAACCACTTCCAGAAATGGGACGATCTTGAGTTTTTCGAAAGGTTCCGTATGCAAAAAGTCACTGCAAATTTTGTTCTAAACCTTTTAGAAAACTCTGAGATCTGGGACCAACAAGAAAAGGACAATCACTCCAGAACAAAAGTTTTTGTTTGCCTAAGATACTATGCCTGAGATAATTTCCTTATTAATGTAGGTGAACTTAGCGGATTACATAAGTCTTCTGTGAGCAAGATTGTGAGAGAAGTGTCAACCGCCCTAGCTCGTTTATGCCCACGTTTTGTTACCATGCCCACTACTCTACAAGAAATTAATTCTGTAAAAGCGGGTTTTACTCAAAGGCACACTTTCCTAATTGTGTTGGGGCTATTGACTGTACTCAAAGTAGTACACGTTATTCTTTTCAATTGTAACCTTATATCTTTTTATATTATTACTATTTAGGACTGAACTACAAAAATGTTGTTACTAAACCCGTTCAACCCCATACCTTATATTTGGCAAGTTTTTAATAATACACAGGAAGGAAAAACTATGTAAACTTTGTACATCATGATTTATTACAATACAATATTAATTGTGATTAATCCACCAACTTACCCGGCACTTTTCAACAAAGACACTTCTAATAGTTTTTTTTCAATTTCCAAATTAAGTAATATGATTTTTAAATCATGTTCTTGTTTGAAACTATTTAAAATTGTGTTCTTCTTCGAGGAACTGTATCTGTTTCTTGTACAATTCTCGTTGAAGATCAATTACAGTACTTCCTTCTTGGCAGCACTGACAGCGTCAATTTTTTCCCCACTTCAGATGTATCCAGGATGGATTTTTTCTTTCTGAAACAAAACAAAAGGCTTAGATTGTTATAAGACAAAATTATATTTTCTTCATACAGGGTTGCAGTGAATTCAAATAAGTTTCAAAATTATTTCCCAAAGAAGTGTTTTTGTTGAAAAGTGCCGGGTAAGTTGGTGGATTAATCACCATTAATATTGTTTTGTAATAAATCATGATGTACAAAGTTTACATATTAGATTTATACCAACCTTGACATCTGCAACGGAGAGGAAGTTTTATTCCGCAGGTGTCTCATATTAAAAGGCTTGATGTTCCCAGCCAAGGCATTCACAGCATCTTCGCCGCAGTGCTTTTTAGGGTTTTTTTTCAATTGAGAAGCTTCCACTACTTGTTGGTTGAGGCTTAGCTGGGAAGTCTTCAGTGTCCTCAAGTTCATTTAAATTAGGCTTAGGTAGGCCTAGGCCAAGTCTTTCTCCATACTTATAGAAACTTCTAGGTTCGGCAGCAGCTGATGATGTCGCTTCATTCGAAACTTCTTCTTCAAAAATCACAGGTAGCGTAGTGATGTTCAAGGCAGTATCAAAATGTGTTGCGTCTGAATCGAACTGCGATTGGCTTCCGAAAACATGATAGATCGCCGATCAATTCTTTGACTTTAATATCTGTTTCCGTAACATCAGTTTTGATTGGTGGCCCTCCTCCAGTCTCCATAACATAGGACGTCTCGTCTGCAAATTTTCTCTTTGTTACTTTCTTTAAGATTTTCGTACTTACTTTTAAGTGTTTTCGAATCTCTGTGGTATGTGCCACTGCATTCATTGAATTTTGTGGCAATTTGGTCCCAAACAATTTCTTTTTCCTTATGGGTAAGGTGGTCTGTTTATTTTACATTCTAAAACATTTTTATGCACCTTTGCCAAATCTAAAACTAGCGAAATTTCGCTTTCTTTAAAGTTTTTCACTCTCTCTCTCTAGTCTTGTCCATCTTCACACTTCAAGAACAGATATTACACCTAGCCTACACGCAACTTAAAAACCACTAACTGTATATAACAAAACTTGTTTTTTCCAGTAGAAAACAAGTTCACAAATGTTCATAGTGACCCCCTCCAGACACTCGAGCAATGTCAAGCCGATACTCGAACACGTTCCACATTCTCAGTAGCATATCGGGCGTAACAGTTTGTATAGCTGCTGTTATTTCTTGTTTGAGCTCCTCAATGTTAGCTGGTAGAGGCGGTCGATACACCTTATCTTTAACGTACCCCCATAGAAAAAAATCGCAGGGGGTGAGGTCAGGGCTTCTTGGAGACCAGTGATGAAGTGCTCTGTCTCGAGCTGCTTGGCGGCCGATCCATTGCCTCGGATAGTTTTCATTCAAATAGTCACGGACAGATAAGTGCCAATGGGGTAGTGCTCCATCCTGCTGAAAAATGAATTAACGTGCTTCTTCTTCGAGTTGAAGGAACAGCCAAGTCTCCAACATCTCTAGATAGGTTAGTCCATTGACAGTTGCACCTTCGAAGAAAAAAGGACCAACAACTTTATTGGCTGAAATGGCGCAGAAAACATTCACCTTAGGTGAATCTCGTTCATGTTCAATTGTTTGCCTTGGATTCTCAGTGCCCCATATACGGACATTGTGTCGATTGACTTTACCATTTGTGTGAAATGTCGCTTCATCACTGAACAATAATTTTGAAATGAACAAGTCATCTGTTTCCATTTCACCAAGCACAAACTCACAGAACTCGATTCTTTTTACCTTGTCAGCTTCACGAAGGGCTTGAACCAATTGAAGACGATAAGGTTTCATTACAAGCCTCTTCCGTAGGACTCTCCAAATGGTCGGTTGAGGAAGTTGGAGCTCTCTGCTAGCTCGGCGGATAGATTTTGTTGGACTGCGAACAAATGCTTCCTGAATTCGTGCTACATTTGCATCACTCGTGCGCGGGCGTCCGGAACTTTTCCCTTTACACAAACACCCATTCTCTGTGAACTGTTTATACCAACGTTTGATACACCACCTATCAGGTGGTTGAGCACCATACTTAGTTCGAAATGCGCGCTGAACAACTGTCGTCGATTCACTTCTGCCGTACTCGATAACACAAAATGCTTTCTGCTGAGCGGTCTCCATCTTGGCATCTACAACAAACACATTGTTTACCGCGCTGCTAGCGGACAAATAAGGAACTAAAAAAAACTTCAGAGCTTCCTCGAAACGATGACAGATAGTGCTCCACTCTCCGTTTATTCTTTGCAGAGTTATCAATTTTCAAAGTTGTGGTATTCTTTTTGAATCACCCTGTACTATTAATAATACTAAAAACTAACTTATATTA
Source organism: Matsumurasca onukii (assembly GCA_018831715.1). Lineage (NCBI taxonomy): Eukaryota > Metazoa > Arthropoda > Insecta > Hemiptera > Cicadellidae > Matsumurasca > Matsumurasca onukii. The sequence goes on along the minus strand of CM032066.1, from coordinate 11,278,115 downwards.
TAATAAAATACTATAAATAAATTTAAAGAAATATGGGAACTTTACAATACGGGGTATAACTTTCGTGAAATCGGCTAGTCAGCATGTAATGAACATAACCTAGAAAATCTTCTGTTTGCATTTTGCATGGAAACAAACAAAATCAGACATTCAGGTTAGCCAACTGCCAATTCGAGCAGTATATTCTAAACCAAGTAAACAAAAAACTGGGGAAACCCAACACAGATTTTAACTAGAGTTTATAAATATTTCTAGTTTAATATTAACTAGTTTATTCCAATTTTGGGGAAACCAGCCCTAAATCGATATCTTTTAGGGGTTGGTTTGATTTTTCAAGATGCAGAAGCTGGTGAAAATGATCATGTCCAACAAATAGAAAATTTTTTGTACGCCTTTACTGATCTTCTCATGATAGGAAAGCTTGATACAACTTGATCTTGCCTGTCAACCACCAACAATTCGTTGTAGTCCCGCACAGTTTTTTGTTTGATTGTTTCTTCTTCTCCTCCTCTAGGCCTTTTACCAGGTACAGAGGTCATTTCGATTCCTTCGTAATGGGTTGATATCATGTGGACATTTTTCCTAACTTTCCACTTTACCGCTAACACTTTTCTTCCTGGCCGCCTTATTGCTTCGCCTTTTTGTAATTTTGTTTCTAAAAAGACCCTGGGCATACATTTACTTGTAAATGTGGCTGTTCCCACAGCATGAGTATATTTCCCAAGAAGGTATGTGTAGAGTAGTGGTGAAGAATACCAATGGTCTAAGTAAGCAATATAACCTTTACCAAAAAAATTGCTGCATCAGGTCCATGACCACAGACATGCTCGCTAACATACTTTCGTCTTGCTTGTCGTTGCCTACGTAAGTTTTGAAGACACTACAGTACCCTGAAGAAGACTAACAGACTTTGTAAATTTTAATGCCAAATCGAGCCCTTTTTGGTGTTGAATTGGACAATACCCAATCTCGTTCGCAGTTTTAGCAGCGTCTCATCTAGGGCTAGTTATTGTTCGGGTTCATACATGTTTAGGAACTTTGTCTCGAGATACCTCAACACCGGCCTTATTTTTTCAGTTTGTCACCTTCCGTATTTTCATCATCTTCATCATAAAAGTGTAGGTATCTCGAGATGGCAGTAAACCTATCGTTTCTGTAAATATTGGGGTTCCAAAGTTTTTCTTGAGGACAAGTACTGCTGTAAGCTAGGTTTTTTCAACTGTCCATTAAGGACGTGCAAGGCAAAGTAGGCCTTCATTTCACCTATCGATACATCGTACCATTTGTCGTAAGATTTGACATTTCTCCTTTCTTCATCATTAATTTGCTTTCTGGCATAATAATTTTTTCTAAACATATCATGTTCCAAAACTCATTATCATAAATTCACTAAAACAGCCCAACTCATTTGGCTCTAGGCCTAGTTTTCGACTTATATAAATGCATTTAGCCCAGGTTGCCCCCTAAATGCAATGACTTTATCTTTATTCAGCCATGTTTAATCTTTATCACATAATAATTTCTCCTTTTCTTTACCAGTAGGCCTAACATTTACCTGGGCGTGAGAAGGGTTCGGGTTCATCATCGATATCTGCATCATCAGGCCTATCTCCCTCGACGATATCTTGAAGAATAATATCACTAGGCCTATTTTCAGGCTTTTCAAACTCTTCATTATCACTCTCTAAATCATACTCCTCATAACCACTGTCAAGTAGCAATCTTTCTACTACAGCATCATACATTTTACGAAAACTTTACGAATTATCTCGTCAATTAAAAACAATAACAAAACACGAAATCACTCTGTATTAAAGACAGTAAAACTTTTTCAGCTGTTTTCAAAAGTTCTAAACAGTTCTACAAACTGCACAAAATGTACAACGTTTTATAAGAAAAATAATCATACATATAATAAAACAACAGTTGAAACGATGTTGTAAAGACGCACAATGAGCGTAATCTCAGCCATGAACGAGAACTTGTAAAAATAAAATACACTAACATTTATTACAAGTTTCTACGCAAAAATAGTATTAATTTGAACGGGGACCAACAAAGGAGCATTGCAATGCATTCTAGCGGCCATTTGACGAAACAACAAGAAGTGGCATATGATCGAAATTGCGTACGAGCGTGTACCGTAGCAAAAGTTAAATGCGTTAAACTTTTAATTTTAAAGGATTTTTCAACTGTTTTTTTACTTGTATCTGATGAAAACGCTAATTTTTCCGGACATGCAGTCTTCGCCATATTTGGTCCTTGTTCAGGGCTACAAGAAGTGTAAATTTAATCAAAATCGTTAGAGCTGACCTTTGTCTAAAATTTATGTTGTCCTCATTTTTGTTATAGGGATTAAAAAGTAAAAATTGAAAAACAAAACGACTGGTGGTGTTTGACAAGTTCACAATGCCAGGTGAAGTTAAGCTAGAACTAACAAATAACTATGAAGCTAAAATTGAACCTCCTAGACGAGTCCCCTTTTCTTTAGTCGAGCCTCTAAAAAAGACTCAGGCCTAAGAGTAGTTCTGATCCTAGAAATTTATTTAAATTTCTAGGTACTCTTACGCCTGAGCACTTTTTGTTTATGAGTACCATGCTATTAACCCATTCAGTTGGTTCACTTATTTTAGCAATTATACCCATTTGTTCCATTCTTTCTAACTCCTTTTTTAGACGATCGACTAAAGAAAAGGGGACTCGTCTGGGAGGTTCAATTTTAGCTTCATAGTTATTTGTTAATTCTAGCTTAACTTCACCTGGCATTGTACCTAAGTTACCATCAAACATAGTCTGGTAGTCTTTTACAACTATGTCTTCATTTTCTACTGAAATTGAATTAACAGATCTACTTATTAGACCTAACGCACAACAAGTTTTAAGTCCTAATAGAGGCGAACACTTAGCATTCTGCATTTACAACAACAAACGATACTGAACGCGACTGGTTTCTAACAATACAATTTAGTTCAACTATACCTGCAACATCTGCTTTTTGACCGGTGAATGAGGAAATTACAACATTCGATTTGTTGATTAAGGACTGTGATAATCCTAACTCATTGAACATGAAGTTGGAAATTAGATTAGTTTGTGCTCCGCTGTATAACTTGAATGCAACAGTTTTAGCATTTATTTCAACATTTTCATACCAATCAGTGGTATTTTGTGACTGGTGAAGTTATCAAGACAAACAACATTTTCATCTTGATCAACATTTCCTTGAATAGAATTTGAATTATTTAGTTCACATTGTACCCCATTAACTTTTTTGTTTGGATTTTTATTTACATTACTTTTAGGCTGAACGTTACTGTTGTTCAACCTTTTGAGCTGACAAAAATTTGTAAAGTAATTTTTCTTTTTACAAGCAAAACACTCTACACCATAGGCAGGCCATTTATTTGGCAAATGGTTTTTGCCACAGTTTCTGCAATTATTTATGAAATTTTTAGAACTATGCTTACCATTGTTCACTTGACTGTAGTTTGACACTTTAGGCTTACTTGACTTGCTGACTTGGGCGATTTCCGTGTTCTCCAGTTCCTAGATTTGCATGGATGACATCTCTATCGACTTGCAGATTGCCACAGCTTTTTCCAATGAAAGATCAGGTTCACGCAGTAGTCTCTTTCAGAAGTTGGTTACTCGCACTTAGTCCGCAGATCAACACATCACGCACCAACTCTTCACGCAACGTGCTCAGTTCACAATTTAGACTTTTATTGACTAAGTCTGTGTAGAAACAATCAAAAGTTTCACCTGGGTTTTGTTTTCTAATTAGGAATTTAAGTCTCTCAACTGTAAGATTCTTTTTGGTGAAAAATAGGCTTCAAACTTGTCCACGACAACTTCCTTGGAAGTGTCTTCCGAACTTAAATTGAATGAATTGAAAACTTCAAAACATTTCGAGCCTAAGTTATGCAAAATAATTGCTTTTTTCCTCTAATCTCCTTCCTTGTCTAGGCTAGATGCAACCAGGAAAACTTTAAACCTCTGATACCAAGAGTTCCAAATCTGTGATAGGTTACCTTCAAGGCTTATAGGGCCTATTTTAGAGTCAATACTCGAAGACGAATTTGGTGGGTTAGCTTCTTCCATTTTACTTTAGTAATTGAAAATTAACTGTTAGTAATTTGTATAACAGTTCAAAGACACTGAATTTATACACTAGGCTTGTATACTGTGTAGAACACCTACACATTCACTAGCTGGAATTGTCCTTCACATGGCTGATAATTATCTTCAATTTATTCGTTAATCTTGCATGGAAACTTGAATTCTATTTGACAAACTGCCACCATGTTACTTGGCGTAATTTAATAAAACACTGGTATTTGTTTTACAGTTGAATTTATTACGCAAATTATAAGTTTCACAATACATAAGTTAACCAATACAATTAGAAGCCATGATGGAAATTGAAACCGGAACAAGTGCTTACCAAATCAGAAAGCATATACATATCCGGTTGTCATACTATATCAACAGTGTCTTCCAAAATATCAAAAAATGCATCACATTTTCCTTGTTGAACCCTCTAACTCTTGTTAGTGATGTTGCTTCTGGCCTACGCAGACTTAGTTGTGGGTGATGTTTCATGAAGTTATAATACCATTTTTTGCCAGCACATTTTTTGTCTTTGTTGAAGTTGTGGGGGAGCCCGTATTTTTCGGCAACCTCAAACGGCAGCTTTCTAAATTCTATGATGGTATATCCATAAAATAACTCCTCAAACGTTAACAAATGGTTCGCTAAACCCTTTTGCATTTCTTGATCGAATATGGGCTGTCTTCCTAAACATTTGACTTCGTTAGCGACTGCGTTCTTACCATCTGCATGTCGTTTTATGGTACCTTTTGGAACTCCATAAATTCGCATGCACTCATTCAAATCGAAATCACCGTTTCTGTAGGCTGCAACGGCCCTATGGAGATCATCTTCCGTCCATTTTCCATAATTTCCTCTCTTTGCCATGTTAACGCCTAAAATAGAAAAACGCGTTAAACCGTTGTTAGATACAAACTCATATTTTCTAATTACAAATAAAGGTTTATTATTTTTAACGCATAACTAAAATTTGTATTACCGGTTTCCTTCAATGGACCGGTCCAAATTAAGCGCCCGTAAGTGGTCCAATCAAGGCAACTGACCAGTGTTTTAAACAAATAGTTGTGCTAGACTAATGCGTTAAATTAAATACAAACTAATCATATCACTAGAACGCCCTAGTGATGGTTTTGAATCAAGGAAGAAGAAATAACAAATACTTACTATGCTAGTAGCAGCAGCTCCTTACACACAGGACCTAAATCTAATTTGACAGCCACAGTCATGTTTTTCAACAATTGCTTGAAAAATGCAAATTAATTTATTCTTCAAGCAGATTGTGTAAAAAGTTAGTGAGTAGGCTCCGGAGTCGAACTCTTGAACTTCTACTCATGAGGCGGAGACGCTACCAGTGAGCTGTTCCGACCTTGAGAGATAAGGCTTTGCTCCAGTTGATAAGACGCGTCAGTTGAAGCGTAGTTGTGCGTAGCCTCGTGTGCCAGTCAGTCTTGTCTTCTTATTCTAACCTCAAAGTTACGCACTATGTTAGAAGTTATATGTACAGTTTTAAAACAAAGGTACTGAACCTGTCTGACTATCTGGCACAATCACTTGGTAATACTGTTCAATCTAAACACTAAACAGAGTTTAAAAGTTAGTAAATGCAGTAAAGAAACTAATTATAGACGGAACGAAGTAATACGGAAAAATTTAGAGAAGTAACGGCCAACAGCTGTTAATATTGTAATAAAGTGTAAATATTGTAGCTGTAACATTGAGGCACTTTTTATAAAATCTACTGTGTTAAATCTATACTTTCGAAATGTTAGAGTTTTATCACTACAGCATGCCTAAAAAGCGAAGCAGTTAAATTCAATATTGAACCAATAAGACTTCTAAACTTAACAACAAACATAATTTGCTTATGTTGCTGAATGTAGATTTATAATTTATTTCAAGCTGCCATTATTACATTTTTACAACTATTTATAAATGCTGTTTAGCTGTTGGTTTAATATTTGTGAAAGTAAACACAACAATCTTTTCACGACTACCATTCACTAGGTGTATTGCTTATAATTTTTATAATAATCCGCGGTTGGGCCCGGAAGGACCACGTTACTGGACGGTGTTAGAATCGGGTCGAGTGCTTATAACTAGACATTAACTTTAACACATGTCACATGACACGAGTTATTCTAAAACACAGTAGCGCTGCTGTAGTGGCGGGAAATAGTGTACTGGAGGAACATGCGAGCCCGGTCTTACGTTCAAATGAATTGAAACCAATGCCAATCTTTAGTATACAATTAGTATATATTAGTATACCTGTTTGCACAATTAGTATACCTACCGGGATCTCTCAAATAACGCCTTAAAGGTTCCCGATTTAGGCGTGACCAGCCACCATGTTTTGCCCGGGGTGAGTAAAATTTAACAGTGGGTGACACAGTTCCTGACAAAACTTTTTCACATAGCTTAAAACATTACCTAGCCTTTTCTTTTGAAGCAGGCGATTTTTAGCATGTCTTAACCAAGTGCCTATCGTTTCCTCTACGAGCTTGTCGCTCACAGCTGAAAACTGCAACTTAACTGCATCTGAAAATAATACATATTATTAAAATAATAATACTGAAAAATAATTTACTATATTATTATTAAAATAGTATGTGTCAAAATAAATTGATAATGCTAATTAATATTACTTTGCAGTGAGGACAATCTCATTATTTTTAAATTAAAAGTTAGTTGTAAGTTCAAAGCAAAGACTTGTTAGTTAAGAGATGGCAAGTTAGGATCACAGCAACAAATTTTCAATAGCATTCCAGGAGTGTAATTAATAGTTGTTGGTGTAACGGACGCTGGGGCCTACCCCCGAGACAATAGGCAGGCCCTTCAATGAACCTGCGTGAATTCGGAGACCCAATTGACTGACAGGTATATTGCCTTCGATGTTTGTTACGGTTGAGTGCACATGCCATAACATCGAAGGATCTAGAACTTCAATCCTATTTGCTGAGAGCCTAGTCACGTGATGTTCTAGGCGTTTCGAGAACTCCGAGAATTATCTACGGGGATATAAACTCGCGCTTAGGAGCCCCAGCAGTCAGTTCCGGATAGTGAATGAATGTGAACGAATCGGGGCCGCGTTCCCCTTGTGAACGAATAGTCCAGTTTAAGACTGTGTGAAGGTCCGCGTACCTTGTGAACGTGTAAGTGCTGTGTGAACATACAGGTCACATCTCAGTGCGTGAACAGTGTTAGTGTTAGCCATTGTCGAGGCATCATCACCCACTGTTGGATTCCCGACTGAAGAGTGCTACGAGAACACGTGAGTAAACAGACTTCGCGCCGGAGGGAGAATAGACTGTAAAGTGTAACTAGTGTCAAATTCCAACCAGTGTCATGTGATGATGTTGTGAAAGTGGTGGGCTCTTTGAAGAGTTCAAAAAGTAAAGATGTGTTTGGCCTTTCAAGTGTCCTAGTCAAAAAAGTGATATGGTCAATCATCATACCCCTAACCTGGTGTATTAACGAGTGTTTATCTATGGGCTTCTTCCCAGATAGTCTCAAACTTGCCAAAGTTGTGCCCATATTCAAGAAGGGCGATAGAAGCCTACCAAGTTCTTACAGGCCTATCTCTGTGGTGCCCGTTTTTTCACGGATCTTGGAGTCCGTCGTCAAAATCCAGGTTAGTACTTTCTTCGAAACAAACAACCTTTTTTCCAAATTTCAATTCGGGTTCCGCTCAGGCTTGTCAGTGGTTGATGCGGTCGAGAGCCTTGTGTCAGTTATCTACAGGGGGTTCGAATCAGGTTCTTATACTTGGACCTCGCTTTGCGATCTCACCAAGGCTTTCGACTGCATCCCCCACAACATCCTACTTTCCAAATTAAATCATTATGGCTTTTCCAGCACCGATTTGTCATTCTTCGACTCATACCTCTCAAATCGCAAACAGAGGGTGTGTGTTAACGGGAGGGTATCAGACGATGTCTTGGTACCCCATGGCGTACCACAGGGATCGGTTCTTGGTCCTCTGCTGTTCCTGGTTGCAATCAATGATCTACCTTGTGAGCTACCCTCTAATGTCATCTTGTTTGCCGATGATTCTACTTTTTTCTGGTCAGATTGTAACTTAGATATCTTAAAAGACTTTATGTGCTCTGTACTTACCAATGCAAAATTGTGGTTTCAGGCAAATCAACTAGTTTTAAATGATTCTAAAACCCAAAATATTGTTTTTTCACTTAAAGCCTGTAATGTCAACCTAGATTCAGATATAAACCTAAACAGCTCTGTCAAACTGCTAGGCATCCATATCGATTCCAAGTTGACTTGGTTCGATCACATTAACTACTGTAGTGGGAGACTATCTAGAGTTATTTACCTGCTGAGACATCTGAGTAATTGTATCCCTAAGCAGCATTTAAGAAATGCATATTTTGCTTTTTTTCATAGTGTTCTACTCTATGGTCTCAGATTATGGGGCAACAGCTCAGCTATCAAGATTGTGCTAATTTTGCAGAAAAAAGCTGTTAGAATTCTCGCTGGTGCACCATTAAGTGCTCACTGTAGACCTTTTATATGTACACCCACAACACTAGAAATAAGTATCTTCTCAATGTTCCACAAATTAGATAATCTAAAACCCAGTCTAGTCCTAATTTTATTAGTATTAAATGTTTTAATAAACTGTGTCAAAAATCTCGTATTGTCTCCGAAGTTAAATTTAAATCTTGTGTTTTCAGTGGCTACTTGTAAATCCATTTTATTCTATTGACGAGTTCCTAGATGTGCCAAACCCTATTGAATGTTTTGATTGATTGTTATTTATTTATGTACAACTGTTTTGTTCTGTGTTTTTGTGTTTTGAATTATTTACTCAACGTACAGATTTATCTTCCATGTCACAATTCATCTAGTCATTGCTCATGTTAACGATAAACTTTATATTTATGCTTTATTTACCATGTTAACCAACGTACTATTTTCTATACCTTTTATATTTAAAAGTACTGACGAAGTCTATTATACTTATGTATTTAATGACAAATAAAGATTTCTGATTTCTGATATCTAGTAAAATAAGTAAATTACCAGCAATTTTTAATTCTGGTGAAAAAAACTGTGTGAAAAACAGTACGTTTGGCACACTAATACTACTATACAAACCATCTACCACTACACCTGTGAGTAAGAAAATGTCTATTGCTCATTTAAAAAGTTGTTTGACAATGCTAAGAATCTGGTATTACTTAATTAAGTATTAAAACATCATTACTCAAACTATTGCAAATAACTTTTTCAATCATTTCAGGCTTGGTTTCGTGCACCGTAATTTGTCAGTGTATAGTTTATCTTGTGACAAGGCTTGATTTTAGACCATGTCTAGTGCTGCGATTTTTACTTTTGGGTGACAAAAATTGAGGTCGCTGTGTCATCAGCCTGACTTATATAACTCGCATATTTTTTAAAATAATGTTTATAAATGATCATATATAAAATAATGTATCCTGCAAGTATTCAAGATATGGGATAAACAAAATTCACAGTGTATACAGTATATAATCAGTAATATTCACAGTGAGTATTGGTCTTACAACTGAAGTGGTGCCAAGCAACTTACCAGGGAACAATTAATGTACTTTTTAGAAGAGCTTTCAAATTTTGTTAAAACCATTTCATTTAAGTTAAAAGAGGTTTGTTTACTGTAGTGGATTGTACTATATTTTGTAACTAGTTGACAGTGTTTAAAATGAGCTATACAGTAGTCCGTTCTCTGTTTGCACAGATATAAGGTTGATCTGTAGGTGGATAAAAATTCTTCACCCCTAAAGCCAAATGGTACACAAATGACTTTGATTTCATGAAAGGATCAAATCTCTAATCATAACTATATAACTCACCCATAATGACTGTGACCAGTTTTAGAGTTTTAAACACTCTTTTCCCTTTTGTCCAGCCCAACTAAATTGGCACGCCAACTCGTCAGTCATAGCTGCACGCAGACACCTTCTACAGCAGTCTCTGCACTAGACCCCCACCCTCTGCGCGATAAATTTGGTCTGAAACATGGTGTGTACAAGTTGTATTTAAACTAGTTGTACAAATGTACCATTCTGTAACTCAAGCAGAACGGTTAAGTTAAATTTACTGTAGTACTCAATGTATATTTTCTGATATTATTTCCAATATCACACCTTAAAAGCAGCTACATTTCCAGAGTTGTAATTTTGAGGCAGTTTTCAAGAATAACACTGACAACATTTAGTTGAAGATGGTTGTGAGCAATTTATTCTCACAGTAATTCGATTCAAATAATACTACGCTTAAGTAATAGTAAAACCAAAAACTTGTTAATTGTCAAAATCCATTTCGAAAACCATCTCAGTTGGGTTAAGAAGAACCAGTTTTCATGTTATTTAAAATCTCATCATTGGATTTCGTCTTCAAAAAGTTGTTAAATCATTGAATAAAATCAAACGTTTCCATCTTCAAGCGTTATATTTCAGTCAGTTATGAACTTAATACATATAAAAGAAACAAAACAAGCCTTTAAAGGGCAAAACAGAAAAGAAAAAAAAAAGAGGAGGAAAAAAAACTTGATTGGTCAGAAGACAGTGACTCAGTCAGTATAACATCAGATCTGGCTGTGAGTGCATCTAGTCACCAGTGTTGTGTGTTTTTTTGTGTCTGTGATAAGTTTTACAAAGTTTTTTACAATTTTTTATCAATGATTTTAACAACTTTTTACCTCAGAAGAAAATAATGGATGAAGATTTTAAATATGACACATGAAAATGGTCTTCCTGGTTAACTGACGATGTTTCGACCAAAGTGATTTTGAACAAAATCAATAATTGATTGCTAAGGTGAACCATATGGCTATTGTTACAATCAATGGCTAACAGCAATTCATTTAAAAACTTGTTAATGAAAATATCCTTTTATGAAATACCATTTCAAAAAAAAATCATCTCAATAATTGGTTAGAGATGTACAGGTTTCTGTTAAGATGAAAGAAAACTCTCCTTAAGTTGTTAAACATAAAATATAAACAGCTCACCAGGTGCTGTGACTTTTGACTTGCCAATTCTTCCTCAACCAGCTCAAGGCTGCCTAATTCCGAGACTGGGAGGACCTGTGAGCAAATAATGGAGGAAGTTGGGTTTCTTCCTCAGCAGAACCGTGACAGTGTTAGATTTCTCTACCAAATAATTTATTTGTTGTTGCACACTGAGGGATGATGGTCTGGGAGGCCAGATTTTTATTAGACTCAAGGTTCACAAAATACAACAATTTAACTATTGAATTTAATTAATGTTGCATATGATCGTCAAGTATTCTTCGGTTTCAGACTACTTTATAACGCCATAAAATATTCATCTAAATAATAATATTATAAAACTAAAACACTACAGAAAAATTGGGGCCAGGTTTTGGGACGTGATTACACAGAGAAAAGAAGGACTTGTCAGCAAGTTCCAGTAAGTTTTTTGTTTAAGGTTAACTTTAAGACGTTGAATACCATTTTGTACTTTTACTAGTTTACATTAAAAGTTTTTATTTTAAAACCCAGTGGGTTCGTTTGAATAGCTTTGCTTTTGGCAAGATCAACAAGATTTTAATCCTGTGCAAACCATCTAACTATAGATTAAAGGAGCTAAGCTTCTAATCTAGCCTTTTTCTCAACCTGAGTTTGACGGATTATATAAAACACAAAATTAATGGTGCTGGGACCAAAACACCATAAGACAACAGGCCATTTCAGAGCAAACTTGCAGTGTTGCTGGTCACAAATGCAGTTAAGTTGTGTTTGCATTTTGGAATGGCATTGATTTTGAAATGTATTTAATTAATTAAAATGGCTAAAATGGTAAATGCTAAGAAATAGTTCAAAATTAGATTTAAAGGCTACTTCTAATCTAACCTTTTCTCAACTGAGTTTGACGGATTATATAAAAAAGAGCACAAAATTAATCAATGTTATGGGATAAAAAACACCCATAAGATAACAGGGCCTGGTTTAGGGACAAATTACGGAGGCAAAACGACATAAATTGTTGTATTGTACAAAGTACGACAAATTACAAGTATGAAGTACTGTATTTGCTTTTACATTTTGGAATGTCGATAACTGTTATTGTGTGATTTATATACATTATTATTTAATTAATTAAAATGGCTAAAAATGAGTAAATGGCTAAAATATTCCAAATTAGATTAAGGGCTAACTTCTAATCAACCTTTTCTCAACCTGAGTTTGACGGATTATATAAAGAGCACAAAATTAATCAATGGTGCTGGGACCAAGCACCCATAAAGCCAACTTAGGCCATGGCCTGGGACATGAAGCTTGCGGGGCGCAAAAACGACAAATTGTTGTATTGTACGAAGTACGACAAATTACAAGTATGAGTACTGTATTTGCTTTTACATTTTTGGAATGTCGATAACTGTTATTATGTGATTTATATACATTATTATTTAATTAATTAAAATGGCTAAAAATGAGTAAATGGCTAAAATAGTTCCAAATTAGGCTCTAGAACGAGGGTTAAGGCGGAGGTTCACGACCGAGGACCTTTGATACTTTGACCGAGACCAGTGACTTCGATCTATGTATTTGTCATCTAGCTTTGACGAGCGCTAGTTCGCATGTGGCAGAGACAGGGGACATGAAGAAGACACCGGGCACATGTTGATCGGCAGTCTCCTGTCTCTACTATCGGTTCAAAATCAATATACTCAGTTTGGTATGCAATTCAGTGAACGTAAAATTATGGCAATCACATCAACATTTTCAACGTTTGTATGAATGTTGTAATGTACTTTTTTGAGATTTTAAATAAAAAACAATTGATTATGACTCTATTGAACTCTTTATTAGTTCTAAATGATGATGAATATATCTACAGTTATATTATATTCAGCTTTTGTAAGTTGAGCAGAGGCAGTTTGATGGCAGGTGATTGAATGGCTGAAGTCTTTCCACTACTGCTTCCAAATTCTAACCTCCGGTTTAGTTCCTTTGAATGGGTTGGTTGTGAAGCTTTTTTTCCTTGAAGGGTCCATCTCTTTAAAGGGACTTGTGGAGGCGATGGTGTTCGACTGCTATCGAACTGTTCAGGCGAGACTTTACCTCTTTTATGAAGAGGTGGCTCTTCTTCGTCATCAGAAAAAACTTTACTAACTCTTTTCCTGGCACCCCTACCAGGACTAGGCGCCTCACTCTCCGTATTTACATCAGATGTAAACTGTGCCAAGTTGGGCTTTGTGCGTGCAACTGAGTAACTGTCTGAAACAGGAAACAAAATTGTCAAAATATAAATCATGTTTGTAAAACAAGCAGAGTAAGTAGTAAAGTTATAAAACAGATAGTATCACTGATTTTATTTTTAATTTGCATTACACAGGAAAAAGACACCATTGTTTTTTTCAAAATTATCTTGGAAAGATTTTAATCTTAACATGTTTTTTTTTTTTTTGATTTTTTAACGGCTGTTTCTTATTACAGCATGTAAAGAGTTCAGGACAAACAAAACTCCAATACAAATATATCCACAGGATAATTTTACCACAGCAAAAAAACATGGAAGGAAACCTCAGTAAAGCGCCTGATGCAATGCTAATGGTTTTATGCTACAATTTGTTTATTATTAAAAATGTATTCAATTTAGCTTAAAATTAACTTACTATAGGTTTTGCCGATTCGTCTCACATCATAAGTGGTCCAGGACAAGGTTCCTAATTTCGGTTTAAATTGCTTTTCTATGAGAACTTTTAGTCCGTTGCTGCTGCAAATTGGCCAATGGCAACAGTTTTCTCCGACCATCCAATTTGTTGGGACAACTTCTACTTCATTAGATTCAATAAAATTGACAACACAATACAGCATCTGAAATAACAAAGCTTAACTAGAGTTCAGTTAATCAAGACTATTATTCAGTTGTTAAAATTTCATGAGGTAACACGATAGCAAAATAGCACTAACAACAAAATATTTATATATTTAGTTTAATCCTACACTACGTCAAAAGTACGGTAGCCATAAATCTGCTTTTCGTTCTCAAAACATAAATAGGCCTAATGATTGAACTGTAATACAAATTACATACCTAATAAAGTGAACAAAGACACAAATCTGGTTGTATTCCTGGCAATTCTTCTTATTTTAATCCTTCAAGTGTATTAAAGGCATTGACACAAAAACACCTTCAAACGGCAGCATCACAACTTTTCTTACTATATCCTCTACGGGCCAGACTAAGTTTCTTTTATTTTTTTTCATTAAGTTGATGACTATGTAAGAAGAATCGCATAGCTTTTTAAACAAATCACCTTGTTTACTAAACCTATTGCCAATAACAACCATCTTGCCTAATATTTTTGAGAATGCTATATTATTCAATCTTATTACTGTCCCATCGTTGATTTGGGTGACTGTCTCGAAGTTGGGTGGACAAACTAAACTCTGATGCTTTTATAATTTTCCTGTACTGTGGGTCGGAGCAATGATCTATGAGGGGGCCAGTTGTGTGAAGATCTCTGAATTCTATTTTGGGATTGTGAAGGGTATCAGTATTGAGACTGGGGTTTGCAGTTTCCGCAGCTATTCTCTCTTGTAGTCGGTACGCTATTTGTTGTAATGGCTGGTTTGGTTTTCTCAGGATGATTTTAAAATTTGCATATAGTTTTCGAAAGGAAATGCATTGCTGTTTTGGAGGGAGCCAAATGTGTCAACATCATCAGATAAGTGGAGAAGTTCATGGACATTATAAGACACCAAATTGTGTCCATAGATTTCTATAAATCACTTGACAAAGCGATTTAACAGTCTCTGTGCATACTCTTTATGTTCTAAGCAGCTGTCTTCTTTTAGCAATAAATTAGTTGCCACACTGAGGAACATAAAGTTCTCAGCAACATCCCTTCTAATGTCCTTCACTTTTGCCATAACTACTAAGCCTGTGTACAAAAGGAACTGTCTCAGTTCTGTTGCTTTCCAGCGGGAAAAGTCTTCTATCGTCCTGGTCTTACTAGCAAAGTCAGAGGGCATAAACATTTTGAAAGAAGCCAATACTGCTTATGTTTTTGTCAATCTTTGAGAAGAGTCTGTAGCTAAGACATAAATTTAGAATGCATATAGTCAAGCGGGAAATTTCTAATTAAATCTAATCCAGGTACTTCGGTGATTATTGTGGTGCCTAAGTGATGGTCCTCGTGTGTTTGTGTCAAAAAAAAAGAGTGGGTCCGTTTTGGTGCATTTATTTTGCTCGAAAAGGCCACTCTTTTACCCGTCAAATTCCTTCATCATTGCATCTTGTGCATGAGGAAAATCGGTGTGCCCTTTAATTTGCAAAATAAAATGCCTTTCTGGAGCATCGCAAACAAATGCTGCATGATTTAAATTGACAACATTGTTTTACAACGATTCCTTCCTGTTTTAAAACTTTTAATTCCTCAATCATACTTTTAAATAAAGATTACTCTCACCTGGCTTATTTTCAGAATGAAATAATCCTATCAGAAATACTGGTGAGTTTGGCAGCGATCTTATTTTACCAAGTTGGGGTCATAATTGGCTATTAGAACTTTCTGCTATTGGCAGGCCATCAATACCAACAAGCAACTGGATACTTTCTGGAATTGTCTTTACTGTCTCAAGAGAATTTGCTATGCCTTGAGCTATTAAAAATAAACAAAACTACTTGATAGTTCCTGCACATCAGTTCTTCTTGGGGTTCTTTGTAGTGTTCGAGCATCACTCGGTAAACCTACAAAGTCTTTGTGAGATGATTTAAGTAATTTGAGTAATGTGGTCAACTGTTTTTGATTAACGTCTTCATCAGCAGCCCATTTCATCAATTTATGCTTAAAATTATCAATTGACCAAGATTTATCTGGGAGGTCTGGGCAAGCTGTGTCTATCAGCTCAGGAGTATAGAGCATGTCAGTTTCAGATTCATCCGGGCTACTTGTTTCCACATTAAAATCTACTGGAAGCTCTTGAAAGGACCCTTCATTCTTACTAGAGGATGGGGCTAGAAAAGAGAGTGGTTCGTTACTTTCTTCGATACTTGGACTTTTTACTGGATCGTCTAGTTCCTCATCACTCAAGTCTAATTCAGGTTCCTCCACGGCGTGGTCTTGATTTAACCTTGATAGTTCTAAATTAACACTTTTTTGAATTTGTCTATAAAGTTGGCGTTTGCTCAAAGGTACGCGTTTTTTCTCACTCATTTTATTGTGAATTAATTTACATCAAAAGGGATAAACCTAAAACAAATTAAACTTTTGATTTTATACAGATTAATTTAGGTGTTGTCCATAATATTATCTCTACAATCTTTATCTTTACGATCTTTATTAATTTAGTTATTTGATTATGTATCAAGTTTATTTTAATTTCATATTTTTTATGTTAGGCTTTAACTGCATATTTATGTTACAAGTCTTTCTTTATTTTTGTAAATGCTATTTAAGTAATTATTATACGGTTAAGGTTAAGTGTAAGAAAGGGCCATGAGGCACTAACCTCGCCTCGTTTGTAAATGAAAAACTTTGCAAATAAAGAGATTTTCTATTCTATACAACACGCTTGAGTACATTAAATTTACAGTTTACACCGCCACTGGTATTTTGTTCAATTATGTTCTTGTGTCTATTTCAATTTGTGGGTTTAGGCATGAAATGTTCATTGGTCAAGAAAGTAACATATATTAGGACATGATTAAAATAAATCTTACTGACCAATATTCTGGTAGAATCCCATTTAGAATTTTATAATACATATACTATAGCTATAATCTCCTAATACCTATGCTATGGGTCTTTTAAATGTATGCCAGATCTACGATTCACCTAGTCGACTGAAGTTCGAAGGCCAAGGACTAACCTAATTAGCCGGCTAGAATAATGCCTAGATTACACGGGTACTGAACTAACATAAACAAATCAATGAATAAAAAAAAAAAGTATTTATCTTACCTTATGAATTATGGATTCAAATGTGTGGCGTAAGCTGAATACTCACAAAGGCGTCACACCAACTATATTGTTTTTTAAATAAGAAATGAACTATGTATATAAATTAAACACTTAAAACTAATAATGACTTGTGTTATATAAGCTAAAGTCGAGGTCTCACATTGATATATCAGGCCGTTAAAATTATATCTAGGTGTGCCAGGACATAAAACTCACTCTGTATATTAGTCGTTCTCTTGAGTCTTTCGTAGCTACAATACGCATCGGTATTATCAATGTCCAACTTTGTCCAGCAAAGTCAACAATACTTTGCTTCAGTTATCCGACGCGGAATATTGGCTAGCTCACAAATGTAAAACAATTTAAAAAAACATGAATTTTTTTATTTTACGTTTTTAACATTACATTTTCACATGAAAAAAACGTTTTGTGTTTGCTGGGAAGGATCCCCACAATTTACCTACAAGTGTTTGTCTGGACAACATATTAATAGCTCTCACGGTCACGGGTTATACCGACTTTTGAAACTTGACAAATAT
Organism: Matsumurasca onukii; assembly: GCA_018831715.1. Taxonomy (NCBI): domain Eukaryota; kingdom Metazoa; phylum Arthropoda; class Insecta; order Hemiptera; family Cicadellidae; genus Matsumurasca; species Matsumurasca onukii. The sequence continues at coordinate 11,260,533 of CM032066.1, read as the reverse complement.
GTAACTTTACCAACCCTACGCCAAAATAGTTGCCTTTTTAAAACAAATATTTCTAAATCAACACTTTAACGAAGCACTCGGTCTGTCAGACCGCACGGCAAATTTGGAAAAATAATATTGGCAGCACTGCGCGACCTTGGGCGTTCCCCTCCACAATACCTTTCTACCCCCTCCCTACCATTCCCGGCCCGCTTCAGATACGCCCCAACACTGTGCTTGTTCACGACAGCAGTCAACATTGTGATACGTTAGCGGTTTGGTAGACCAATGTGCTCGCGGTACAGTGTTTTTTGGCGTGGCCAGTGAGACCGGAGTGCTCTATTAGTGTAAGTGGCATTACCAAGCTCGAACCGCGCGGGTATGACTCATACTGGTTCACATGTAAGGAAGTGGGACTCATTTCTATGACGCGACTCGCGCCGCGCGACGCCGGCGGCTCTAGTGAGGCGGCTCGAGCAGCGCGGCTGGACTGCTGACATGAGCAGTCTGGCCGTAACAGCCGCGACGACTGGAGCGTTTTTGTACTGTTTCGGTGTGTATTTCCCTAGTTTATAATGGACGACTCAAAACGTATCGAACTAGTGCGTGAACAGCCTTGTATTTTCAACCCAAAACACCACCTCTATAAAGATGCAAACGTCAGAGACAACGTTTGGAGTAAAATTGCTGGGAAAATGAAATTACAAGGTAAAGTATTATTTTTATTTACAGTAGCCTTACAGCATATGCACATCCCTTCAGTAGGAGCTCCTCTTCCTCAATGTGTGGTCTGTCTTGTTAACTTGTGTCTCTTGCTAATGTACGGATCCACTGTTGCTGTTGAAGTAATGACAAAAACGGTCTCTTATGTCAAATCCTTCAAGGTTTCCAAAGCCGCCTCCAGCACGCAGAGGAATCAAATTTTGTGTCGGCAAAGGTTCTGTGTTGGAGAGCTCAAAGTAACATTTTTTAATTTCTTCAAGACACGCATCGCGTAGCATTATTGTGAAGGCAACAGGCAGTTATTATTGACTTAATTTCTGGATTGATTGATATTGGTGTATAAAAAACACGGAAAACTTGAGACAGCAATGCAAAGGAATTTTCTGACACTCTCCTTGCACGAGACAGACTGTAGTTGTAAACAGCTTTTCTTTTATTACATCGAGCTTCTAGTCTTGTGAAAGGTTTCATGAGATGAGTGGAGAGTTTGAAGGCTTCGTCACCTACTACAACATAAGGGAGCCCTGTTGTACCTACAGTCCACAGTGGAGGATAAAACTGTTAGTTTTTAGTTAGTTGCCTGCCCTAAGTTGGACTTTTCTAAAATACCACTGTCTCTCACACGTCCGTAGGAACCAATGTCAACCATGACAAACTACAAAGGCATCTACAAAGGCTAGAAACACTCTGGAAAAGAAATCTTTGTAGTTAAAAAACTGGGATCCACCACTTGCTGGGCAAAATATCCGCACGTGTTTGCCATCAACGGCTGATATAAAATTTGGAAAATTCCACAATTCTTCAAAGGTTTTTGACAGTGACAGGAGGTCTTGAGTAGTGGGAGTTGGCATGAACTGAGCTGGAAGTCTTGTACTGCATATTTGTAATACTTCCTTTACAATAACTCTTATATAACTTGCTGATATTCTGAATGCAAACGATAAAGAAGCGAAGCTTTCTCCTGTTGCTAAATACTTGAAATAAATTAAAAATTATGAAAATAATAATTTTAATATCGGCGGCCGTCGCCCGCCGAACCCGTTAACCTAACCCGTGCCGCGAGTGTGTAAATATAGTATATACATAACTGTAGTGATTGTGTAAATAGTGCAGAAAACAGTGTAAATAGTGCTACTGAAGATGTTGCACCAGCGCAACGAAATGCGTATTTAGCAAGAAATTCATCTTAATATAGGATCTACAGGCAAAATCGAAAGGTAACTTGTTAAATAGATAAAAATTAATAAACCTTTAATTTTCAGCTGAGGAATGTAAAATCGTTGGAAAAATATCCGATATACATATATGAGACGTAAAAGAGCGAAAGATCTACCCACAAGATCTGCTAGTTCAAAGAAATTACGCAAATGGCACCTTGAGGAATGTCTTGAATTCATGGCCGTAATCGATTGTGAAAGAGAGTAAGTAGACCTTAAAATTAGACATTTCGTGATGACTTAACAAATTTACAATTTACAAACAGGTTCTGCCTACGACCCTTATTATGTATTTTACCGATAAATTTTGATCTGTTATTTTTTAACTAATACTGTAATTCGCTTTGTATTGTTTTAAGACAGTAACAAATACTACTCAAGTCAACGAAACACTGGTTGATAGTCAGGAAACTCAAATTGTTTAACCGGCCGAAGAAACTATGGATTCTGAAATTGTTCTTCAAGAGGAACTCGACAAGGATAAATCCGAAGAGCCCGACCGATCCGATGGTAATAACGATAGTGTGCTGAAAAAATCGAACAAACGTAAAACTATCACCAAACTATCAGGGGAAAGTATAATGAAAGTGTTTGAAAGGTTATAACGACGAGAGATCAAAATTAACTTCAACGCTTTTGAGTAAGCCACAAAACAACATCCTATTGATGTTTTTAAGTATGGCTATGACAGTGAAAAATTCTCTCCTAAAACCAAATCGTTGAAAATGCAATTGTCAATTAGTAAGCCAATTAGAGTTAGAAGAGGTGAATTTGACCCAAAATGATCACAGACTGAAGTCATGCCACTGGTAATCCACTGAATTAAGCTGAAAATGTGTCACAATATCAGGCCATGTCTCAAAATCGAGAGTTTGAGGAAAGGTCCTCCATTTCTCGCGGTTCACATAAAAAACTACTCAAATGTAAAGATTCTTCCACTCCATCTCCTCCCGAAACACTGCTTTACCAAAAAAGGAATTCCACTTATACAAATTTGGCAAAGGCACTGTGTTGGAGTTTGACTCTGTTACTTGATTTTCTGATCAGACCACTTTCAACACACGACAATATGTAGTCAAACGGGACTCTATTCAATCGAAAAAACTGTCTGAACATTAAGTCGTCTTGTAGAAGATGCCTCTGAACTAATATGTTTTGAAACCCCTCTTCGCACCTTGATAAATATAATGTACGTGGCTGTTCGTTCTTTTTTAACTTCATTAACAATAATTCTTCGTCCTCCTCTTCTTGCAATAATTGCAATAATAAATAGACTAACACCAAATCTGATGCGTTCGGCATGACGTCCAAGACGTAACTGCTCCAGCCGCCTCTAATAAATAGCCCTCCCATGCCCCAGCCGTACGGCTCTAGCCGAGCGAGTCGTCCGGTACAGTTGTCGCTTAGAAATGCCACCTTAGTAAGACAGTTTAGACTTTTGCAGTCATGGATGATGAAAGGCGTATTCGTATTAGGCTGGATCAAAGTATGTCAGATTCAGATCCGGACTATGTTTTACCGGCAAAGAATAGAGAAAACACCGAATCAGAAAATGATAACGAACTATTGCAAGATGAACCCAACAACGTTGATGTTCAGGACCACGATAACACATTGAATGAACAACTCAACAATGAATTGAAGGTGGACAACGAAAACGCATTTGATAGGGAACAGGACAACGCGTTGAATGAGGAAGATGTTGCTATGGGAGAACATGTAGAAGCTGAACCCGAGTTTTATGTAGGTAAGCCACACCTTCAAAATAGGTTCCTGATTTCAAGTGGGCAAGGCAAGTAAAGAGCCTCCAATAAATGCAAGAACCCCAGCCCATAACCTCGTCAGGGGAGGTATACCCGACTACGAGGAGAGGCAAGACGGCTAGGTGATTCCCCACAAAAATTGGCATTTGGAAACTTAAATTCAACGATGAAATGATAAATGCGATTATTGTAAATACTAACATAAAAACTAACACAAATAAGGAATGGTTTGGGTGCAAAAACCAATAAAAGTACATATAGGAATACCGATGCTTTGGAAACAAATGCACTAGTTGGACTATTGCTAGTGGCATCAATCTTGAAACCAAACGATGAGGACATTGTTTCACTTTTATCACAAGGGCCTACGTCTCGTCCTATCCTTCGTGGTACCATGTCTTGAAAGAGATATTCGGTATTGATTATGGCTTTGAGATTTGATGATGCGCTAGCCGTGCACAACAGAGAGCAGATGATACAGCAGCTCATATCAAGGAAATATTTCAGAAATAAATTGGTAACTCAAGGCGGCAATATGCAACGTCTAGCTATCTGACTATTGATGAAATGCTGATTCTTTATAAAGAAAGATGCCCTTTCAAGGTTTTCATGAAAAAAACGATAGAGTACGGTATGAAAGTACAGTGTTTGACAGATGCAAAAAAAAGTTACCTTTGTAATGCGTATTTGTACACTGGTCAAGGCTGTGATGGCAAATGCCTCACTGCAGCAGAACAACAACTAAGCAAGCCCACCCAATCAGTTGTCAAATTGTGCAAACTTATTGAAAAAACTAATAAAAATGTGACAGCAGACAATTGGTTTTCCAGTATTGAACTCCTTGAAGGAAAAAGACAATGTGTTCATTTGTTCCGACACCATGCCTAAAAAGAAAACCTGTTCTAAGTGTCCCTCTCCAAAAAAAGAAAGCAAGTCACAATAAAAGTGCATTCAATGTGACGATGCTATAGGCTTGGAATGTAGCAAGAAAATGTGCGTCTAGTGTGTGCCAGAGTGTCTCCAACAAGATTGAATGAAACTTCAGAATTCAACTCACTCTTGCATTAACTATGATTTGTAAAATACGTTTTTATATTGATGATATTATACTAGGCTTTACTATAATACTGTACAATACTTCTGTACCTCAGTGGATGATCAGTTGGCTATAGAATCATCTTCAAGAAAGACCAGAAGCTGAATTTAAAGAAAGGTCTCGAAGAGGTAAAAGAATATTAACAAGATTAGACCTATAAGTGATTTCTTGGGGAAGAATGTTATACAGATATGTTCTTTTCTGTATTGTTAAATCCAGAGAGTTCCAGGACACCCCGTATACACATTTTACTTATGTGTCAACAAGAATATTAACAAGATTAGACCTATAAGTGATTTCTTGGGGAAGAATGTAATACAGATATGTTCTGTATTGTTAAATCAGAGAGTTCCAGGACACCCTGTATACACATTTTACTTATGTGTCAACAAGAATATTAACAAGATTAGACCTATAAGTGATTTCTTGGGAAGAATGTTATACAGATATGTTCTGTATAGTTAAATCCAGAGAGTTCCAGGACACCCTGTATACACATTTTACTTATGTGTCTTAGTTCCTCACGAGCGGGAAACGCGACCGTTTGCCGGCGTCTGAACCGCGCAGTAACAGAACCAATGGGTTTAAATGGAGCCGTCTCCACGAGCAGGTTGCCGGTCGCGGGAGGACGCGTTCGCAGGCCGGTGAGCGGGTCGCACGCCCGAGGAGGCGTCACAACCGCGCGCCGGTGAACCGCCTGCCATTCTCCACGTAGCGGTTTGCGCGCTGTTCACCCGCCTCATCACTGCCATCAGTATACTCCGATACTCGGGCCGGTAAACAGTCGCGTTTTGCCTGCCCGTGGAGTATGGAAGAGCAGTTTGCTCGTGGGTTGGTCGCCGTTTGCCGGCGTTCAATCAACCGCTCGTGGAGAATGGGAAAAACTTTCGAGCGGGAGCGCCGGCAAAAGGTCGCGTTTTTCCCGCTCGTGGAGAATGGGCCTTAGTGTTAATTTTACTATTTTAAAAGTGTTTATACATCCCTAGGCCTAATGCATTATTAACCTAACAAAAACGTGAGTATTTTCTTAAGATAGGTTTCTATGAGCTCTAATCACACTTACGTAATTACTACACACCTACTTGAGGCTTAGCCTGCTGACTTTGATTTTGCGCATAATCTGACATGATTTAACAACCAGTTAGATAATTAATATTTTATTAATTAGTTAAGTTCCATTAGAGGGCTTGATTTCCGTCATCTGGACAGTGACAGTTGAGAAGCCTCTCTCTTTTCTTCTTACTGCGTTCACAGTGAGTGACGTCACACACCAGTGATTATCTAACTTACCTAATACCGCACATAAGAAAATCGGTTTGCGAACTATAAAATACCTGAAACATTATTTAGGACGATACCTATTTTTGCGGTGAATTGAGTAGCCGTAAATTTGGGTCGTATCTGTTGAAGAATGGAGGATGATAATAAAAACAAGTTTAAAGTTGGAGACTGTGTCTTTGCTAAAGTCACACGACATCCGTATTGGCCTGCCGTTATAACTTCTGTATACAAGTTGAACAGTATAGTAAAATACAATGTTGCGTTTTATGGTACAGGTGAAAGAGCTACACATCACAGAGAATAGAAATACTGTAAATACAATGGTACAAAATTGAAAAATAAAGAAAAACTATCGAGTAAAACTAACTACCCGAAACGTTAGGAGTAGTTTTCTCCGGAAGTGGCTGGAAAAGTCCGTTCTCTCCTTTTACTTAATTGCTCTCCGCCACTATTATGAACTATCAAACTAACAAAAACTATCGATTATCAAAAGCTGTAAAAGAGGCCGTTAAGTATTAAAATCCTGCAAACTCAAAGTCCTTTAAGTGCTCAGCCCTCACTGAAGCTAACCTCATCTGATGCAGCAAAGATTACCACTGGTACACCTCGTCAGAGTACATTTAATAACAGTCTACAAATCCCTCTAGAAACGCCTGTATCAACATCTAAACATAATATAGGTGAGTCTTCGCAAACACATTTAGATTTGGTTAGCCAACAGTCAGAGTCAGTCACAGACAAATGCATTGATTTTCTCAAATCTTTAATTGAAGAACAAGACCTAAGTGCTAAATTAAATGAAACCGTTATCAATCTCCAGAAGATCATAGATCCTTGTTTCCAAAATCCTTGTTAAAAGAATATTAACAAGATTAGACCCATAAGTGATTTCTTGGGGAAGAATGTTATACAGAAATGTTCTGTATTGTTAAATCCAGAGAGTTCCAGGACACCCTGTATACACATTTTACTTATGTGTCAACATATTTAATATGGTAACAAGATGGCGGCCAGCTAACAAGTCCAGTAAATTAGTGTGCCTTTTAGTGTTAATTTTACTAGTTTAAAAGTGTTTGTTAAGAGTGTTTAAGTGTATTTTACAGTGATAGTTCAATAGTTAAACATTCATTTTCAAGATTAAGTGTAACTTTTACTAGAAGAATAGAATTGTTTTCAAACATCATTTGGCAAAACTCGGTATCGGGGATTTTATCATTTTAAAATGTATTATGTACCGTTCTTGTACCGGTATAGAAATTAGCTATAATTAATCAGTGTCAACACAATTCAAATATTGTACAATGACCTCAATAAAATGTTAAATGTTTAACTGTATGATCAACTCACTTCCAGCACACTGTACGTCTTACTTCTGGAGCGACTCTTCGACTGCGTTGGCATGGATACGCAGAGAAGAACAATGGGCACCTTTTGTACGAAATCGAGTCACAGAAATCAAGCAGACAACTAAATCAAGTCAGTGGAATCATGTTCCAGAATCGCACAGCCATGCTGACTTAAATAAAATAATAAATAAATACATGTTTATTGCATGGACATTTACAATAAATGTATCGCAATCGTCAAATGTTTGAATATCTAAAATTTTCCTTGCACTCTTACATCTAAATCCCATTCAAACATACAGTTTTTACATTCCTCTCATGCATTCGAATGTAGCCACTCTAGTCCCTATTCAGTCAGTGAATCACAGGGTCTCCCAATTGAATGCCATAAACTCGTCTGTATCATAAAATGCTTGAGAATCAGAATTGTTTTAAGACGAGCTTTGAATGCCTTAGGCTCAGGGCATTTTGAACGAATTTGGTAGTCTGTTGACGAAATGAACTCCTGCCTGGGAAGGCAAACGTTCATGAACTACCGTTCTGTGTCTCCCGTTCGGTAGCTGTCCCTGCCTCTAGTTTCATAAGAGTGTACGTCTGTACCTCTTATGGTATTACGATTTAAAAAGAGACACGTCTCCAAAATGTAGAGGCAAGGTAGAGTCAACAGTTTTAGACTTTTGAATGCCTCTCTACACGACTCTCTCCTTCGCAATTTGGCGATTATTCTGACTGCTCGTTTTTGAAGAATAAAAATCCTAGACCAATTTGTTTTAGTGCAACCTCCCCACAAAGTCAATCCGTAGGATAAGTGTGGGTAAATTACTCCGTAATACGCCGTCATCAGTACCTGAGTTGGGCAGTATTCGGACAGTTTCCTCAAAACATAAATTCCTGAGGATAGTTTTGAGCAAACGTGGTCTACGTGAGTATTCCAAGTCAAACCTCGATCAAGGTGTATTCCAAGGAATTTAGTTGTGTAGACCTCTTCGATCTCAGTGTCATCCACTATTACTGTGGGACTATCTGAGTCGTTTTCCCGTAGACAAAATTTAATGTAGTTTGATTTTGATGAATTTGTTTTGAGATTGAGCTCGTGGAAATGTTGAATTGTTCTGTTGAGCTCGACAAAAGTCACGATTTCAAGTTGTTCGATGGAACTCGCTTTGAAACAGAGAGTCGTGTCATCAGCGTACTGGACGATTCGCCCTTGTTGTACCGCTGAACTGGCATCGTTGACGTAGATCAAAAAGAGCAACGGACTGAGTATAGAACCCTGAGGGACTCCATATCTTAGACATTCCTCCCCTGATCTGACATCTGAAATTCCTACAAATTGCTTTCGATTACAGAGAAACGATTCAAGCCACCTGAGGGGCACTCCTCGAATCCCGTAGTACTCCATCTTGCTGATTAGGATTCGATGATCAACACAGTCAAAAGCTTTCGATAGATCAAGAAATACACTTAGCGTATCTTTTTGACCCTCGATTCCCTCTACTATCAGCTCGACTAGACGCAGAACTGAGTCTGTTGTCGATTTACCACTTCGAAATCCGGATTGGTTTGCTGATAACAGATGATTTTTTTCTAAAAATTGAACGCATCGGGTGAAGAAAGCTTTTTCAAAAATTTTGCTGAATATTGGTAGAATTGAGATGGGACGATAATTTTGAGTAGAAAAGGGGTCACCTTTCTTGAAGATCGGTGTGACCTTTGCAATTTTGAAGAGGATGGAAATGTTCGGAGTGAAAAGATAAGTTGATCAAATGCTCGAGTGGAGCCAATAAATGCTTTGAGCACTGCTTAAGGAGCCACGTTGAAATGTAACTTGAGTCATTTGACTTTTTGACGTGAACTCTCTTATCACTCTAGCAATTTCCTCTATGTGACCGGAGCCAAAGCCAAGGAGGCTGTGGGGCTCGGTATTGGTGAGGGGGTTGACTGACTCTGAGCTGGGCTGAGCCCATGGTCAGTTCCTACTGAGGCAAAAAATGTATTGAACTCCTCAGCGACTTTGGCGGTATCGTTTATGAGTTCATTGTTGATTTGAAGTTGAATTTGTTTTTGTGGTTTAGTATTTTTATTGTTAATTATGGCCCAGGCGGTTTTGGAAATATTTTTTGTCGTGAGCATGGCTTTGGTTACATCATAAGCTTTTGCAGCTTTAATGACCTTTCTATAGATTCGTTTATAATTTTGAAAAAATTTTTGAAATTTTGTGCTGATGTGTGCTTGTTGATCTCGGATAAAAATAACAATTTTTCTCTCGAAACCAGGATACCTTTGGTAATCCACTTGCACTTTTCTCTTCTCGGCTTTTGTTGAATTTGTCGAACAGGGCAGCTCACATTTAGATGGTAGTTGAAAGTTTGTTCGAAGTTTTGAAACTGTAGCTCAATGGGATCTACAAAATTTAGAGCTCCAACTTTCCTTCGAGAGAAGGTGGGTTATCTAGTTGGCTCGTGACCATTAATGATGACCTGTTGGCCGTAGTGGTCAGAAATCGCGGTGTTGATCACCGAAACCTCTATATCTGAAAAACTTGAAACGACATTGTCGATTGCCGACGCCGAATTGGCTGTCACTCTCGTTGGAGAGTTAACTGACCACTTAAGGCCAAATGACCTTAACAAGTCTGCCAGTCTCTTTGTCACAGGGGCTTGTGCATCTAAGACGTCGATGTTAAAGTCCCCCATAATCACAAAGTCGCGGTTTCTCTTGGTCAGGTCTGACAATAGTTGCTCGAATTTTGAAAAAAAGGATTCTTGATCACCGTTGGGAGACCTATACAAACCAAGTATCTCAATTTGAGAGTGTTTGGTTTGTAACTTTACCCCCGTAATTTCAAAGTCTTTTCTGTAGATGTACAAATTTGGTGAGGGGTAAAGGAAAAATTGTTTTTTGTGAAAATTGCCACACCCCCTCCTTTAAAGAAGTTGCGACAATAAAAATTTGCAAGTTGAAAATTTAGAATTTTGAAGTTTTTAATGTTGCTGTTGGTGAAACCGTGCTCGGTTATAACTAGCAAATCAGGATGAAGTTCCTCGCATATGAGAGAAACTTCATCCTGTAATTTTAATTTGTGCGTTTTGGTGCACAAATACCAATTTTGTTTGAACGGGTGCTAGAGGTGGCTTCCTAAAAAGATGTAGTCGTTTGAGTGACAGTAGGGTGTGAATTAGGAGTAGTTTTAAAATAGGTAGTTGGGTGGTCAAGTCTTTTAACAGCTGCGGCGAAGGTCTCGTGTTGAAGAAACACTTCCGGCACTGATGAAGGTGGTTTCCTTGCGAGTCTTGGTGGACGGGGTAGGAAAGGTGTCATCAAAGCCAGTCTTTCCACTATGACGTCTGCCACTAGTCACTTCCCCTTCGCACGAAGATGTAGGCCGTGTGCTGAGAAGTGGTCCCGGGATAATCGAGACAGTGTTACCCTCCAGGGGTTGTTGAAACTTCTGGAACTTCAAGATGGTGGGAGGGTCCGGAGTGTTTGCGACACCCTGAACACGAAATAAATAAATGATGAAGAATTAATCATCAAAGAAAAGCTGGAAGGATCTTCAAGCTAACCACCAATTGAGATACAGAAATATTTTTATTAGTAATCATAATAATGTTAGAATGGTTGCATGGATTCTTCGATTCAGTAATAACTATAAAACTCAAAACCCGAAGAAAACTAGGTGGACTTAGATCAGTAGAAGAAGTAGAAACAGCTGAAATTTCTATTTTCAGAAAAGAGCTTTCCCGATCTTGCAGATGCCAAACAATTGAGTGTACGATCATTTGAAGCCGATAAAAAGACTATACAAGACATTATAAGTGAACTAGGAGTTGACTTGGTGGTGTCACGTGCAGGGGTTAAAAAGAAAAGGGGGTCTTTCTCCCTAACACGTAACTTAAAAACAGAACTATTTCTATCTATCGGGATCTGCAGATGGCAGATTTGGCAACCCGCTTGGCTACGTGCGAGAGGGTCAAAAAGAGTAGACACTGTATCTTGATTGAACAATAATTATTTATTTAGAAATTAAAATAGACCGTGAGTCTGAATGATATAAAAAGAAAAGTGGATGTTACAAAAATCAAGAGAGGTTACTATTCAATAATTTAAAGAAATCTTATTCAAATAATTTAAAACGAATATTAACAAGAATATTAAAAAGATTTAAGAATACGTGTGATCACTGGACAGCCACTGCTTAAACGAATTTTTCAAATAAACAAGATAAACAAACAAAACAAACTGAAAACGAAAAGTCTGAAACGATTAGAAAATAAACTGGCTGGAAAACAAAACATAAAATCCTTTTAAAAACCAACAAAACAAATAATAAGATTATGGCCTTACCTCTGGCCTTGAGGTCAGGGTGTAGTCAGTCCTCACTTGGGAACACAACTGTCCTACTGCCTGTGTAACTGGCCTACATATACCAGGCGTGTTTTATAAACATTATGTCAGCGTGTTACCACACACACTCTTCCTACTGTCAATATCCAATGCATTGAAATTTTGAAAACAATTAATAAAGACTTTAGTTACCTAAATGCATTGAATTTCGGTGACTGATCGTCACATCCCCCTGGCTGAGGTAAAACTCGTCCCCGAGTTTCAAAAATGAAATAAACTATAAAAACTGATTACCAAATAGGGGAAACCAAAATTTGGAAACAGGAGAACAAAATTTACAAGTTAAATACAATAAAAACTAAAACTTGTCTCCTGTTAATTCAAATTCTCTGTCAACACGCCTGTTGTGCTTCCGGATCACCGTATTCTCAACATATCGTCTAAAATATAAATATAACAGCAAGCCAAGAGTTATGACATGCAACCCTATGCTAACATATTTATATCTTAACATTAAAACAACTTTTGAAGGAAAGGAAGTACATGTTACAATAGGAAATTCATCAATGTCCCAGCAGAAACGTCAACACAAAACAGACAACCGCTGACACCTCGCAGAACTGCTGAATGCACAATGTCAATGCCTGAGTGTCGAGGTCACACTAGTCTAGTCCGTAGCACTTGTTGTCAGACAGTGATGAATCAGTAGTTCACAGTTCAGATCCACAAACAACCTCCTGATGTAATTGTTGCGTGGAAACCAGGAATATCAGCGTGGTCAGCCCATGAAACAAAATAAAACCAAATTAGTAAATGTTTCACACAGTTCCAAATTTGCCTTATCTGACCGAACATCAGTGGTAAGGCCTTAATCCCTTGGGAAGAGAGAAAGAAGAAAAAAATTTGCAATGATGTAATTTAAAAACTACCGATCTGGGCTATGACAAAACAAATTAAAAGGAAATTTAAGCAATTTACAAAATATATAATATGAAAAAGCTAAATCAAGCCCCAAACTAAACGCTCCCCGTAATGACCGTCTATTAACCACACTACCTACTATCAACAGCTCTCGACTGTTGGCTTATAAACAATCTACCTTAAGATTAATATCTATATTTTCCTTTTATCCCCAAAACTCTACGTAACGAGTATTACTTAAATCACTACAAATAAAACAAGGTCTCTGTCAAACAAATATTACCACACTTAGAACTAAAACACTATACATAGTATTTAAATTGTTGATAAACATAAACATTCCATTATATACAAAATCTTGAGAAAAAAACTTACTAAAAAAATCTTCTAAAATTCCTTGAGATACTGCTAATGTCTTTGTTTTTTAAAATAATATCATTTGCACATTATTCAGCTATGTCAAATTTCTTTCAAATAAAATGTACAATTACCTATACCTAAAAAACTGAAAAATGACCTATAAATACATACACAAAATAAAAATTATGGTTCATAAAAAAACCTGACACAAGAAGATAATATATCCGTAGAAACTGGAAATATTTATACTCATTTACATTTCTATTCAAATTTAAACTAACTTATCTTACAACACATCGCTTATAGTTAACCTAACCTACAACTAAATCGAAATACCAAAACTATCCTCCTTTTCTCACTACAGGCTTCCTAATGTGAAATGGTTTCAGCCTTGACACATGCACGACATCTTTAGTCCACTTTCCATTTCGCTGAATGTTTATTTCGTAATTCAAGTCCGACAATTTCCGCACAACCTCAAACGGTCCTTTGTACCTAGCAGCCAACTTTTTTGAACCTTTTTCCCCGTGAATACTGATTCTAAAAGAACAAAGTCCCCCACTTTAAACTCTCTGTGAACATGCCGCTTGTCGTAGACGTCCTTTTGTCGCTTCTGCGCCCTCTGCAACATCTCTGGAGCTTTCTCGAACCTCGTGAAGCCTCTCCAATGCCTGTAGTACATCATGATCTGGCTGACTGGGAAGAAATGCCAAATCCGCTGGATAAGCAGGGTCAAATCCGTGCACCAAATAGAAAGGACTGTAGTTTGTCGATGCATGAACACTGGTGTTATAAATAAATGTGACCATAGACAATGACTTACTCCAGTCTGAATGTGAATCGTTAACATAGAAACTCAACATGTCACAAAGCGAGCCGTGAATCCTCTCTGTATGACCTTGACTTTGTGGGTGGTACGCTGTACTGTGTTTGTAAACAATCCCCAGAGCGCCACATAGCTGCGTCATCACATCGGCTGTAAAATGAGTCCCCCTGTCTGTTTGGATCTGCCTCACGCAACCAAACCTGGGAATCAAATCCTCTAACACAAACTGAACAGTTGTTTTTGCATCGGCCTTCTCCGTAGCTTTTGTAATAGCAAATCTAGTAGTCAAATCTGTACAAACCAAAATGTACTCTTTTTTATTGGATTTACATAGTGGTCCAAGATAGTCAAATTGAACATGAGAAAATGGATTGGGACCAGGTGGAATAATAGGCTGAAGTAACCCTGCTGGCTTCCGCCTATCTGCTTTGCGACACTGACATGCCGCACACGAGCGCACATACGCTCGCACATCTCCGGACACATGTGGCCAATGATAGCGACTGCTTATCTTGTGAAAGGTCTTAGCTATACCAGCATGAGCTCCGGATGATAGATCATCGTGGTAAGCCTTCAATATGTCTGGAACTAACTTAGCCGGTACTGCTAATCGATGAGAAGATATTCCACGTTCAAAAGACTTAAAGTAAAGCACATCATCTTTCAAAATATAGTGTCGTGAAGCTCGCCGAAATTTGTTCGATGCTGAGTCTGGGTCTAGGAGAGCAGCTCTAATATCTGCCAAAAACTTGTCCTCCAGCTGTAGCTTGTGCATATTAACCTGTGAAATAAGGTTAATCTGAAACTCCTCTGCTACTCCCTCGTCGGTGATTTCCTCCGCACAAGGGTAACGACTGAGTGAGTCACAAACCCTCATTGATGTCCCTGGCTTGTGTTTTATGGTAAAATCAAAATCAATAAGCTTTAAAGCTAGCCTATTTAAGCGGGAACTGAGGTTCTTGATATTCTTGTAGTACTGCAGTGATGCGTGGTCATTAAACACTGTAAAATGTCTACCAAGAAGCAAAGGTCGGAAATGAGTACATACAAACACAACCCCTAAAATTTCAATCTCACTTATACTCCACGTATTTTCTGTGTTTTTCAAAGTCCTGCTAACATATGCCACAGGCCTCAAAGTACCATCCTCCTGATATTGACTGATAACTCCACCAACACCAACTCTTGAGGAATCTGTCATGACAACTGTCTCCAAGTTGTCCCTGAAGTGTGCCAACAGAGGTGGAGAAGACAATGCAGTTTTCAAAGCCTGAAAAGACTGCTCGTGTTCTGGTAACCATTCAAAAGATCTGGATTCCACTGCAACTTTTTTAGTAAGCTGAGTCAAAGGATGCGCTATTTCACTATATCGCTCGATAAAACGACGATAAAATGAACATGTTCCAAGAAAACTCCTCACATCTTTCACTTTAGATGGACGGGGAAATTCCATTACCGCCCTCACATTTTCGTCCAATGGCCTGATTCCATCAGGTGTAACCTTGTAACCTAACAAGTTTATCTCCTTATAAAAGAAGTGACATTTTGAAGTCTTAAGTTTTATGTTAGCAGATCTCAGTGTATCTAAGGCCATCTGCAACGACTCAAGTTGTTGTTCAAACTTATCTCCATAAGCTACCAAGTCGTCAATATACAAAACAACACCATGATACAGTTGTCCAGCAAAAATCCTATTCATAGACCGTTGAAAACCACTGGGGCTGGTCTTCATCCCTTGAGGTAAACGGGTGTACCTATAGAGACCCTTGTGAGTAATAAATGAAGTGAAGTCTCTGTCCTCAGGAACTATAGGCTGGGCAAAGAATGCTTGATTAATGTCCATTTGACAGTAAAAATTAGCAGACTCTAACGTATCCAATATTGTGTCAATTCTAGGAAGAGGAAATTTATCTGAAACAATAACCTCGTTCACCTTCTGATAGTTATGAACCATCCTATATTTACCCCCTGGTTTCTTGACAACAAAGGTTGGAGCTGCATAAGGGGATTGACATTCCTCGACTACCCCTGCTGCCAGAAGAGCATCCACCTGCCGGTCCACCTCCTCTCGTTCCTTGGGACCTAGTTTGTAAGGTGGAAGTGCTATAGGCTCGTCAGACGTTACCTTGATACGATAAGGGGGCATGTCAGCCTTCTCAATATCAGTGTCGTCCTTAGCAAATACATCCCTACACGCATGAAGTAGCTGCTTCGCTGCTAGTCGCTGAGATGAGGTCAAATCCGGGCTAATGTCTAGTTTATTGCCGCCAAAATCGTACACGTCACCTTCTGGATCCGCAGGAAATACACCCCTAAGTGATGGTTGATCTGCCGCAGAGACTGACCCCTGATGTATGGCCGCTGCATTCGAGGTAGAAGAAACCTGGCTGTGTGACGTCTGCAAACTTGTAGAGACAATATCCGCACAAGGTGTATCCTGTGTCGCCACTTTTGGAACAGCTGAATGTTTACGTACTATCGAGATTGATGACCTCCAGGAACCTGAAGAACACTGCATCCAACTACCTTCCATTGGTAGTTGTATCCGCCTGTCTTTATGAGTAAGAGAAACAGTCTGGGTTTTGTAATTTAACATAACTTCCCTGTCAGATAGAAAATCGTTACCAAGCAATATGGTACAACTCAGACCTCTGACGACATAAACAGGCCACCTGAAAGTATTCTCTTTAATTTTGAAACATAAATTATATTCTCCTAAAACATCCAGCTTCGTTTTGTCAGCCGTGATAAGACATGCACTAGTTTGTTTAAAATCAGAGTCCAAGCCTTGCACTAAACTATAGTTTACACAAGAACCGTTGGCTCCAGAGTCCAGCAAAATATTTATCTTTTCATGACCCATGAAACCAGAAATATGCAACGGTAATGTTTTCTTCTCTGTCTCAGCACTCTGCAATGAGTCCTTGTTCTGTAAACAATTTACATGTGAAGAAATGCAAGTGTTTGACATGTTGATATCAACAGCAGATTCTTGACCCACTGGAACATGAACTGCTTGCTGGGTCAGCGAAGTGTTGGCTGATGTCAGCTGCTGTGTTGTCGGGTTACCTGCTGAGTCAGAATTACACAACGATTCAAAGTGTGCAATAACACCTTCCTGTTGAAACATTTGTTTTGCCCTAGATGGTTTGTATTTGTTGACAGTTTCATCTCCTATTAAAACATTAATTTTACAATCCCGAGATCTTTCGTCACCAGGGTCAGTGTGATGGCCCCTTGACGAAATTAGTTTTTTGAATCTCTGTCGTAACAGAAATCAGAAGTGTGTCCCGACCTTTTGCAAAAATCGCAAAAATACTTTTTGTTCTTGGGCGAAACACTTCTGTTATGAGATTTCCGCTCGTCATCCGCAAATGTCACATTTCGACCAGAACGATAATAATTTTCACTACGCCTTTCCCGGGACCTCGACGAGCTTCTGTAACGTCTATTTATGTCCCTATCGACGCTTCTTCTGTCATAGCGCGTTCTACTTCCACGCCTTTCTCGGGAGCGCGATGGGCTCCTGTACCGCCTATCACTTAAAGGTCGGCCTGTATATGGGGAAAAGTCATGACGTCTCTCTCGAGACCGAGATGAACCTCTTTCCCTAGATCTACCACGGGAATTCCCAATTCGTTCTACAGATAGTTGTAACTGATTAACCATCTGGACAAGTTTTGTCACGACCGTATTCTCGGAGGTGTCCGCTTTAGGCAGTGGTGACTCATATGAGTCAACACCCAGGCTGTGCCTTAGCAACATATTAGAACTTTCAAAGTTCTGCAAGTTTTCCTTAAGTTTTGCCCGAGTCGTGTTGTCAAACATAACAATTTGTTGCAAAACTGCCGGGTTCATTCCTTTAAGAATGTGACCGCAAATCCTGGCTTCAGCCATATCCGGGTTTACTTGAAAACATAAATTTTCCACGCTAGCTATGTATTGAACTATGGTTTCGTCTATCCGTTGTTTTCTTGCATTTAAAGTCATTTCTAAAGCAATAGTGTTAGCTACTTTAGAAAATGTCTTTTTGAACTCGGTTTTTACTATGTCCCACGTGAGATCTGTTGTGTGCTGTCTAGTTAAATTATCCCAAATTAATTTTGCAGTGCCGGTAAGATAAAAAGGCAAGAGTTGAAGTTTCCTTGCATCGTTCCATTGATTAATTTGACCAATAAGGTCATACCGATCAAAAAAAGATTTAACGTCCTCAGTAGGACCGCCTGAAAAAGGAGTTGGTTGAAAGCAAGGAGTTTTTTCCGCCATTGTTTCGGTAGGAATTATATACTCGTTTCCTCCAGCACCGCTGAATTGAGGTAAAACTTGAGAGCTACAAGATGAAGAAGATGTTAAACAACAGAGTTATTGTCCAACGTTTCATATACAGTCGTAAAGGTGTTCGCTGTCGCTAAAATTTTCGGTGTCGAATGAGGCCGTATCTTCCTCTCGTAAAGATCGCTCTGCCTGAATCTTACGCAGCCGCAAGTATCCGCGAAGATATTCCAAATCAGCGGCCTTAGGTATTCTAAGGTTAAAATCCTTATATAACTGAATAATCCTACTACGGTTTGAACTTTTTAATTCACTTAGAGAAATATTTTCCATTTCCCCATATTTTGTTAAAATTAAAACCTAACTAGTAAATGACCCCAATAGAGTTTGCAATAACTAAACTTAGGCCTCATAAACTAAATACCTTAAATATCTAAAAAGAAATATCTTATAATTAATAGTAATTGTCTAAAAGTTAAAATTAGACTAAACAAACATGAAAATATGCCGCTATCAGCCTAAAAAAATAAAAACAGAAAGTGACTGTCCACTAAAACATAGAAAAACTATTTTTGAATTTAAGTAAAAAACATTTAAAAATTCTGTGCAGGCACCACTGGTCAAGCTACTGCACTGACAAACTATATTATTTAAAAACTATTGTAATCACAGATACATACAAAACGATCCTAGAACAAACTAGAGTGCGTTTACTTGTCAGTGTCCACAAAACCAAAAGAATTTCGAGTAAAAACTCGAACCCGTGCGTCCTCTACCACTTGTCACGCAGGTTAAAAGAAAAGGGGTCTTTCTCCCTAACACGTAACTTAAAAACAGAACTATTTCTATCTATCGGGATCTGCAGATGGCAGATTTGGCAACCCGCTTGGCTACGTGCGAGAGGGTCAAAAAGAGTTGACAATGTATCTTGATTGAACAATAATTATTTATTTAGAAATTAACATAGACTGTGAGTCTGAATGATATAAAAGAAAAGTGGATGTTACAAAAATCAAGAGAGGTTACTATTCAATAATTTAAAGAAATCTTATTCAAATAATTTAAAAGAATATTAACCTTGAGTCAGACCAGTCCCAGGGACCCGAGCGGTTTTGTTTTAGTTTGGCTTCCGCCACCTGACGCTTGCAGCGCTAGCCACTGCCACGTAAATTGACTTCAGTGCGGCCTTGACCGCGGTGAGTGACGGTAGGCCGTGTCATTTGTCGTTTCGACTTATGCGTAACCGTCCCTGGGACCCAGAGGTCACGACTTGCGTCATTTTGTCAGTGCAAGTTTGTATATGTAATTGTCTAGTTCGTGGTGGTTTTTCTAGCAAATATGAATGTTAACGATAGAGACTTGAAGCCACTACAGAGCAACTTTTGAACGAAGAGATTAGCGATTCAGAGGATGGTGGAAGAAGATGAATTTGACAGTGCTTCTGAACAAGGTGAACATGAAGATGTACCGGATGGTGAACGAAAATGGAGATTCAAGTGATGAAGAACAGAATGAATTTATCAGAATACGGGATTTACGAGATGTTTTGAGCAACCTGTAATTGATCAAGTCAGTTCAGTGGATGTACCAGAAGAGGATGACCCAGAGAGAGACCTCAGAAGAGGATGAAGGAAGAAGATGAAGACCCAGTGGTTATTTACTACGGAAAACCTGGGAAAGAATAAAATAAGGTTCAAATGGAGTTCAAAGGAGCCAACGAAGAGGTAGGCTTAACGCACACAACATTATTAGATTCCTCATCTAAGAGGTAATGTTAGAGCTATGGGAAATGTCGCTAGTCCAACAGACATATTTGACAATTTATTTACTCCTGAAATTGTTAACGAAATTATAATCCATACCAATGCAAAACTATCAAAATTAAGACCGAAATATAAAGATTTAAGAATACGTGTGATCACTGGACAGCCACTGCTTAAATGAATTTTTCAAATAAACAAGATAAACAAACAAAACAAACATGTACGTCATAGGCGTCGGGCTGGGGGGGCCCGACATTGTGCAAAAAAAGAAAAAATAATATATTATCTTATTATCGACAACTAATTTAATCTGAATCGGTGATTTTAGTTGAGTGAACCCCTGAATAACTTTTAGTCTGTAATCACTTCACTATCAACTAAAAATTATTTTAAATCTGGAAACCGAATTAGCTATAGTATCTACAACTAATCAGTTTTGGACTTACATTTTTATATTATTAGTTTTAAGGTTTGAAGGAAAAACTTGACATTTATGAAAACATATTTGATAAATGAACAATAAAACAATAAAAATTAACGAATGCAATAGAAATAAAAAACTAAATTTCATTCAAAGTAAACAAAACCGAATCACGCATTAAGACTAAATTTCATTCAAAGTAAACAAAAAACCTAATCGTTAAGACTAAATTTCATTCAAAGTAAACCAAAACCGAATCGCGCATTAAGACTAAATTTTATTCAAAGTAAACAAAACCGAATCGCGTTAAGACTAATTTAACCGAAACAGAATAAAATAACTGAATTAGTCTGTTAGACAGCAATAACCGATTGATTCGGTTTTTTTCATTCGGTGATTCCCAATACTACAGCCGCGTAGAGCCGACGCCGGCCGAGGGCCTCCGAGCATTGGCGACGCCTGGCGGAGGGATATCATACCAGCTCAGTGCGCGTGCGTTGTGTTGTGTAGGTGGTCGCCACGTTTTATTCGTTCAATAAGCTTATTGTTACTAGCTACTATTGTTTGTGTAATTTGTGCGGATGTTCGTTTGTTATCAGGTCTAAGAAACAGTCCTCTGTACTAACATTCTTTAAAAAACTTGGAAATTCAAGTGAAAGTGTAAATGAAGATAGACATTTAGCGGGAAGTAGCACTGGAGGTAGCGTTGGTGATGAATCGCCATCTTGTTTACGACCAGATCGTGATGCTACATTCCAGGGCGAGAGTAGAGATCCTTCATTGGGAGTAAAAAGTGCAGATATTGCAAAAGGAGCATTTCAGCCTGTTGATTGTTTTAAGGTAAGCAAGATTCAATCCAAATCGAGGCAGTTCAAAGAATCCTGGTACAGTGAATTTAATTGGGTCGAATATAGTCCCATTACAGACGCTGCATTTTGTTACCCATGCCGACTATTTTGTCAACATAAGTCTGGTCGCGGGGAGGAGTCATTCACTAAACTGGGCATGAACAATTGGAAGAAAGCTTTGGAAAAATTCAGGAAACATGAGAATAGTGAAATGCATCAAAAATCAAAACAGTTTCTCAATGAGTATAGAATAGCAGGAAGCACGGTAGCAGATTCGTTGTCCTCGGCACATACTAAAATGGTTGAGATGAATAGGAGGTATTTAAAATTCATAATTGAAAACATCCTATTCCTTGGAAAACAGAATCTTGCCTTAAGAGGACATGATGAAGTACCGCTTCATTTAACAGGGGAACTTTATAGAACTGCTAGAACTGAGATCTACTCAAATGGAGGGGAATCCAAACATTAATGAAATCCCAGTCCATTCATACAAAAGTGCCCAGGTACAAAATGCGATAATAGATTGCATAAAAGTGAAATGCTTCAACAAATTGTCCAAGAGGTGAGTGAGGCGCTTTGGCCTACTCAATTATTTGTGATGAAACTACGGATATTTCAATCCGTGAACAGCTTAGCATTTGCATTCGATACATTACTAAAATAGATGGACACATTAAAATCAATGAAAGGTTTTGGGCTTCGTTGATGTCAGACACTACTGGTGAAAATTTACATCACACTATTAAACAGTATCTGCAGCAGTTGGGTATAAGCTTAAATAAAATGCACGGCCAGGCATATGATGGAGCTAGTAACATGAGCGGCAAATTCAAAGGTGTTGCCTCAAGGTTACAAGATGAAGAGCCTAAAGCTTTGTACACACACTGCCATGCCCACTTGCTTGATCTGGCTGTTCAGAGATTTTGTGAAGAAATAAGACAGCTTCGGAATTGCTTATCCAATGTTAGTAGCCCATTAACATTTTATTTTAGAATATTCATGGCTTACTATGCAAGACAAAATTTCTAGAATCATTAGCAACTAATAACAATGCTGACATTATTTGTATTGCTGAGCACTGGCTCTCAGCCTCTGAAATGGCTCTTTTTCATTTGCCGGGGTATACATTAGCTAATCACTACTCCTGGCCTAATCGCAAACATGGAGGGACCGTAAATCTAATTGAAAACTCGTTTCTTACATACAAATCCCCTACTATTGAAGTTTCTGACCTAATTGTAGAAAATGAATTTTAATTATCCCTTACCTATATTAGTTATATTGGTTCAACCTTTTCAGACCATAACGCAATATTTTCCTCTCTTAACCTCTGTGTAAAAAAAAAACTTAAAACAATACAGTCCTCCACTTTTCTTCAATAAAAGACTTTTGAATGTATCTTCTATCACTTCCCTTACTTGCTGTCTCGGTAAAGCCAACTGGTTGAACGTATACAACCAAAACTCCACCCAAGCTCAATTTACTTGCTTT